>VIBL01000065.1:1800000-2378984 GCA_008271625.1 Lutraria rhynchaena
ATGGTAGACAGAATTGAACATGGGTCAACTCAGGTCACAGACTAGGTCACCAGGTCAGATCACAGGAAAACGTTAGAAGTTGCAAGCTTTACTCAGGTGAGCGAAAAAGGGCCATCATGGCCCTCTTGTTTACAGCTTGCTCCATTAGGAAGCCACCAACCTGAAAAATATCATTACACTTATAATGTTCTACCAGTCAGAAATATGTTCTACCAGTCAGAAATATGTACATCGTGTTTTGAAATGCTTTAAATAAACATTTTATGTTTATATATCATTAACTGCAAATTATTTTGATAGTCATTTTTATGTCTAAGGAATTTTGCCGCTGCATAATTAATACAATAAAAATGTTGGATTGATCCGCAAATGCCAGTAGTTATGTCTGCTTGCGCTGGGAAGTAACGTGGAAGCTGATGAATTGTTAATTTTAGATACTTCTTGCTATCATTACTCTAGCTCGTACATGTTCATCTTCTGATGAATTCTTATACTGTATATTTATCTTATCTCCTCTATCAGTCTTGTTTATAAGTTCAATCTTGGATTTTTTTAGATCTTAATGTTTCATCAAGTAACCATTCTTCTGGTTTGCTATAAAATCCTGAAATTTCTCAGAATTTGATGATTAAAATCTCTGTATGACTCAGGTACTTATAATTGATGCAACTGTTTCTTAAGTGTTTTAAATATTCTACAAAGAGTCAGAAGAATATCTGTGGTGTTTTTCTTCAGTTTGAATTTGCTTACATGTTACAGGAAATAATGTTTTGTTTTGTAAGAACCTGGAAGGATAAATTAATGCATGTTCCCTGTTTTATATGTTATAAGTTTTTGTCAAAATGTGTATCAAATCAGTTGTAACTCTTGAAGTTGTGTTTACTGTTTTGTTTTACATCAGTCATGAAATTACATTTTTGCAACTCAATTTAAACCTTCCAGAAGACTGCCTGCATCTCCCTGGGTTATGGGAATTCAGTTAAAGATAAAATTATTTTGGTAGAATTTTGATGTGATTAGAATTCAAGAAGGGGCCTCTGTGGTTGAATGGTTATGGTCTCTTAACTTGTAATCATTGGCCCCTAACTGCTGTGAGTTCGAATCCTACCCAGGACCAGACAAAATTCACTTGTGAGGAACCAGCTGGTTTACAGAAAGCCAACCTGGGTCTATTCATGGGGTATTTCTCCACCATTAAAGCTGGAAGTTACCTAAAAAGTCACCCTGGCTGTTGGTTCGACATTTTACCCCAGTGAAAAAAATGAACCTGTTGAACAGAGGCCCTGTGCTCCATTATACCCTACCAGGTTGTATTATCATAGTTATCCTGTATGCAAATGACATGCACATTCCTGGTTGTTGACCACTTTAGATTGGATCCTGGTAGTGTCCTGTTTATGCTATCCAGATTTCTCTCTGAATCATGCTTATCACATGAAACTATTAGCCATCACTTGATGTCATAGTAAATATAACATTAATTTAGTATTATCATCTCTGATTTCACTGACTGTGATACCTCAGCATTACTTTACCAAACATTCCCTAATAAGTGTCCCAGGTGGAGCTACAGTTTAATTTGTTTTTCTACTACTGAATTACTGTTTGAATGGTTTTGAGGCATTGTGTATTATTCAAAGGATATCAGCCACTGTTAATTGAAATGTATTTTAACATACATGCATATTCATTATATATATAATGAATACGCAGTTGAATGCGAAGATGAAATTTAATTACAGTAAAATCTCTACTTACGACCACCCCGAAATTACGACCACTTCGCTATTACGACTTTTTTTAAAAGAACGGAACATTTTGTTCTAAAGTTCAATGGTCGTTTGTCCGGAAATATGACCAACCCGCTATTCCACCAATACGACCACCTTTTTCGGATCAATTCATCATTTTACATTAATTATAATCCATTACAATGACCACCAATGCTTTGAAATTACCCGCTGTGCACCCCAGGTGTTGACTTTTACGACATGTACTGTGTCAATTTGCAGTAATAGTCTATTTGTCGGCTGCACAGTTATGATAACTAAGTGTCAGAAACTGCATCGTTAATTGCTTTTGATTGCTTGATGTTAATTGGTCGGATTAGCAAAGGTGTTGATCAAGTGCTTGTCGCACATTTCTCCTTTTGGAGACTATTCAATTGGAAACTTGCAATGAAAATATTTGTTTTTGTTTAGTTTTTCAGAAGTTTGGTTGTTATAAATTTATATTGTATTCGCCATAATTTGCTGATATTGAATGGAATAAGGAACGTTAATTTGAGTAATACTGAATTCATGAACACACAATAAACATAATATGCATGTAGGTCATGTATGACTGACAATATACTTAGGCTCGGACATCTTGTTCCTATAATAAGACCACCCCGTTATTAAGATCACTTTGCTGAAGAACGAAAGGTGGTTGTAATAGCGGGATTTTACTGTATCTATCTAAATGTTTTGAATTGTCTAAAAGGAAGAAAATGAAAGAAACGAAACCACATAGTTTATCCTTTTAAAATCATCAATGCTATTTAGTAAGGCTTGAAGTGTCTCCATACTGTCTTAGTGATGTGCCATACACTGCTCTGTGGTATTCAAGAGGAGGGAATGGTGCTTACGTAATTTAATGAAGACGCTAATGAAGTCCAAATTTTACCTTCATGTTGTTGGATTAGATTCTTGCCTCATGCAGGTCCCAAAGTGAGTTCAGTTCAATGTGATTTAGCTGTTACTTGACAGAATATTTATTCTGATAATTGTTTCTGTATAATGTATGTACTGAATATTTATAATGAATGAACTCAATGTTTTTCAGTTAGTTTCAGCTATTTTTGGAGGTAACAGGGGATAGAATTTTATCAAGTTTTCTGAAAGTTGTCAGACCATCGGACATGTTTGGCAAATTTCGATAACTTTTTGTTGTGTACTGGACCAGATGTCCAGCAGTCGGGCACAATTTACAGCATTTATCACTTATGTATGATGTATTCAGTCAGACAAATTTTCATTTGGTCAGACAGAAATTTTAACTTTGCCTGTCTAAATGTCAGGCAAGTATTCCAGCAGTTTCTGGAAGCCTGATTTATTAAAATCATTTTTGTATGACATAACTATCAACAAGGACTATCAACATTTATCAGGTGTGGGAATTCTTCGTGGGGAAATTGTTAAGAAGTAATGTTTTCTAGTAATTAATCGGACATACAATAACAGGGATATCAGACTCGGGAATGAATTCCATCTTTGCCAATTTACAAATTATCAGACATTATAATCTGTCCCCCCCCAACAAAAATTTTGAAATTCTAGAACATTGTAGGTGCATTTTACAGCTATTTTGGGGTATTTTATGACCATTAGAAATGAAAAAAAATCATAGTTTTAGTTATATAAATGGTCAAAGATATCAATTTTCAATGAAACATTTTAACATTAGTTACATGATTCCAAATTTATTTGATTTAAATTTTCATCTTTGGAAGTCGATTCTAGGCAATTGCCTAGCACTGTTTATAGAAGCTACGTGCCTGGTAGCAATTGTCCAAAATGTGACATTTAATGTTATGAATGTTAAAGGTCCTTTCATCTTTTGCCAAAGTGATATTTTGTTTGCTGTTCACCTTTGAACTTTCTGCATAATAAAACATAATAGGAAGTTTTACTATGTCTTAACTGAAGCTAAACCATTATTTGGAAAGTTTAAGTGTTAACATGATCCTCTCTAGAAATACAAAATGTAGATATGTGCTTTACATGCGTGTGACTTTGACATTTTACTGTTCAATCTTTTCAATGCTAGTCTGTATATTTTGGATGTTAAACTTAATAAAATCTACAACAGTGACATCAGACCTAAAAAAATCCCCTCTAGAGACATTTTAACTTTCAAGTGAGGTGGGTAAGTGTTTACTAATGAATTCCCTTCGAAATTTACTTGTCCTTGGATAAGGGGATACAATGTGAATCATTTAGAATAGGGACTTATGTACCAAATAAGGGGATACAATGTGAATCATTTAGAATAGGGACTTGTGTAAAGAATTAGGGGAATACAATGTGAATCATTTAGAATAGGGACTTGTGTAAAGAATAAGGGGAATACAATGTGAATCATTTAGAATAGGGACTTATGTAAAGAATAATGTGAAAGCAATGTGAATGAGTCTTTAATATAGATAAGAATTGGATGAATTGGTTCACAGATCAAGAGTTTGACACCCAATGTATGAACTTCTACAAGTCCATGTCTGATTGCACTTATACCATGTGAGTAACATTTATTGGGTTATTGTCATCAATGTTCTTATGAATTGAGCCTTTAGCAACTCTATCAGTAGAATTACATCTATGGACATTGGCCTCAAATCCTTGGTGGGACACATATGTTTTCTGTGATGATTTGGTTCTAAATGTGTAAGATTCTAGATGTGTAAGGTCATGCATCTTCCCTGTCTGATCATTCATGTGGAGAAGTTTGCTGTTACGTGCGGAGAATAAGGCTAGTACTGGTATAGAATCCTATAAAACTGGTTTGGTTCATGGCCCATGTATATATTACTGAAATACTGCTGAGTGTGTCGTGTAAAACCCCCTCCAAAAATAAAGAAGTTCTAAAACATTTTGTATTTATTTCTTATGAATAGAATAGTGGCACTTGTTAGGTTTGAAAGATTGATACAAAACACAGGTATTGATAAAACAGGCCCATGGTTTCCATATATTTTAAAGTGTGGGAGAAAGACACATGCGCTAAAGGAAAAACCTATAAGCATGCAGAAATCATAGAAGCTACTTGCAACTAGCATGCACTATACTTGTTATAAAAGAGGAATAATTGTGCTTGGGAAAACATTACATATAGAAGTACATGTGTGTGTGACTTTTCAAGTACAACATTCTCCTTGGATAATGGTCCTCACTGAAGTAGGTATAACTGAAAGTTGTCAAGACTATAAGCGATTTAGGATATGAATGCTTACAGGCTCTTATATCAAATAATGATACCAAGTCACGGATCATTCTTACCCCCCCCATTCCCTTCCTCAAAGTGTTGTTGTAAAAGTTTCATTTCATCTACAAATGAGAATCACTCTATAATTATGTGGTTCATCATTATATCATGCTTTGAAATGTGTTATGACAAGTTTTCAGCATGAACATGTTTATTTTGTTTTTATGTGGCTTATTGTCACTCAAGGGGTTTAATGCCCTTTTTCAACAATTTTTCTGTTATATACGGCAACCAGTTCACCTAACCAGTTTTCCTTGACTGTATACTAACCAGTACTAACTAACCCTTCCACAAGGAGCCGGCAACCTCTCCACAAATGGAGGGAAATCAACATTTTTGTCAGATTTTCATTGAAGGGTATGACCTGCCGCGACCGGGATTCGAACCCGGATCTTCGGGTTACAAGTCCAGCTCACTAACCATTGGTCACGGCCGCAGCCAGCATGTACATGTAAAGAATTTTGAATGTTAACTAATATACATTTAAATGTTTTGATACATCTGTGTAGGTTCATAGATAGATTGTAAATCAATACTTTACGTCAGCTTTAGCATAGCTGCACATGACTTGTCTGTATTTTAATTAGGGAAATATTAGAAAATTTCTGCATAATGTGTCTTTATTTTTAGATGTGTAAACATAGACATATGACGAAGTATTGACATGTCTATTATTACAAATAAAAAATAAAGTTATCAGTTTGATATAATCTTGTTTTGAGATAGCTAAATAAAACATGTAATACCTGGGTCCTGGCTTTCCTCCTGAAATGCGGACGCTTTTCCGGAACTTTGCTGTTAAACTTGGGGCGCTATATAGCAAGAGAGTGGTTCCCGAATAGAGCACATATTTCAGAAGGAATGCTGGGACCCAGGTTGGATACAGTCACTTCCGTCAATCGAAAAAATGGCGAGTAACTTACCTTTTAGTTTTTATGATACGTAGAGTAGTGAAATTACATTTTTTTTTCTTTGCAGATTTGTGTCGTTTGATGAGGTTAAAAATAATGAGAATGTTCTTGTGATCAGCTCATTAAGTTTTTATGCTGCTAATGCAATTATTATGAGACTAGTAGATGTCTCTAACCTTCAAATTTGCTCTCACAACATTGGGAGTTACGATTATTGCACTATTTGACCTGGTCAAACATTCAAATTATAGTTTTACTTTTTCTTGGCACAGTATTCAACTACACTGTGCAGAGCTGCATTAATTAAACTTATTAAAGTATTGGAGGTGGCTGTGATCATATGTGTATTTCTGAATAACTTAAACGCAAGGATAGATCAAAGTGTTTAATTGTATGTGTTTAAATTCTGGTGTCCTTGTCATTAATTCATACAAATTTCACTTGAATGAACTTCATCTATTTACATTATATACACAATTGAGTAAAATCACCAGTCTAGTGTTTGTAAAATCATATCTGTTTATAATGGTTTAGATTTCAAATTTAACAATACATTTGGACATGTATCGATCAAATTTTACATTTTTACATTGTCAGTTTGAATAGCACGTATTGATCCGAAAGTATTGTGATATTGTTTGGTACAAAACATTCAAATTTTTTCATTGTTTTCTGAAGAAACATGTGAAATATTGAAGGTGGTGGAAAATGGGGGGGGGGATAATTGATAAATTATTAAGTTCTAAGACTACTCTTGTATCTATAGTATTCTGTTTTTTAATTAGAAAACATTTAGGCCACCCTTAAAAAATTGTTTGTTTGCTACTTACAACCCATACTTTATGTATTGAGTCAGTTGGTAGGTAATTTTTTTTGTCACACAAATCTTAACACGTGACATAAATTTAGAATTTTACAATCCTAGTGATAAAAGACAAAAAATATACATTTCAATAAAACATTTTAATTTTTCAATGTGTTTCAAGTATTCTGAAGAAAAATGGGACCATTCAGGGCCAGGACTATTCATTCAATTTGCAGACTGAAGTTTTTAGCAATGCGCAGACCCATAACAAACAATTTTAATTATCTCACTTGACTGATGCTTGTAAATGGATACCACTTATAAACAGTGTCTAAATGATCAATTAAGTCTACAAACAGAAAAGATACTAAGATGAGTGCCAACAAAATATTTTTAAAATGCAGAAAGAATAAAAAATATTTCCTTACTCAAAAATTTTTTCAAATTGGCGGATTTTGGGTGGGTCAGTTAGAAGCTTCAAACAAACAATATTTTGATTTAGGCCTTACATTGTCAGAATGTATGGAATTTTGTACAGAATAATATTCACATGTTTGATAATATTTGCATATGTGAACTATTAACTTGTACGCATTAAACTAATACTTGCTGATCTTGAATCTGATCCAATATTCATGAGGTTTCTGTTTGTGTCACAAAATAACCATCTAACCGTCTATCTGATATTAGAGCTGATATACGTTACGTTGAGTGTTAATGTAATTAGTGAATTTATTAAGTAGACTTTGACTCTGTTTTCATGCTTTTGTCATTTGTTTGTCTCTTTGAACTTCCAGTGCTTTGATTCTGAGTCAAATATTCTATTTTATGCACTCTCAAACCAATAAAGTACATGGCTTGTATTAGTGTTGAGAATAATCCATATATCTGCGCTTGTTTTGTACTCATAATCAAATTAATTTTCAATATATAGCCTCAATATCTTTTGCAAATTGAATTAAACTTGGAAACACAACACTTATAAGTATGGCTGAATGAGATCTATGGAGAAAATTTTATCTGAATTCTGTAACAATTAGACTGCTAATGCTTTTCCAATACAGTTTTCAGGGATACATGGATGACTCAGAGCATCTACTCTGAATGTTGTGGGCTAGATTTCTAATCTTCAAAACATTGGTTATGTACATGTAATTTCAATCAGTTTTGCTTAGAAATTTCTTGCTTTTATGAATTAGTGATGAATTGTTATTGACTAGTTTTTCACAACAAAGAAATGTGAGACAGTCACACATGAGCTATTATGTTAATGAAGCTTTATAAATGATCGTATGCGGCAGACTCTACAGAGGTTTTCCAGATAGTTGATGCTGCTGGTAGATTGTATCACGCTTTCTATGGAAGCCTGAACCATTGATCCTTTGGGTGTTGGTAATTTACCATAATTGATGGTTACACTAATTGCAGGTCTCTTGTATGATCTGAAATGGTTTGTTCCTTTAGTGCATCAAGGTCATTATGCCGCTGTAGTAATTAATTAGATACATTATTGTTACACTAGAGATTATGTTATATGATTTACATCGAAAATAGTACAATGCTGCTACATTACAATGTTTCGTAGTATAATGTTTTCACAGCCTGTGTGAGGGTGGATTTAAAAGGAGGTAGATCTTGCATCTAGTTCCATCTAAGATGATCAAGGCAAACAAAATGAAAAAAATCATTACAGTCCGATGAAGAATGTTTTGAGTCAAAGAGTTGCTTTAAGATTCAACAGAATCATCGCAGAATGGTGAAGAAGCTGCTTGGGTTGAAACCCAGTGGAATACCTTGGAGATGTGTCTCAATTTGGCTTACTCCTCGAGATACATATCGTATATACCCACCCCTGCTGCCTGCTCTGTTGACCTTCACTCATGTAATCAATTGAAGTTTATAACATTTAGATGCCTGTTTTTGATGGCTGATATAATTGTAGAACTTAGGTGTAATTTTCATGTAAAAGGCAATTAACTAACACATATAATTAGTATGATTCTTAAATATCAGATTGAATGATTTATGCCAGATTCTCATGTAACTGTGGCTTTCATTCTCATGTAACCGTGGCTTATATGAATCACACATCGGATGCTTCCAGGATGTACCTGTTTTTGTATGCTACATTGAGATTTGATAGAATCTTTTCTGGGGTTCAAGCTCCCAAGTTGAATAAGGTTGTTGTTGGTGGTGTTGGTGTTGGTGTTGGTGTTTTTGTTGTTGCTGTTGTTGTTGTTGCGGGTGTTGGTGTTGTTGTTAGCTGACTTTCTCCACTTTATCTCTGCTGTATTAATCTCTTTGAAATCATTTTACAATGTAAAAATAAATGGTTAGGAAACATTAGGGACATATTTGTCTTTATCTACCTTAACCATGAAGTTATATTCACAGTAAGTTAAATGTACAATTACCATAATTCATGGTGTTTGTCATTGCCTCAGGGTTATCAATGTTTTCACTGAAAAACTGTTTTCACAAATTTCAATGTATAAAAAGGTATAAATTATTGTTGCTCTCTTCAACTTCAAACGTTATAACTTCACTATGAAAAAGTATCATAAAGTGATTTTTTCTTTCATATTCATTAACTATAAAAAGAATGACATCTGATGGTGACTCGTTTATTTGCAATATAGTTGTATTTATAGTTCATCAAATATGGGATGTGAGCTGAGATGTTGAATGGGTTATGTGTAGTTGATGGGGCTGGCTGGGTTGGAAATATGACCGGGGGGCAGGATCTTCTATTTATGATATTTGGACTGTGTGGATGTCATTTTTTTACTTTTCTAACTACTTCTAATTCTGGCTGATATGACAGTGTACATTGTCTTACATGTATCCTGGATGCATTTTCCTGGATTCTTCACTCACTGAGAAGGGTTTGTATTAAGGCTCAGAAAAGACAATCACAATTCAAGTATTGATTCTCACTAAAGTTCAAATAGTATGATTTAGATAGTAATCAGTTATCATATTAGGAGACATACTTCAGAGATGAATTGAGAGTATGGTGTGATAAGTAAAATACTTGATGATATCTTGATATTGTCTATAGATGTGCTATTGTAAGTCTGATGAAAATAAAACTACAGTAATGATTTTCCCTTGTGTGTGTATATATGATGCATTTTGGACTAAACTGATATGTATCCCATTTTATATATCCCTAACCACGGGGGGGGGTTAGCTAATCGCTAGATAGTCAAACATTGACTCATTGATAAATCAATCTATTTTATACTTTTGTTCTTTTGTTATTTATTTTTTGTTTTCCTAGGGGTAATTGTGAGGTTGTGCCCTCAAAAGTCAAGTCTGAACCCCTTGTAGCTTTCATACAGACTGTTTTAAGGCATTACTCTCTGGGAGACTGCATTTTGTCCTCTATTTTGTTTGGTCTTATGTGTTAGATGGTCTTATGTGTTGGTGATCTTATGTGTAAGGTTGTCTTATGTGTTAGTTGGTCTTATTTGTCAGGTTGTCTTATGTGTAATGCAGTCTTATGTGTTAGGTGGTCTTATGTATTATGCAGTCTTATGTGTTATGTGGTCTTATGTGTAATGCAGTCTTATGTATTAGGTGTCTTATGTGTAAGATGGTCTTATGTGTAATGCAGTCTTATGTGTAATGCAGTCTTATGTGTAATGCAGTCTTATGTGTAAGATGGTCTTATGTGTTAGGTGGTATTATGTTATGCAGTCTTATGTGTTAGGTGGCCTTATGTGTAATGCAGTCTTATGTGTTAGGTGGATTTTAGGTTGGTGGAATTTTTGGGAAGGTACAATGCAGTATTTTGTGTGTGTGTGTGTGTGTGTGTGTGTGTGTGTGTGTGTGTGTGTGTGTTTTCTAGGAGTCCTTTCTTTTCTATATTTCATGTGAATCTCCATATTAACCAGTATACACTCCTATATCTGCAAAAATTAATTCCAAGCATGTCTTTGATCAATATCTATATTGTTCCCAAACAATCAGTCCTATTTTTATTTCATTTTTTTATCTCTACTATCAGCAAACACTATCTTGTCTCTTAACTTCCCGTCTTGGCTATCTGGACTACCATAAAATTCATGTCTGGAACATTTTCCCTATTTCAGCAGAAATGCATTTGAAATTCTCCTGAATTTCTTGCTTAATATATGTTTGTATTTCAATCTCTCATCTTGTCCTTGAAAAAAATCCCATTGTAATGTTTTGTATATTTGCATAGATAACAATTTTTCCTCAATATGTCACTCATGAATACGATGGCACTTGAATGAAATCTTTGATCACTAGATTTACGTTAAATTTTTAACTTTTCTGTACGTATAAATAAACATGTGGGTTGCATGTTACATCCCACACGATCCCCAGTCCTTTTTTGAAATGATCAAAGAAATTAAAATCAATTGTAACTGATCTTTTTCTGCTTGTATTTGAATCTAAGTGTAGTGCTTGAGTCCTCCATATCTGAAATATGTTTCCAGGTGTTGGGTATATATGGTATAAACTCTGTTTGACTGAATGACTCTAATAAAAAAATGAAAGAAAGGAAGTACTCCGAAGGTAAAAAAGGTGCAACACACTTGTGATGTATGTTTGGTTTATAAAGTATGAATCTATGACGTACCTTGTACAGACAGCAGCAGTTTGGTGGCTCTTTAATGGTTTTATTTACAACACATCAAAAAGCTAAATTTATGTTAGCTTCTACAACTTAAATAATTTTGTTTTTAACTAAATTGAAACATTTGTTACCAGTGGGCATGTTTTATTGTGAGAAAAGTCAAAGATTATGTCATCCAAATTATGTTCACATTAGATTTTGCTGTTTTATACTTGAAATAAACAAAAGGGTTTCTGTTATAAATATCATTAAGTTATGATATGGACAAGTTGACAGGCTTCCTCCATGTGATGTATTTTATGGATTTTATGTACAAAAAAATTGTGCCTTTGTCAGCCTTCATAATAAAATTTTGACCAAAGCCATTGATTTCAATTTTTGGCCAAGTTTAATGAATATATTAGCTATGTATGAAAACTGAATAACTGTGGGATCTGAGGTTTTAACAAATGAGTATCTGAGGTTTTAACAAATGAGTATCTGAGGTTTTAACAAATGAGTATCTGAGGTTTTAACAAATGGGGATCTGAGGTTTTAACAAATGAGTATCTGAGGTTTTAACAAATGAGTATCTGAGGTTTTAACAAATGAGTATCTGAGGTTTTAACAAATGAGTATCTGAGGTTTTAACAAATGGGGATCTGAGGTTTTAACAATTGAGGAGAAAACTAATAGGGAATGAATGTTTACATCAGTTTACATCATAATGTAAACTTTCAGCTGCCCCTTGTAGCTGTGAGTTCAAGTCTTACCTGGGACTGAATTTTGCAAGTGTCTCTTGTTTCATATTGTTTTATAATTGTTTCGCTATCTTTCAGTATGAAAATATAGAACACAAAGGCTAACTTAATTTACCTCTGTTGTATAGCCAGTACTATAAATGCATACATGAAGACATATTAAGCAGGTGTTAATAGTGAAATGGAATTGCATTAAAATTTTATTTATACTGTTTGAGTTTTTTTATTATACACGTATTATAATTTCATGAAAAAAAAAGCTCATGAATCTAGACTTTACAAGTCCCTGAAAATTGGGACATCCAAATCAGGCATGTTTAAATAAAGGGAAAATTCTGATAACTACATGTTGGTAACTCAAAACTGAATCAATGTATGATTGTATGTGTACATTCCTGTTATATCTGATAACTGATTTCTCCCTAATTAGTTTTATTGATACTCCATCGTACAATTTGTGTAGAGGACACTTGGGAAATACTAAAAATAACCAATCAAAGTCCGAGGAAAAGGCATCAAATTGTGTTCAGTTTGTGTGTGCAGTACTTCATTTAATGCTGTGTGTACTTCAAAGACTGCTGATGTTTCACAGTGAATTGTATTCTCTCCTGAGACTTTGAGAATAGGAGTTTGTGAAATAACTGGATACAGCACCAGGTATTGAAGCTATAGACAGTGAGTTCTGTCTGAACAACCGTCATAACCTCATCTCGTTTCAAGTGCCTGGATAATGTATCAATAACATATTTTAGCTATGATAGCACTTTTTAAAATCAAATATTCTGCTTATAGTTTAAATCCTTTCACTGCTGACTTCAAAATCATGATGATTTGACTAAACAATTTCTGTTACAAATAATGATTGTATACTAGGATTTTCAAGATAATGGTTGATAACAAGCTAGATACAGCCTGTATGGAAATCCAGAAACTTACCTGGTCTGGGTAATATTTTAAATGGGCTTTATTTGTTGTTATATTGTACTGGTAAAATGTTGTAATGTTAAAAAATCATGTGTTGATTTATGAAGTTTGACGTTTTATGTACCAATATATTTGTTGTTAAATCCTTGTATGATAAAAATAATGACTAAATTATGCTTAGATTACTAATGTTTTAATGAGTAAAGTCATATATTTATAAATTAATATCAAGTTGTGATTGTGTGGGATTTGTTCTATACATGTGTTTGTGGACTACCACAAGGCTGTGATGATGTGTGTCACTTAATATAAAACAGAAAATGATCAATTATTCGATATTGTGTTTAACATGACAAATCCTTTAAGACTCTTATCATGGCTGGTGTAGACTGTATTCCATGTTTCAATTAAACATGTACATTGTGTACCTGTATTGATTTCTTTTCTCAGTGCTGTAGAGTTAATGACTGCCTAAAGCAGCTATGTATTCATGTCTAGACATCACTCACTTCATGTTTAAAATTCTAATTATAATCTTGTAACTTACATCAAGCTGACGTATGGAAATATTTTGATCTCCTCTAAAATGCCCTGCACTAATTGTTTTATTGGTTAATATTACCTGATTTATGTATTATTCAGGTGCTTAAACAACTGTTTAAAATATTGTAATATTGTCTTTGATAATTCTTCTGTAGTTTGTTTGTTTGTTTTTATGTTACATTGTCACTGGGGTTTAATGCCATTTTTCAACAGTTTTTCAGTTAAATACGGCAACAGGTTCACCTAACCAGTTTTCCTGGACTGTATACTAACCAGTTCTAACTTACCCTTCCACTAGGAGCTGGCAACTTCTCCACATATGGAGGAAAATGTACATTTTTGTCAAATTTTTATACAAGGGTATGACCTGTCATGACTGGGACTTGAACATGGATCTTTGGGTTACAAGTCCAGCACACTAACCACTGATGGTCACAACCTCTTATGTAGTATTTTCTATGTATCTGTATAGAAAACCATATTTAAATGTTTTGGCTGCTTCCCCTCTCACCCCAAAATTAATATACAGATTTGCACACCCACACTAACTCTTATTTTTTACAATTCTTTGAAGAGTATCTACCAAAGATTATTTTTCAGTGGCTGATTACATGATTCATATATTGCTGTATTAAATCATTTATTTTCACTAAGTGTTTTAAGTAAACGGTAATCACAAAACCCATACTTTATCAGAGCATGTGAACAGATGCTGTGTTACATAATGTGTACAGAATGGTAAACATGTAAACATTTGTTCACAAGTGTTGCATTTAAGTATGTGTTTGGTTGATATTACATCTTTTGGTCTGTGCAGTTTTCTATGAAATACCATTATGTTAATATTTGATAAATCATAAATGTAACATGTTGTCTGTATAGTGCTATATAATTCTGGATGAATGATCTGTCAGCAAATATGATCATAAAGGGAATTTGTGACCTTATGTCAGTATATGTTTTTAAGTTATGTAATTGTGTACTATTAAAGCGAACACATTTATGTGTTATAGCTTTGCATTACTGAAATGTCTCATAAATATGTACACCATCAATGTGGAAATTTATGAACTGTGCATAGTTAGTTAGAGACTATGGTTCTTGTCCAAGACTTCCAGGTTTTACTGAGAATACAGTTTTATCCATCCTGTAAATTGGAATTGTTTTCAATGCAAAAACAAGTGATCGTTTTGGTCATAATTTTGAGTCTTTTTCAACTTCTGACATAAAGAAGACCATTATCGTTATAGAATGCAGTTTGTTATGTTACGATGGTCTATTTTAGGCTTCATAAAATCATACATTTCTACTGTGATGTATTGGTTAGTTCTCTGAAATTTAAGCTAAAAGTCATTTGTATTATTATTGTAGATATAATTATGTCGTATATCGATAAATCCATGGTTTTGATTGACGTAATTACAGATTTGTCAAAAATATCAATATAATTAACATATAGTGTATTCCATCCACTGTTTATATGTTATCAACCTATACAGTGTGAAATAGCTGTGTTGTTGTGGGTAACTGTGAAGATTTCAATTATACTGAGTTGAGTGTATCTAATATGGAAGGTTTATAGACTGCTTATATGACCAGAATAAGTCCCACATAGGGACAGGACACTGTTTGATGAATTATGTCTTCAGCTGAACTCATGAACAAAATCCATGACTGTAAATGAAGAAATGTGTGTGGTTGTTAAGCACAGTCAGCCTTTATTCAGAGGTTAATTTGGGATGTTGTTACACTAAATGTTACAACAAATGGGTGTTAAGCTGTGGCTGCTATTTGTATGGAGACTTTTCATATTGCTTTAACTCAGGTTTAACTGTATGTATAAAATGTGAAATCTGAACATTGATCCTAGCCCTTGTTGTATACTTAGTGTATTTTATCATGCATTTTGAAGACATGCCCTGACCTTAAAGATAACATACACTGTTTCTATGATAAGATATTTAGAAAAAACAACAATACAAACATGAGTCCAAGATCCTGAAGCTGTTTATCATGGTATGACACATGATTGAAATTTCCAGTGTTTCCTGGTTTTAATACTATTTCAGCGTTGGATTGATTTTTAAGTTGTATTTTTTTGTTCTATTGTAGTAACTGAAGATCTCGATGTAACCAGGGAGTACTAGTTAGGCTTAGTAACTGAACCCTGCACACAAGTGAACTACTCATGATAAACATTGTTTAATCCACTACAAACAATATATTGAACTATCAAAATAATCCTACCAACATGTATATTATTTTTTTAATTTCTATCAACATGTATATTGTTTTATAATTTCAGTTGTTAGGATGTGCCATTATGGGTCTGGGTATATATATCCGTGTGGATAAGGACTTCAGCAAATATGTCAACAATTCTAACCACTTTGACCTTCTCTACACTGGTGCCTACATCTTCATTGTTGTCGGAGCTCTTATTATGGTCGTCGGATTCCTCGGATGTTGTGGTGCCATCAGAGAAAACCAGTGCATGCTGGGAATGGTAAAATACAAGTTTTATATATCTCAAATTCTGTGTCATTGCCAACTGTTTCATCAGTCCAGCATGGTTGTAACCATGGAAACATGAAAAGTAAATTGTAACCCTATTGTGCTGATGAAAGGAAACCTGCTTTATCTCAAAATTTGAACTTGGTACCCTAACACCTTGTATGTGGGAATTTTCTCTACTATCAATTAATGAACACATCTTCTCACTGAAATATTATGGGGAGGCCAGAAAAAAACTGTTGAGGTACCAGATACCCAACCAACCTTATTTTTTAGTGCCAACCATACAGTGTATAAAACCAAAGTCTTAAATATGAAAATATTTTGGGGCGAATCTAACCTCCTAAGTAAGATAGGTGTAGAATGAAAAATAAGAGCAGAAAATTTGCAACCTACCTACCATGTTTCTTGGAGCAAGTAACCATAACGTGACTGTTTTTGTCTAGCCTCATGTTTCCATTCAATGCAACTTTAAGATCAAAATATAATGTCACTCATTGTTTTGCTCTACATGTGGTATAATTATTCATTTTTTCTTGATTTTAATGCATTCAGAAACACTTGCATGAAATATATTTATCAGAATTATAGTGTCAGACTGTTTATTAAGAAGATTCATTCTTCTAGAATGGTTCATGGTTGTATTACATAATTATTCTAAAAATTCACAGTTTGATGAGAATAGCTCATGAACCAGTCTATATTCCTACTAGTGCAGAGTTACTACCCTTGAAAATTGTTGGTACAATAAATCATGGCATTGTTTAATTATGCTTCTTCCCGCCCCCTCTTACAATCATCTCTAGATCAATTACATAGTTGGGTGATTGAATTATTTACCTCAATTTATTATCTGTTTATAAACAAGTTACAACAACAAGGATGTAACTCTATGAATATTAGAACCAAGATACAGCCTTTGTTGCTCTGAATGGAAGCTAGGTGTTGTATATTTTAAACTAAATAAATGAAAAGGTGTAATGCTAGATAGATTTAGATACTTGACAGATGACAATTGTGTTATAATTTTTACTGCACACACCAAGTGTTTTAAGTTATTTACAACCCCCTGTTACCCCTTGTTGTCCAATCATTTTTTCACTTCTTTTAAAGATAAACTGAGTCCTGTGGAAGACGTGACGCTCTCCAGTCCATTATATACAAACACTTGAGTGAATTTTTTCTGGAATATGCCAGAATTCTTTTTGCATGTATGGACAGTACTGGTTTTACTGTTTCTGCTGCAGAGAGCTTAAGTTTCCAGTTTTCAAAATATTCAACTTTCACCCATACAATCAGTGCAATTGTTTGAAATTCGAAGTATTTTTCTCTTTCAGTTTTTCGCCTTCCTGTTCATCATATTTGCCATTCTTCTTGGAGCTGGTATCTGGGCTGTTGTTGCCAAGGATGAGGTAATGTTTATATCTCACTAAAAAAGTAACTCAGAGTTTGCTGAATAAAATAATTATTTTTCAGACCCAAACTCAGTACTTTCTTTGTTTACATATTTTGATGTTTTACGGGACAGAATGAATATTTACCAGACTGACACACTTGGCACTCTCTGATAATTCTCAGGTCTGAAGGTTTGTCAGGATTTGAAGATGTACAATGTATTACAACTGGGAGACTACTGTAGGAATGAATGTTCACGGATCTAAAAGTTTGAAACAGAGTTTATAAACCAGTCTATTTCGGAAAACAAATTCTTAGTTTGTTGCTTTTAAGTCATCTCTGAACCATTAAGTTAAGTGACTCAGTTTTTGTATTGAATACAAAATAATAAAACCCCAGACTTGGTTCTTTCAGTTTAATTGGTTTTATGACCATTTTACACTACAGGTTAATTTTTTAACAAACAAATAACAATACAATTCATAATGTATTTATTTAATTGAATGTTTTTACATATTTATGATGAAAATATCATAGAACACACGTCCAATCACAGTGATGGTATACAACTCAAGTAATAGTAATGTAAACAATTATAGGTAGTTCTCTCCCTTTACAATAATATGCTCTTAGCCATGAGGCTCATTAGGGGTATAAAAATATCTTTAGCTGATAAAGTTTGAGTTGACATATGAAAATATGTACAGGACTTCTGTTTCTGTTTTAAAAGTGGTTTCTGATTTTGTTGAAGTATATATTGAGCTGCATTAAGTTTATTTTGAATTTGAACTTATTTTGTGAACTGGGCAGTACATAATGGCCTTTATTGAAACAATGTCAGTTTGTGTTATAAAATGTCATCTTTTGATTACTAAGATTATGTCCCTTTCTATTACGCCTGTTTTTCTGATGTTTAAATTGTTACATGTTACATTACTGGAAGATGTTCATGTTTTGTATTGAAAGCAAAAATCACAAATTATAATGCTCTTGTGAGTTAGAAGTTGGTGTTGTCTAGTGTTATTTTGGTTTTCACTCTATTTTGAAAAAAACAATTGACCTCTGTTTTAATACTACTTTGTTTTCAGGTTAAGAATATCGTGGATGATGCATTAAATGAAGGAGTAGATAACTACTTCCACCCTGATAATCCAGACAAGGATTTCATGGACATGGTCCAAGATGATGTGAGTTAAGTTGATAAGATATTTTCACAATTTAAGTTTATCTGTGTGCCAAAAATGATTATTTAGCAATGATGCAATTGTGATTGCTAGTCAGAGAATACAACTGTGTTACCATGATGACCTCTGACTAATTCTAATTCAGTCATTAAAATGATATATCAACCAGTAAAGGATTTGTAATTTCTTGGCTCTGTTGCCATAGTGATGTGGGTTCGATCCTTACTCAGTCTCATGACATACATGATAGAACCCAACAATGTAATTCAAACCAGGAATCCCTTATTTGTCTTTTAGGACTCGCTGACCATAATTCCTCCTACTTTTTTAGTATCTCATTTCTCCCAGATGCCTGATTTGTACCAATATTTCTTATTTCAGTTTAAATGTTGCGGTTTCAAGAATGGGGAAGTGTACAAATCTGGTGATATTGGAAAAATAGAAGCTTGTGTGCGTTATGATGAGGTCAGTACACTTTTAGATATTGTATACCAAATGTTCCCAAATAAACACCGCGGAAAAATTAAATTTTATATATTATTGCATATTGCATTCATTACCTGTGAAATTTATATGGTGATAATTTCTATGAGTGGATGGACTTCGTATGTATCCATGTGTCTGTAATTTATCTATTTACTTAAATTGTTCAATATTGTACTATCTCCAGTTCTTTATTGAGACAATAGGGTATCTCTAGTTCTTTATTGATACAATAGGGTATCTCAGTTCTTTATTGATACAATAGGGTATCTCTGGTTCTTTATTAATACAATAGGGTATCTCCAGTTCTTTATTGATACAATAGGGTTTCTCCAGTTCTTTATTGATACAATAGGGTATCTCCAGTTCTTTATTAATACAATAGGGTATCTCCAGTTCTTTATTGATACAATAGGGTATCTCTAGTTCTTTATTAATACAATAGGGTATCTCTGGTTCTTTATTAATACAATAGGGTATCTCTGGTTCTTTATTAATACAATAGGGTATCTCTGGTTCTTTATTAATACAATAGGGTATCTCAGTTCTTTATTAATACAATAGGGTATCTCAGTTCTTTATTAATACAATAGGGTATCTCTAGTTCTTTATTAATACAATAGGGTATCTCTGGTTCTTTATTAATACAATACGGTATCTCCAGTTCTTTATTAATACAATAGGGTATCTCAGTTCTTTATTGATACAATAGGGTATCCCTGGTTCTTTATTGATACAATAGGGTATCTCCAGTTCTTTATTAATACAATAGGGTATCTCTGGTTCTTTATTAATACAATAGGGTATCTCAGTTCTTTATTAATACAATAGGGTATCTCTGGTTCTTTATTAATACAATAGGGTATCTCCAGTTCTTTATTGATACAATAGGGTATCTCCAGTTCTTTATTGATACAATAGGGTATCTCCAGATCTTTATTGATACAATAGGGTATCTCTAGTTCTTTTGATACAATACAGTTCCTTGAATTTAGTGTAAGCTTTATGATGTCTTTGAACAAAGTTTGTATGTCAATATTTGTCTATTTTCATTTTATGTCTATCTTAAGACAGTTAAGACAGTTTTGAAATCAAGTGTAATTTTCCATCCATGCTTGCTTGTTATAAGTAAATTGATGTTATTAAAGTTTAGTAATATTTATCCTTCTGCACTGATTGAATGAAACAACCTTCCAGCCTATGAAAAAGATCTGGTGCAATAATTGTATTTGCAAGCTGACTGGGACAGTAAGCATTTGTTTAGAATGAAGCCATTACTGGTTACAAAAGTCCATGTCTCCTCTATAATGCACCATTTGTTATCTTGTTATAACTGTGCAGATTAGAAATTCTTCAATATTTGCTATTCATATCACTTTTTAGGTTTGGTTGTAAAGGTTTTATGTAAATTTCTTGCTGGCTTGGGAAATCATTATTCGTCTCTGAGAAAAATTTTCTAAACTTATAAATATTAATAAATATTTCTCCATACTTTATTTCCCAATCCATCATAGGACTGAATTCTTTCTCAGAATGAAATATTTTGGTCAGAATATTGTGATGTTAAGATTGTACATAGTGCATAGCTGATATATGGCTCTGATATTGCAAAGTCTAGTGGTTGTATTTTATTTATTATATGTCTGTATATGTCAGTCATTTTAACTTTAACCTTTTAACTTTATGGATATATATGTACCAGTGTTCAAACTAATTTGTTAAAAGCACTAGTCCAAACTATAAACGGGCTGTCGAAAATAAGAACAATCTGGAAAATAGTTCTGAGAAAGTTCACTTGCTTAGAATAGAATTTACTAGCCCAGTAATTTACTATGCTTTGGGCTAGTTGGGTTAGTATGAAGACTGATAAGTCTTCATTTGTTTAGTTAGCCTCATAGCTCAGTCAGTAGACTGAACTACTTCTATTGGAGAAATTTCAGTTTTAAGGTTTTGATTCTGAGTCATGTATTTTGGTTGTAATTTTGTCTTAGGAGTGAAAAGTTCCTTTGGCATGCATTTTCATCTGAATAGAAAATATAACAAATCTATGATGATGTTGTATTTCAGTCATGCAGTGACAAGTTGTACAACTTTGTGAAGGAGAATCTAGTTATCGTCGCTGGCGTTGCTATTGGTATTGCTGTAATACTGGTACGTATTTGTAATGCATTCTATATTATGAACAAAGTCTAGCAATATTTGTCTGGTCTCTATACTTGAGATTTAAGAGACTTTGTAAATTCATTAAATTACTAGCTCCATCTCTGTGTACATATTGCTGATTTCATTTTTTTTTAGAATCACCGACTCTATAAACGAGCTGGGCAGCTTCCTCACGGGTGGGATTTGAACTCACAGTGGTGAGGGGCTACTAACCCAATGTGAGTTCAAATCCCACCTGGGACTAAATTGTTATGGCACTGGTAATAACTTTAACTCCTAAGACTTAGAGGAGTGGCAATGTAGTGGTAAAAATGTCAAGAGTTTTACCAAAACATAATGAACAAAGATGACCAGAATAGCTGGGTGTTGTGTCTAATGTTAATATTACGCTCTACTTTGTTCCAGATCCTAGGGATGATCTTTTCTATGATTCTTTGCTGTGCTTTGAGAGATGCTCAGGTATGTATAACGTTGATTCTGTGCAAGGAATGTTAGTTTTAAAATCCAGACTTCGTGCTGTTCTGAAAATCTGGCTTGCCTTTTCTACTTGCAGCATTTCATTTAACTACCCACACAAATTCTATTTACATTGGAAAGTTACACTGTGTATGTTGAATGCTCACATAAATTTTATTTACATTGGAAAGTTACACTGTGTATGTTGAATGAGGATGTAAATAAAGGTCACTGAAAGGAAAGTGGAGGTAAAGACTGTATGCTACATTCACCTTCGTTCTAGGGTTTATTCAGTCAATTACAGCAGTAATTGTGTAATAAAGAGAGGCTGTTATTCTCAGATAGCCTTCACAAGTATACAGATTACTGTATCATGATAAATTTCGTCATCTGGTCACTTTGTTCCTGAATGTTGATGTGGTTTTCATCTTTTTTTTTGTATCGAAATTTTGTCAAATGATGGATATTGTGAAATGCAGCTTCAGTAATGTCCTTGGTGTTATTCAAATTAAAAGCTTGGTGCTGATTATTGTGGAAGTTATAAATGGCAATTGAGACTCCAGTAAAATCATAGTAGATACAAGTTCTGAATCTTTTCCCTTTCTCTCTCTTCAAGACATTTGAACATTCAATTAATACGATAAAATATCTTATATAACCTTCACTAGACATTCATCAGTATAAATACTGTAGTGTCTTAATACAGTTACACAAAAACAATTATACATATACAAAAAAATTATACATGTACAAAAACAATTATATATATACAAAAACAATTATATATATACAAAAACAATTATACATATACAAAAACAATTATACATATACAAAAACAATTATACATATACAAAAACAATTATACATATACAAAAACCTGTATACATGTACAAAAACAATTATCTATATACAAAAACAATTATACATATACAAAAACAATTATACATATACAAAAACAAGTATACATATACAAAAACAATTATGCATATACAAAAACAATTGTACATATACAAAAACAATTATACATAAATTTCAAAGGGATGCAGAGTTGTAAGTTTCCTTGTGATAAATTGTGCATGATTTTTATTCGTAGTCACATTATTATGTAATCATTAGACATTTTGTTATACTATGCTATGTTGACAGAGTGATGGAGCATAATGATTACGTGCTATTTTACAAGAACTTACATATACTCCATAGTTCAGTGTTTTACTGTAGCAGTTCTAAGCTCTATACATGTACATCAATGAATCATTTACACAAAGAAATAAAAAGTAATAAAATGAGGTCCAAATCTCGAGAGTAACTCAGAGTTTATTTTGTTATTTCAGGATTAAATGTTTGCCGTCTGCCGGAATCTTCTGGAAATGCAATAGTTTCATTGGTTAAGACAGAAATAGTGCGATAATTCTTATGTGATACAAGTTACAGTAGATGTCACAGGGTCATGCTATTTAAAAGACATCTGCATAACAATATGATGTGTGACCAGGTCGGGAATAATGTCATCGAATTGAATAACCCATTTTGGAAGATTTTTTCATATTGATCAGCTCATCACCATCGTGTTGTTATTTCTAATTAAGCTGGTTCATAGCCAACATTAAATTTCAAACTGACAAATTTGTGAAATACCAAATTGACCACATTAAGACCCTGGCCATAAAAGATTCGTTTCATATAGATTATTCATACTATGAATTATAAGTTATCCTTTTTAATTTAAGTCTGTATACCTCAGACTGTACGTAATGCATATGTGATAATAAGAGCCTTAAGTCCTTAATTATAAGAAAACAATGAGCATATATACTGAACTTAACTATTAGACTTTCACATCTGTCTAATCTCACTGCAAGTGATGGATTCAAGATTTTGTCCTTGTAGTTTAAATAGAATGTTTTGTGTCAAGTTGGAGCAAAAATTGAACTACTGCGGGTTATAAATGCTCAAAGCCTGTCTTAATAATGTCATGTATGTTTTATTGCACATTTTCAATTTCACAGCTTTGCGTTTTATTTGTAATATGCCATTGTGTACCTGCCTTACATTGTCAAGTTTAGTGTAATAAATGCATATTTTATTTACTTTTTATTATTTTTGTTATAATTACATTTGCTTCTTGTTTAGTTGATGAAGCTGAATGTTCAGCATTTAAGCCATTGAGAGCACTCATGTCTGTGCTAGCTGTCTAGTACTGTTCTAAAGATGAGGTTGATTAAAATCACACTGATTCGCATTTTTTCTTTTAAGATTTCTTTGACAAAACTGATCTGTCAAATGCAAAAAAGGATAACACACTTGATTTTTTAATTTCATGAATTTTTAATGATTATCTTACTTAGTAAATACTCTTTATGTACGTTGAATTTAACAATAATTTATGTACCAACTATGTATATGTGTATCTGATTGGTGGACAGTCTTGTGACATTATGAATGTATTGTATATTGCTTTCTTTTGTCTACGGTACCACCCAAAATTCATCAAAATGCAGTTTACCATTTTTTGATCATTTTGTAATGCACATAGTTTTTATTGGTTATAGCTTGTGTTTATCAATGAGCTGCTTGAGGTAGTTGTGTATAGTTAACATGATCAGGTATATTATGTTTTGTTTATGTAGGAAATATTTGTCACTGTTATTATGTCCGATCGAACAAAGGTGAAATAATTTATGAAAGTACCGGTAATATTTTTGTCAGAATGTCAGAAAACATCTATATTGTTAATTTGTATTGTATATTAAACTTTTGTATTGTCTATTGACTGAAAAGAAGTTGGACGGCTGATTGGTCCTGCCACCAATATTTGTTTCCCTGAATTTAAGCATACATGTATGTTTTACTTGTGCAATGCAACGTTTACGAAAAATCTCAATATTGATAAATTGATAACTTTTGTTACCATCATATTCTAGATATTATATAAAAATAGTACATAATGGTTCATAGTGCAAAAAC
The DNA here is from genome assembly GCA_008271625.1 of Lutraria rhynchaena. NCBI lineage: Eukaryota > Metazoa > Mollusca > Bivalvia > Venerida > Mactridae > Lutraria > Lutraria rhynchaena. Next base: position 1,824,717 of record VIBL01000065.1, read on the forward strand.
GTCATTTCATAAATATTAGTACATGTAATTATTTTACTAAACTGTGTTTGTATACCATTTGGTTTTTTTACTTTAATTGGTAATTTTTCCATTGCTGTATGTAAAAAATGCAAAACTTATTCGTATGCTTGTATGTAGACTAAGTATGTTAAGATAATTATGTTATGTATATAAGGCCTATCAATGACTCATTGACTGCTGATTTATTAAACAAATTTAACAGTTGCAAGATTCCACTGGTCATTATATTATGTATATATTTGACTCAGTAATGAGGCAGTTTTATGAACCAGAGTAAAAAAGAAATTTTGCATTGGACACGACTTGATTTGGTACAAGTTTGGCAAAATATTTAGAAAAAAAATTGAGAATAATTATTTTGATTAAAATAGTCTCTTTGAGAAATCAAATTTAGAAAGAACCAATGTTCAAACACTTAGTAGCAGGGCATGGAAAATTTTGAAATCTCAATCGGTCCAGGCCCGCGGACGCCCCCCCCCCCCCAATTGAATTTACCCCCCCCCCAGTTTCTGAAAATGGCGAAGATTTGTTCATAGTTACATTACAGTACACGTAACAGTAAAAACGAAAGATTTAGAGAGTTTAGATCTCTGGAATATAAAAATGTGCTTATGTTTTGAACTTCTAATTCTCTTTATTTGATTCTAAACTTTTTGTATTTAGCATGCTGCTATATTTTGGTGCTTCAGGTAGAAACAGTTTTAATACTATGCCTGGAAAATAGTTCATACTTTTACAGTTGAGGTCACAAATTTCTATTTTTCAGCTCCCAATGTATTATGTAATATTAAAATATTAATGTATTTCTTCTTCATCGTTTATTTTATGTTAAGTTTTTTTTATCATTTTTACAGATCATGAATATAACATTTTTCCATGTTTTATATCATACATAGTCATTTTGTTACTTATATATAATGTTTTTTTACACTGGTTACCATGATTACATTCTCAACTGAGAACTCAAATTTGGCAAACTATGGGAGACAATTCTTGCTGAAAACTTCAACATTTTACAATGTCTGCATTATAATTTTATAATAATGACACAAATTTTAGATTAAAATTAATGTGATTTGTAAAATATAGTTTTTTTTAACTATACTGAGTTTTTCAAAAAGCTGATATCTGTCTGTCTGGTGATTTGTTTGGTTGAAATAGATTCCAATATTCTGTCTACGAAAATGTACAACACAGAATTGAGTGAATGAGTTGAAGTCGATGAAATGGTCTGGTAATAAGTTTTGATGTATTGTTTGTAAAATATGAATGTTTTTAGCTTCATATTGTATTCTTTCCTGCAGTATGTATATGTGTGTTTGTATTATATAACATTTGATATATATATTATATTCATATGTATTAGATGAAAAAAATTACATGATTGTTATGTATATTTAATTTACAATTTAGATAAATGTATCAATACTATTTTATTTCAAACCAAATGACTGCTCTGCTTGGTATTATATCATCCAGTCCTTTACTGGCAGAATGAAAGTCAAAATTGAAGTAATATTTCAGAATTTGAATTTAATATTTCAGAACTTGGAATTTTTTATTATGAAACCAAATATTTTCTTACTGTAGATCATGAAGTTGAAGAGTTGTAATGAATTACAGAAATAAAATTTAAGCAATATGATCTCAATGTATGGATTAATAAACACATTATCTAGATTGTAATATAAATAAAATAATCTATTTAACGGGATAAAAATACGGATTTTAATACATGCGTGATTGACATTTTTTTAAGAATATTGGTTTATTTTTTGTAATTGAAAAGTTATGATTGTTATTCAAAACAGAGGGCTTAATTCAAAACCAAATTAAAGTGCACTTAAGTTTTTATCTAAACAATAACATTTGTGTTAATTATCACAAGTTAATACAGAAAACATATTTTGTATTACAAAATAAGTTATCCTTCAGTTAATGGATTATTTCTATACATAAGCATATTGTACTTTTATACATTATTTTATATGTGTGTTTATTGTACTTTATGACAATAAATGTTCTATGAACATGTAGCTAGTTTTTTTCTTTCACATATATGTTGAAGAAGCGACACAAAAATTCAAGATAAAAACATTTTTGTACAAGTCATTTTATAAGACAAGGGTCTGAGGTTATAAAGCTTGAGATCAGCCTCTGAGCTTAAATCTTATTTTCATTCTCAAACAATATCAGACTACTGTAATGCAGAATTCTATTTGAATTGTATCATAATTTTTATTATCAATAACTTGAGAATATTGACCACACAAAATCTATAATACATCATGAGTCCTACGCCTAGCTACAACCACTAGGTTACATTTGTCTGCCGCCCTGTTTTTTCTAACTCTATCTACTTTTGCCGCGTGCATTCGTGGATCATAGGTTTGAGACAGTTTGAGATATTAATAGTAATTGTTTAGTGAAAATGTCACAGAGAGTCGTGGTTGTAACATAGTGTATGTATACAACATTCAGTATACTTGGAAGAACCTGTGGTCATTTCAGGTGTAAACTATCACTTCAACATGCAAGGCTCCCGTGATTATTAGCATTTTAAATCAGTTGGAGTGAGCCCCAGTTGGTAGCTTACCAACTCGCCACAATAACGACTCGCCACATAATGACTCGCCACACATCTAATGAAGACTCACCACTAAGTAATAACAGAACATGAAATTAGTTATAAAGTATATTTCAAATTCAATTTCCAACACTACATTCATTATGGAAAATTATCAAGGTGTACAGTACAAGTTCTTATTTCAAGTTAATACTCTCACTGTTGCTGCAGACTGTGGAAAAAACAAGCAATTTAGCCAGTGCAAGCCTAACATTTCTCATGGACAATTTGATTCTAATTCATTTGTTTCCCTTCTCTGTTTCACACTTGATTTGAAAAGTTATTTAGTGTTCTAGCAATTCAGTAAATGTAATCACCATAACAATCAATACCCACAAACATTTAAACAATTCAGTTTCATTTATTATGAAAAAAACTATCAAAAACGTGCATGACCTCAGCTTTTATGACACCTTGTCCTTTCAGTGAGGCACATTCATGATCTCGTGAATATCACGAATGCATAACATGCACGGGCACCTTGTTTCTATGCTCAAAATGGCGAACAAACTATTTTGACAACTGGAATCCGTTAAATAAAATGAAAATCAAATCATAATACTCGTTTTTATTTTTTTATGTGTACCCTATGCCGAGGGTACTCTATGTAGGATGATATTTAAGTTTCTGATGGCTGCAGTACGTAAAGGTAAGTTATTTCTAACCTTTGTTTTGAAAGTTTTCTAAAGTTACCATCATTTGGATAAAACAGTGTCCGAAATATTAGGTATGTATAAATAGTACGTTTTCATTTTAGTTTCGCATTTATGCCCGTACATCGATACTAAAATCAATAATGAATGTATGTGTCTTTAATACGTTTTGTAACTAAACTTGTGTTTCAGCTAGTAGCATATGCTAGCATGACCTACTTAAATTTGTGCAAAAAATATGCTAACTTGGAACCCTTTTAAGTTTTATGTTTGTAAGTTCAAATATGTGAATTTTTTCCATTCAGAGATGTTTCATGAAAATTTGTTTTTTTTTATATGCCAAATACAGATAATTATTGTTATTTAATGTAAAATGCTGAGTTGAATAGTATTTCTTTCAACTAAGCAGGGTTTTCAGTCGACATCAAAAAATTGGGTAAAAAATTGACCCTTGGCTGATGATAAGAGTCCACACAATTTCCTTTTGATTTTATTGTAAATTTGACCCTTTTGGTTCAAATTCTCAAGAGTAGAAAGCTTTTCTTGCTGATTTCATGAGTCAAAATGCTGTTTGAAGTGTCAAATGAAAGTGGTGTTTGGGAATGCCGAAATCCCCTTTCTACCGAATCAACTCGAAATACCAGAATCAACTTATATCTTGTAAATTTATTTTTATATTTTTCATCACTTGTTATCAAAAACATTTTATTTCCATGTTATATGTTACCCAACTATAATATTCTTTTTTTTGGATATCAAACTTATACATTTGCATACCAGAGTCCAGAGTGACCCTAATTACAATTGGCCTAAAATTAATTAAAATTCAATGAATTTACTTAAGGCCTTAAGTTTTATACAATAATAATATTGATTAAAATCATTAAGTAAACACCAGATATAAGTCAATTCCCATACACCGAGTTGATCCGGCCTGATTCCGGCATTCCCAAATACCCAAATGAAAGCCCTGATAAGTATTATAAAGTCAAGCAGCTAGTATGATTGTTGATCAATTTTGATATAATATTTAAGTAATTGATGATGTGTTTATTACATTTATTTTCCTAATTTAATCTAGATGTTCATTGTGAAAAAAACGGTTTTTTTTGACAAATTTCAATTAGAAATGACAGGCAATTAACCTTTTAAATTACATTACTGATTGGTTAGCTGTATCATAACAGGAATACAAATTAATTTTTAGTTTAAAGACTTAGGTCAGTTAGGTGTAATTTCACTAAATTTTCACATTAGATCTACTTTCGCTTTTGGAAAAAACAGCACTTTCAGTTTTCAAGTATTGATTATTTGTATACTGTACTTTTGATTTGGACTCGGTATCTACTTCATCTACTCACAATTGTGAGTTACTGAGTGTTAAATTTGAACCCTGTATAAGTCATATTTCCCCAGGTTTTAAATATTCTTAATCTAGAGAAGATATCTTGACTTTCAAGTCAATCACATTTATTGCAATCAACAATCAAGTAACAGCATCTATTTTGTTGTTAATGATCTAGAATTACTAAGTCGACTGTAAGGTATTATCTCCCCTCAAGTTTTTATGCAATTATGCATTTATAATTTGTTTGTAGTAAGTCCACTGCAGTAATTATTATAACCTGCTGGTATGATGCAGTGTCTGTGTGTAGATCAGTTTTCTTAGATATTGTTGCATTTTTCTATTAACTTTTTCATTACAGGGCCATCTGGAGCCCTGGACAGGGTGCCATCAGCAGGTACAAGGAACAAGTCAAAAGGGGCACCACTTAGATCTATTCATCCCAACAGTAGTCCTGTGTACAAGACACAATCAGAGACAGCATTGACCTCTGGCCTATCCAAACTATCCATAAATGATACAAAAACAAAACCAGGTCTCAAGTAAGTTTACTGAATGCTTTGGACAATTTATCCATTTAACCTTCTTTCAGTGTTTAAGTTAAAAATGATGTATGTTTAAGATATCTGTTTATTTTACAAGTGCAAGTACATTGTATTTGTTTTTTACAATTGATCTGGCATTATCAGCATGGAAAATGTTTCTTGGTGCTATTATGATATTGTATGCTTGTATAAATTATCGCAATAACTGACTCCACTCAGTGACTAGATTTATTTCCTTAGATTTAGAAAACATGTTCACAATATTAAGTTGATCACATTATGAGAGTTCATTAGTTTTAGGCTCATATTTCTCATATTTGTATTACAAAAAATATCAGAACATGAATCTTTGATTTCTGATTGTAGACAAAGTTTATCATAATAAATCATATTAATGCTTATTTGATAATGAATTACAACTTTTTAAGTGAATGTTTAGAATGACCATTTATCATTGACATATTATGACCATAATACTGTACTTTTTGTTGAGCCCGATTGCGGTGAGCTTGACATAGCTGTCAAAATTGCAGTTCCATGTATGCACGTCCGTGCATGCGTGTGTTAGTCTGTCCGACTTTGTCCGGACCATAACTTCCCTATGCATTAATGAATTTTAAAATAACTTGGCACAATTGTTCACCATGGTGAGATGGTGTGTCATGTGCAAGACCCTGTCCATATCTCAAAGGTCAAGGTCACACTTGAGGTTTAATGGGCAAAAATTGGCATGTTTACCTTGTCCGGACTGTAACTTCTTTTAGCATTGATTGGTATTAAAACAACATGGGATAATTGTTCTCCCTGATGAGACGGTCTGTCATGCACAAAATCCAGGTCCATATCTTTAATGTCAAGGTCACACTTAGGGTTTAAAGGGCCAAATTGGCAGGTTTTAGTATGTCTGACTTTGTCCGGACCATAACTTCTTCATGCACTAATGGATTTTAAAATACCTTGACACAATTGTTCACCATGATGAGATGGTGCGTTATGCATATGACTTAGTTGGCTCAACATGTTGCCATCTGCCGACTTTTGGTTGGACATATCTGCTCAATGCTACTCAAAGATGTCTGTATTATAAAGATAGTATTGCCCAGTTGTCATCATTTTTTTGACAGTTACCCTAGATTCTTTAATTCATTTTAATAACATGTTTGGAAAATTTGTAAGAGTATTGCTCTGTTGAAAAGTAAAAAAATGTTAATTTCCTGAAGATATTGCACAATGACGTACATTTTTCCTTTTTAAATTAAGTCAGTACTGTGTTTTTGCTTCTTTTTATGGTGAGTTTTCATCAAACTGGATCTTCTTTTGCTGTTTATCTTTGAAAAATTGGCTACTCCCATAGACTTCAGTGCTAATTTAAAGGGACAATAACTCAGTGTTGCCCTTGTTTTACAAAAATCTCAGTTAAGCATTTCTCTCTTAGAAACCTATAAAAAAATAAAGGTTCCCAAAATCTGTCCACTCCATTTTGAGGTATTAATATTAGACATTCTGGGTATAAAACCTTAAATTATTTCCCTCAGTACATTTTTACTGATTGTGTCTGTGATACCAAGATATTGTCTGTGATACCAAGATATGTTGTTAACTTAAAGTAAATTATATTTACTTTAATCATGTTATGAATTACATATACTTTTTTTTTTGCAGACGGAATTTTTCGTCTGGTAGAAACAGTACAAATGGATCAGTGAAGAATATTACTGATGTTGCTGGCTTGTTGCAGAATGATTTAGTGAAGAATGTTGTCGTTGTTGCTGGGGCTGGTATCAGCACTCCTAGTGGTATTCCTGACTTTCGGTAATTTATCTTCTTTTGTATGATTTCCTTCAAGATGAAAGTTGATACATGATGTGTTCTGGAACATTTTGCCTACTTTGTTTAAAGCAATGAAATTATATCAGTCCAAAGTATCAAAGCAGTGTAATTGTTAAATTAATATCCCGCAAATCCCGCAATCAGTTTTTCCGAATATCAGTCTAATTAGTTTATATTAAGAAACCATAACTGCTATGCTTATGCAAGTTGAAACACTCACTTTAATGGACAACAGATGCTGATGTTAACTTTTCTTATATACTTTTACTTAAATGTAACAAGTTTGATCTTATGTCCATCTATGAAATGTTTCATTCATAGAAGGAGTCCCATTAGGAAATGGGAAAGTCCATTTCATAGTGAGGTTGTCCCTTCTCCAATCAGAAAGTTTGTTTAGTGGAGAGATAGATCAATTGCAGATAGGGATAGTATGTTTCATGGAGAGAGTTACATTTGGGAATTGAAAGGATTTTCTGATGCTGAGATGAAGCATTGAAGTTATATAATACATCAGCATTCTGTACAATCTCTATGTATAGAATTCTTCTGTAAATACTGTGATTTGAATATAATTGTTACAACTATTGATGGATTAATTTTGTGATATTGCCCAGAAATATAAGGAAAACAAGTATTTCTTTTATGATATATTACAAGTAAAATAGTCTTGTCTCGTTCAATTCGGATAAACGTAAGGATTTATGATCATATTTCATATTATTCAATTTCAGATCCAAGAAATCTGGACTGTATGTTTTCTCATATTGATGTTAATATATTGTACTTTATAAATATTGTTTTGTACATGTTCTAGTGATACTGTTATTTGATAAGGGTCATGTGTTTGGTCGTCTTACAGTATATTGAAGTACATATATATCACAGGTCCCATTTTATGTTCTCACAGTCCATGATGTATACATGTATATATAGAGGCCTGTAACTTGAGTCCTCCAGTACAAAAACACAAGTTAGATGATTTGAGGACCCTTACAAATATGATACTTTAATTTTAACTCTTTAATCATTAAGTACAAGTTTATGTCACTATATCTTCACTAGCCAAGGGTTACAATCTGCTCCCTTCCTCTTCACCATTGGCAGATTTCATCTTCATTTTGTTAAATTTTGCAAGGGGTCCCCCTAACAGATAATAAAATCACTCCCATGTATGTTACAGTATCATTAACCAATGAGATTGCCTGTTCTATAGTCAGAGCTCAAAATTTAAAATCAATTTGCTCAGCATTTATACGAAAATAAGTGAAATATTTTAAACTGTCTTTTTCCTACATAAAACTAAGTCTTGGTAGGATTAGTTCTTCTGTATATTAAAGGCAAAGGTCAGGGACATAATGTACAGTTTTCAGGCTGTGTTAATGTTTTCATTCTCCTCCACACTGTCGTTTGTTAAGTGTGTTTTGATTGGATGCACAGTTTTGTCCGTGCTTTAAATAAAATCTTGGTCATTGAGATCATGAAATCTGCCATGGTTGAAGAGATGTGAGTGGATTGTAACCCTTGGCTAGCAGAGATAATGTTATTAGGATGTACAGTAGAACCTCGATTATCCAAAATCGACGGGACCGAAAAATTATTTCGGATAATCCGGGTGAAGGAAATCTAGACTGTTTTATTATGAAAATAAAGGGAGAGCACTCCAAAATAAATTATGACGAACATGTAAATTTATAAAACTTGATCATTTTATGAAATACAATGTATACACATGTTATGAGAATATTGTAAGCATACGTTTCCTATTAAAACAAACACTGAAATAAAGTAAAAAAAAATTGATGTTGATATTAAAGTCAAATTAAGATATCATAAAGCAATTTATTAATAAAGCCAAAGTTAGAGGTGAATCATCTAACCCAATTCGCATCATAATAGGATAATTATGTTCCTGAAATTGCACACATAATTTCAAATGAACAATACTTTGTTCAGTAGGGTTTTATAAATTGTTGTTAGCACTTTTTGACTGGTTAAAGGAATCCTTCAATGGACAAGTCTTATCAATTGGAGCTAATTGTCTATTTCGGATTACAGGTGTGAAAATACGCATTCAAATGAGTTTAGGGATCTCATTATCATTTCGGATAAGCCATGGTATTCGGATTAGGCGATTCGGATAATCGGGGTTATTTTATGAAATATACAGGGAAAAAATCGGGACTGAAATTTCTTTTCGGATTACACCAGGTTTTCGGATAATCCGTTGTCGAAAAATCAGGGTTTTTCTGTATTTGTTTTTCTTTGTATGCCTCGTACACTGATTCACTGAATTCATTCCTATGTAATGAAAGTTACAGGTCTTACATATATACACATTAAGTAATTATTCAACATGTGTTATGTCCTACTTTGAAGCATTATCATTACTGGAATATTCATGTTGTTAGTTCAGTATCTAGAAATATGTATTTTATTGGGATAATGTTTCACATTGTTTCACATTTATTCCATACTGCAAACAGATAAATGTATTTGTCTATCTACATTGTACTTGAAGTTCTAAAATGATATCATCTAGTGACATGTTTTCAATTTGCCATGTTACAAAGATAGAATTTAATCTAGAAAAATTTTAAAACATCCCTTTAATATTTATCAATTAATATGATATCAATAAAATTTCTTTTTAAGATCATCTGGAGTTTTGTGAATTCTGACTGTAATTTATTATGGACACTTTATACTGAAGGCTTAAATGAATGTTTGTTAGCATTCATTTCATATTTTAAGATTCAAACATTTTAAATTTGATCAGAATACTAAATGCTTTTTATCTGTACACCATAATTAAAGTAATTCTCTTACTATGAAAGTGATTGTCACAGCCTGTTTTATCTTGTCTTGTGTAAAGGATAATATTCTATCATCAACTTAACGTTAAATGGATATTTGTAATGTTATACCTAATATTGGTAGCGGATTGAATCTCCTATCTTCACAAAGGTAGTTGACAAATCCATTCATTGAAATGATAAATTTGTTTTGATGTGTGTTTTTTGTTTAAACTGTGCTGAATACCGGTAGTAATACAATGAAATGTGAGACATATGATTTATGTATATAATGTTTTTTTTACCAAAATGTTTATCCAACATTACCATTTCATAGTTGGATATTGTTTAAACATTATTTAATATCATATTGTACTGAAGCATTTTTCAGGATCTTTTTGTACTGTTGAAAATGGAACCAATTGTTATACTTTCATCGTCATCATTAACAACACTTACAATAATATTTTATTCAATGAACTATATTTGTTATCCTAATTCTACAGTTTTTACATGTACTGGTATTTGTTTTTATGTTTTGTAAAATATATTTTAAGCCCCCCCCCACACCCACTCATTTGTATTTTAATCTTTGAATTTGTATTATTTTCTCAAGGTCACCCGGTACGGGTCTCTATGACAACCTACAGCAATACAACATCCCTTATCCTGAAGCCATATTTGATATTGACTATTTCTTTGTGAATCCTCGACCATTCTTCACACTTGCAAAGGAATTATATCCATCAGGGAAATATCGCCCGAACTACATTCATTATTTTGTACGACAGTTGTATGATAAAGGACTTTTACTACGCATGTATACACAGAATATTGATGGATTAGAAAGATGTAAGTACATATCTTTTATAATTATGTCACATCTTTCCCTTCTGGTCGTAGGCTAAAAATGTTTTTTTGTTTGTTTGTATTGATTGTTTCTGTTTGTTAGATAAGTAACTTTTCAATGAAATTTATGCAGTAATATACAAAGTTTGAATTTTGTAACGAGCTGGTTTTTGAAATTGGATGATTTTGGCATTATTTCTGTTCTACTGTGATAAGTATTAAATTCTGTCTAAAGCCCAATGTGGTATGATGATGTTAATTTTGTTGTTGTTTTTGTATGGACAACTAATACATAATTTGTGTAGATCTCTTTTCTTTTAAGAAATGATGAAAGCTTTTTAATCAATATTGCAGTGGCTGGGATACCAGCAGAAAAACTTCTTTTAAGAAATAATGAAAGTTTTTTAATCTATGTTTCAGTGGCTGGGATACCAGCTGAAAAACTTTTCTTTTAAGAAATAATGAAAGTTTTTTTTATCAATATTGCAGTGGCTGGGATACCAGCAGAAAAACTTTTCTTTTAAGAAATAATGAAAGTTTTTTAATCAATATTTCAGTGGCTGGGATACCAGCAGAAAAACTTTTCTTTTAAGAAATGGTGAAAGTTTTTTAATCAATGTTTCAGTGGCTGGGATACCAGCTGAAAAACTGGTTGAAGCCCATGGTACTTTTGCTACAGCAACTTGTACAACATGTCGACAGAAATTGGAAGGTTCTGAAATAAAGGTAAGACTTACTTTCTTGCACTGTGATGCATCAAAAGTAGTCAAAATACAGTAAAATTGAATACACCCATACACAAATGATTATTGTCTGTGTAATAAAGCTTGATTGAGTTATATATTACATTCATCGTGCTATGATTTTATATGTTCATCTAAATAAATGTGTCAAATCTTTTGGTTTAAAAATCATTCAATCTGGTAAAACAACAATATTATGATGACCAGAAAGAAAATATCTTTAGTTTGGTACTGGCTATTAAATGAACTTTAAAATCTCCAATCTTGATTTCCTTAATTTGATCTATTTAATTGTTTCACATAGAAGCAAATGATGGAAGGGATATTCCCTCTCTATGAATGAATATAATGAATGTAATCTTCATATATGTTATAAGGTGAAAACTTTTATTAATTAATACAACTTTCACTTATCACCTTGTAAACCATTATTTTGTTAGAAATAAGGGTAATCTAGATTAATTCTCTGTGTTGTCTCGCTACAAAATTTTGATGCGTGTGATTTTGTTTGATCACATGATTCCTACAGGAGAATACTGCATTAGTTTGTTCAACATGTTCAATATATGTTTTTTAGGTTCAACATTGCTGGACAGTTTCCTCATGTGAGATTTTTCTGATCCTGAGAATTCAATCTCACAGCAGTGAGGGGCTAGTTATTATTATACTTCTCAATGACAGAGGCCCCATTTTATGTTAAGAATGGTAAAATAAATGTAGTGGTTGCAGTTGTTTGATGGTACATATTATCAGTACATAATTATTTTTTGTATACAACATTTTTAGGAGAAGATATTTTCTGACAGATTACCAAGATGTCCAACAAGAGGATGTGTGGTAAGATATGACATGTGATACCAGTTAAATATCTTACCAATCTTGTTTAATTCTTGATAGGCCGTGGTCCAGTGGTTAGTGTGCTGGACTTGTAACCCAAAGATCCAGGTTCAAGTCCCAGTCATGACAGTCATACCCTTGTATAAAAATTTGACAAAAATTGTCCATTTTCCTCCATATGTGGAGAAGTTGCTGGCTCCTAGTGGAAGGGTAAGTTAGTACTGGTTAGTATACAGTCCAGGAAAACTGGTTAGGTGAACCTGTTGCCATATGTAACTGAAACATTGTTGAGAAATGGTGTTAAACCCCAGTGACAGTAAGTCCCATGAAAACAGTGTGTGATCCATTGATGTAGGGTTTAAGTCCACCTGGACAAGAAGTCTTACTCAAGTCTTGTTTTTATATCATGTTTCTTGAAATTCCTTGGATGTTTGTGGACCAAGATTAGAATAATTTAGTCAGGTTATCTGCAACCATTCTTGGACACATGTTTTGTTGAGATGTTGTGACATAGAGTCATTATAGTCCTTTTGTTTATGATGTGTATTGAAATGTACATAATTAAATTTTGTTAATTTGTGACTAAGTTATTTTGATTTTCTGTTAGTTTACTAACAATTGTCAAAAATTAATGTCACAATGTATTAGCTAAAAATGAGCTACAGTTGTAAAGCGAATGTAGTAGTATAAAAATTTGATCTAATAAACTCACTCATCTGAATCTGAGAATTACCCTTGATACCTAAATGTTATTTCTCATTCCCCATATTATAGCATATCTATACTTCTCTTAGAAGATTTGTTCTGTTGACCTTCTGTTTTACACATTTTCTATGAGGTTTATTCTTTATGCACAGGGTATTGTAAAACCAGATATTGTGTTCTTTGGTGAAGATTTACCTCGCAAGTTTTATAGTTATATGAAGGACATGTTACAGACAGACCTGGTGCTAGTGATGGGGACGTCATTAGAAGTGAGTGTACCAAGTACATCCTTACTGTAATTATTAAACATAACAGATACTTCACACCTCCAGTGATGAGACCGATTCATTCAGAAGGGGCAGGGAAGTTAATTTTACCTCAAATCTTATTGTCTTTATGTTGTTATATTATTCAGGTTATAAAAACATCAGATATATTTTACATGTTTAGCTTATAATCTTTAGTTTTATGTCTCAACATATTAAGCAAGATGTTGATATCTCCTTGCCCAGGTTAATATTCAACTACCAGGTAACTCATTTTTTCATGCCAAAAGATTCATATTGCCCAAATCTAAAATTCTATGATATTTATCTATCAATCAGAGCTCAATGGCTTTCATGTCACTTTTGATGATTTTAACTAATTATTCACTCTGCTTGTTAGTCAATGTTATATTTTTTGCACATCATTCGACAGCATTCATCCAATCAAAAACAAGAAACACATTTGAATCTGTTGTATTTCTTGTAGGTTCAACCATTTGCTGGTATCATAGACACAGTACATGCTAATGTACCTAGAATTCTGTTCAACAGAGAAGCTGTCGGTCCATTTAAATATAGCAGACGTACACAGGATCTTGTGTCAAAAGGTTGATTTATTTCATTTTCATCAATACACAATATGACAATAAACTTTTCATTGAAAATACGATGTTCTATTTTTATATTTCTTTCTGTCTTATACCTAATTGGATCGACTGTATGAATTTATTGAATGCGTTCTAAAACAATAGCTTCAGGTCTTTTCTTTTCAATGTTTTATTATTTTTCTCGGTCATTTAATGTTATCAGTACATTAAGGAACTACTGTATTAACTTGATCTGTTGCATGTGTTGATCAACTTCTGATGTAAAACACGTAACTCCTTTGACTTATGTTCAATCATAGAGTAGCTTCACTGCATTCATTAGTCTCCTTCATCTGGTCAGTTAACTGTTAACTTTGATTATTCTTTTGACTAACCTGTAGAGCAGAATTTGCCACGATAAAGCCAATCATTACTTGAATGAAAAATCTTTACTGTGTGGCTTCCTCGTGGAATTTGGAAACCAACACATAATAACAAAAACTTTGGTTTCGGTAAAAGGGATGCAGTGAAAATGCTCATGTCATTGTAATTAATAGATTAAATGACAAAGTAGAGTTTTTTGTCAAAGGAAGTACTTTCTACTATTATTGTAATAAATTTCACTATGTATTTTTTCCAAATTCATAAATCATCAAGTGATGTACATGTTTATATGTATGTATATGTGGTACTTTCGTTAGGTGATCTAGTAGAAAACATGGTAAAATTTGCTACGATGGTTGGATGGAAGGAAGATATGGTTGAACTCATCACAAAAGAGGAAGGACAATTTACTATAGTAAGTATTTATGCTCTCTGTAATGAACGTAGATATGGTCCATTGTTTTTCTATATTATACTGTTTTAATGATCTTGAGATCATAATTGTTTAGCTCACCTGAGCACGAAGTGTTCAAGGTAGGCTTGAGTGATGACTCAGTTTCTGATGTCTTGCTACAATAATTAAAGAGTTAACACTTAAGAAGTCATAATTTTGGCACAATCTTAATAAAACTTTTTTAGGACTTATTTTTCTAATTAGTTTTTGTTTAAAGCTGTATAATTTGCTTCCATGCTTTTTAAAGATTTGATGTGATTGCCTATACATAATCTGCCTGTAAAACTGTTTTTGAAATCTTGATTATTACTATAAGATACATTTACATGTGTGACTGTCTTTCTGTTCTGTCACCTTCAGTTCTGTATTCATAATGTAACTTTTGAAATCTTTTAATATTTACAGTTCTCTAATACCTTGCTGTGTTAGTTTAGTTCACCTCTCTATGTTAGTTTGCTTTATGGAGTAAAAATTTGTTTTTAAGCAAAAATGACCACTGTCATACACATATAAATTCTCACGGGTTATAAACCTGAACTTGCATACTGCTGGCTCTAGGTTTTGTATATTGCATAATGATGGTGGACAATTTAAGATAAAACTGGAGAATTTTCATTTTGCCTAAAACATTGCATGTGTTTTTTTCTCAGATAGTGTGTTATTATTTGAAATATCTTTAAAAGTTTTGCGATTAATTAAAAAATGGCATGCACTTGCAGAATTTTTTTTGTGAATTTTTACAATTACAAACATTTTTGTTATTTCGAACTGTTGCAAAACACCAAATTTAAATATAAGTTGAACTTAACAGGAGCCAAGGAAACCTCCAAAGGGGCCATCTAACTCCAAAGGACCTCTGGGAAAGCAGGTAATTTAGAGGAGCACAATCTGCTAGACCCTTTAGAATCCTTATTATTATAGATAGGGTACATCAGTAGATTCATGCATGTAATAAATGTATTATTCTATGTCGGTTTCTTTCAATATACTTTCATGATATATTCTGATATATTCTTTGGCCATGATAGAGTTGCAGATATTTAAGCTCAGTATGTAAATGTAGCTATAGAAATCAAGCCTGAATCACTTAATTAAATAATAAATACAGTATAAATGTATTTAGTATTGCATTCAATTAATGATTGGCTATCAATAATGTATCAATATAAACAATCAGAGGGCATTGCTTTATTGATATGAAATCTTTTTTTGTTCAGATGCAACAATAATTATTGTTTAGTTACTGTATTTATACTGAGAGTGCTTCATGTGCAGTCAAACCTGAGAACACAAGTGAAGGGAAGAAATTTGGTCTTCATGCACAAATGGCATTAATTGTTCTGTTGGTTTATTTTATCAATAAATATGAAATAAAATTGTTCACAGGGTGGCTTTTATGCACTGGCGATTGGTAATTCAGGTTTGATTGTATCACTGATGGATTGATAAATGACAGATGATAAATTTAGGAAGGGTCTAAATTAGGAAGAATTACACAATGTGAATGCACCCATTAGGAATAACCATTCAGTTTGAAAGTGTTAGAATATCAAAACCCTCAAGCTTTTTTTCATGGACGGCTTGGTATTCTTTTAATGTTCTATCTTTCTGCACTTTTCAGTCTTCAAAATCAAGTAAGGGTCTCTGGTTTTAGGTAGATTCCTTGCACATTGCACACGACCCCTTTATCTTGCTTGCTGCATGCTCGTAGTGCTTGAATACCCATTTTTATACATCAATAAATTCAGATAGTAGATAAACTTCTTAATTCTTATATAAAGGAATGGCAAAAGGTGAAATATAAGTATTTATTTTATACACTGTGTATTGTTTGATATCCCTTACTGTGATTATACTTGTATGTTTCTAATCTAACCTGTCTACATATTGGTGATAGTGGGTGTTCTGTGTTTTTGATCGTTATGAAGTAACATTGACCAGTACATGAGTTGATACCAGTAGTGAAAGTTGATGCAAGTTTTTGAGGGTCGACATTGAATGATTTGTCATCAATTGTAAGGGTGGTCATTAATATTTGGGGTGACACCATTTGTAAAGATATATCAGTATACCTTGATCTGTGTCAGTGTACCAAGATTGTGTGTCAGTATACTAAGGTTGTGTCATTATAGCAAGGTTGTGTGTCTGTATAGTAAGGTTTTATGTCAGTATACCAAGGTTGTGTGTCAGTATACCTTGATCTGTGTCAGTATACCAAGGTTGTGTGTCGGTATACCAAAGTTTTATTTCAGTATACCAAGCTACTGTGTCAGGATACCTTGATTTGTGTCATTATACCAAGGTTGTGTGTCAGTATACCTTGATCTGTGTCAGTATACCAAGGTTGTGTGTCGGTATACCAAAGTTTTATTTCAGTATACCAAGCTACTGTGTCAGGATACCTTGATTTGTGTCATTATACCAAGGTTGTGTGTCAGTATACCAAGGTTGTTTGTCAGTATATCGAGGTTTTGTGTTAGTATATCAAGGTTGTGTGTCAGTATACCAAGGTTTTGTTTCAGTATACCAAGGTTTTGTGTCAGTATATTAAGATTGTTAGTCAGTATACCAAGGTTGTGTGTCAGTATACCAAATTGTGTGTCAGTATTACAAGGTTCTGTTTTAGTATTCCTTGTGTGTCATCTGTGCTGATTATGTATTTTTCATTCTGATCGCAAACACTTGGTGTATCTGTAACACGATGTCCTAAAATTCAATGTAGCTTATGTATATACTCCAGTTTTGCAACTTAGACATAATGACAATTTTATAGCCTAGTGATATTTCCATTTATCACATAACCTGTGGTCTAGGAGTGCCGTAAACCCGTGCCGAAAATATCGTTCGGCACTGCCAAAACGTGCAATAAATATTCAAATTAGCCAAATCACTATATTTGCATATTTTGTATTACTACGCTACTACGATATTTGTAAACATGGTCGACTTTCAATTTTTAATGATTTTATTAATGAATAAAATGATGTTTGTGCAAATAAAATAACGATTTTATGTCTTTTATCTTGCATTTTATCGCCAAACGATTAGTAGAAACATGCTTTACTTCTTTGCACACAGTAGTAAACAGTCTACACTAGACGTCTTGTACTGACGTCATCTTGATGTCATCCTGTAGTCTGTTTCATTTTCTGTAGTCGTTTTTACGGTTATGTGATAAATAGAATCTTACACTCGTGCTCATCCTTTACCATTTTTATTAAACTCGTTGACAAAAACAATATGACACTCGGCAGAGCCTCGTGTCATATTATTTAGTCAACTCGTTTAATAAAAATGGTAAGGAATGAGCACTCATTCAAGATCCTCTATAGAATGCATGTAAACACTCACATACACACCTTTTGTATTTCATGAGTTTTGTTGTTTTTTTTTCATTTAAATTCAACAGTAAGCAAGTATCAAAGTTACCCTACAGTGACAAACAATTGGCAGCTTATTTTACGTTCAACTGCTATTTTAAATTACATGGTGATTTTGCACAAAAATAAAGTCAAATTTTGTGGTCAGTTTGAGTTAAGTTACTCAAACTTATAAAATTGTGAACCAGAGGTCAGATCACTGCATTATTTATAGCCATATTGACTTAGAGATACAAACTCCTTGTCTGTTACTCAAACCTATGACCTGTCAGTGAACAGTCCAGTGCTCTTATAGAGGACCATGTCAGGAGTCTCACCTTTTTGCACCAGTGTGTTACAAAGTTTTTTTTACTGCCAAGATTACATTCATCAAGCACATATTATTTACTAATGATACACTAGTAGTTACCTTGTATTATGTATTGCATATACAATAGTTATGTTGGTTATTTTAAACTAGGTGCCAGTTAATGCAAGCCAGGTATGTTTGCCTTTATGCTCTAAGTTGACATGAGAATGTTACCATGCTTTGCTAATTTTTCTGCTTAACTAAAGCTAAAAGTTCATGTTCATAATATGATGTACATAAAATAACACAACAAGCTTGTTGTGTGGCTCTTTGGTGCAATGGTCCTTACCAAATTACACACCAAATGTTATATCTTCTGGACTATTTTTGTTGGCGCTTTGAGCTTTGAAAACTAAAACATTTAATACATTTTGTTAAAATATCTTCATTCTTCACTTAAGTACAAGGTTTCTGATCTGTTGATCAGGTAATTATAATAACTCGTCTGATGATGTCTCTATATGGTCAGTCATACTACATTAAACAGGGTCTGATATTAGTACACTTGGGACAGGTCTCCTTGCTCAAATAACCATTTTTGTGTTTCGATTTTCTCAGAAATATCATGCTACTGTTAGAAAATCTAACATCTTTCCATATACGAATTTCGGCCCCAAATTTGGAAGATTGAGAGCCCTGATATACAGTATTATCAGGGCTCTCAATCTTCCAAATTTGGGGCCGAAATTCGGCCCGATTCCCCAACCTCTTGAATATACTTTTTTCTCCTATTTTTGGTAAAAATTCCCCCACCTGAGAAAAAAATAAAATTTTAAGCAGGTTATGTTATATTGATTAGGCTTTTGAAATTCCCCCTTGAACTGAAAATGACGCAAAATTCCCCCTCCCGGGGCCCCGGCCCCAGTCCCCCAAAAGAAAGAGCCCTGATTATACTTGTGACAGAAGATCATATTGTACTTTATTAACCTGGAAATAAAAGTGGGATTGGAGCAAGGCAGCCTGTTCTCAGGTTTTATATTCTCTGACCCAATTATCATTCTCAGAGTGTAAATTTTGGCTTTTCTGTTACTAATGGTTTTTATGAAAGAAAAAGTTATCTCAATATTATGTCGGCTGAAATATGTAGGAATCTCCATTGTTAATATATTTGATTTACCCATTGGGCCATAGTTTGCTTAAAAAAAATCGTCACATAAGCATATAGCCTGCATGACTGTGGTAAGTGACATAGTGCAGTCATTAAACTTATACCTAAATACTGAGTTTGCATTTTGTCAATTGATAAAACTTTGCTATTACAAATGTGAATTTTGTATATGTTTTGTATTCTTACATGTTTAATAATTTTAAAATTTGTACTGATTTATCGCTTTAATTAACTGATATAAGTGATTCTAATCAATTAGGCTTTAAACTGATGTATTTGAATTGAATAAATTACGTGATAATTATTAAAAACTATTGGAATGAATCTCTTTGCAATATTTCGAAAAAAAAATAGATTAAAGTGTATATCTTATATTCTTTATTATATTTCAGTGTAGAACAAGAGATATTTTATCCTGTCAAAAATTAAGTCATTGGACAGAGAGAGAAGAGAATATAACATATTCTTCTCTTAATCTTGGTTTTAGGAATTGTTGAATTTTCAATTCAGTACATAAACTTGTGTTCTGCCAAAAAAAGTTGCTATCAGTTATTTGTTTAATAAAAATTCTATTATTTCAGAGTGACAAAGATTTGTTATTTGTGTGAAGTATTTCAGTATTATGCTTAATTTTATCAATTAAGTGTAGTTAACTATTTGTTTGTTATTTCAGTTAAACAAACCCCCACCAGCAGCACCAAACAGAAATAAAGACAGCAATCGTTTATTATATAGAGGGAGAGCTAAATTTACTTTATACAATGATGACTCTTCATCAGAGAGTTCAGAAAGTGATAGTGATGTCACTTCCTCTTCTGAATCTTCAGATGATGGTGGTAGAAAAAATAGATTTCATGGAATAAATGGAAGAAAAACTGTTAATGCAACTGTTAGGAATGGCATTGGTGCTGGGAGAAATAATCAGGTACGAGCTACTAGCGCTAAAATGAACAATACAACTAAACGTGAGTTTCATAGTACCCAAAGAAATACAGTAAATGGGAAGTTCTCCCCTGCTGGAAACATATCTGGTAGAAGTATAAAGTCTGAAAGTGCAATTAATAATGAATCAACAAGGAGGAAGGTTGTGAATAGTAATAAAAATGTACCCAGAGAAACACCTACTAAACTAGTAAAACAGAAAGAAGCATTTGTATCACCCAGTAAGACTGATACTATATCTCCTAAGGAAAAGAATAAAATTGGAGCAAATTTGGATTTAAAAGTACCTGGACTTCCGTTAGTAAGAAATGAAATGCCTTTAAAACATGAAGATATTGTGTCAGCATGTCCAAACAATGGCACTTCATGCTTGGAATATAATGACTTGACTTTGATTCTTTCAAATGCTGAACCCAATGGGCCTAAGGAAGCTTTCCTTTCACCAGTTCAGTCCGATAAAAACATGGAACAAAAACATTCCCCTAATGAGAATGGTACTAAAACACGTTTAGATATGACTGAAAACAATATAGTTAGAAATGAGGCAAAAAATGAACAAGTAAACAAAGATGATGATAAGTCTATTAACACTGTTACTGAAAAACAAAAAGTGTCCAGCACTGAAAGAGAGAAAGTTCTAAAAAAGTATGGAATTGGCACAAAACCAGTTCTTAACAGCATAAACAAAGTTCCTGGACAGACAGAGAAATTACTGAGACCAATGAAAAGTGTGAAGAGTGATAGTGCTATTGCTTGTGGTTATTTTATTGATGAATTGAAACAAAAATCTGATCTTGTGATCAATGAAGCTGTAGATAGACAAAGTGAAATTACAGATGCATTAAATGTTGTTAATGATATAAAAGATATAAATCACAATAAAAGTGTAACAAATATGGCAGATTTTAATCCTGAAAGTGGTGGTGAAAATTTAGATATGTTTAAAGAAAATGACAAGAATGAACGTAAAGAAGCAAAAGTTGAAGCTGCCGAACCTAACTCTGCAAATAATGATGAGAAGAATTCTGTGAAACTTCAGGAATATAATATATGGAAGGAAGAGATATCATCTAGGGATAAATTTTTGAATATGTTAGATAAAAAGGATAGTAGTATTATTATTGATGGGTATGCCAGCTCTGCCCCGAGTAGGACTCAAAACAGAAATGAAAAAGGCTCCAAAGTATTAAATGAAAAAACAGCCAGATCATTTGCTAAGTACGCAAAATTTCCTGGCCAAAAGAATTCCAATAAAAAACATGGAAAAAAGCCAAGACGAATAACATTGAAAGATAAACCCTCGGCTGGTCCCAAAATACCCTCATCTAAAACTGAACTAAAAGTGGTTAATTCTAAACCATATGGATTCGCTCATAGGCAAGCCAATGTGAAAGGAGTTGGACCATTTCATCGTACAAATGTTCGAACGCTAAACAGTGCCATTGACCGTACTATATCAGATTTTATGCAGCGGTCAGGATCGGCTGAAGTTCCTAAAATTACCTACCGTCATAAGCTTCTACAAACACCTGTACGCGATCCTCACATGTTTGGAGTACAAACTATGGCTGTGACTCCAGCTTTAGCCAGTGACTCCTCAGATGACTGAGTTTATCATGTCTGATGTTCTGCATGAAATAAGTTTTGTTTGGTTGCCATTTGATAGATGTACTTGTGAGAAATGTTAAACTCAACTAAACTTTACTTACAGGGAGGTAGAACAGAGAAATTGGAAACTTGTCAAATAGCTTGTGAGCTCCTGAGTTTTCAGTTTGAGCTTTTGAGTTTAGAAAAAGTGAAAACTTTTTCATATAAACTTGTGATATTAAACTTTTATTGTAATTGTTATTGATTTTCAAATGTGTGGCTGTTAGACATATTTCAGATAATCAAATGTATTTGTTAAACTCTAAGTTTGGATTCCTCTTAATTTTCTAATATTTAAAACAGTTTAAAGTGGCTGATTATTTTTTGTTGTGTTGTGGAGATGTTAAATGCATATTTGAACATAGTTTGATACAAAGATAATGTACATTTATTTAGATTACCAGATCTCATTTTCACACATAGCTTGCCTGCCTAGCCATGACCAAAGTTATCAAACATATCTTATTGAAGATTTACTTTTCAGTTTTATTAAAATAATTTATGATTCCATCATAAAGATGATGTTTATTGAAAAGGTATAAAATCTGAAGTTTTGATCCAAGTGTTGAAATTGATTTTTTTTTAATTTAGGCATTTTTACATTAGCCATTAAAATCATGTATTTTGGAATTTTGCTTAAAGATAATTGTCTCTGTTGAAATTTCTTAAATTATAAAAATTTATTTTAGTATAATTTATTAATCATTATAAAAAAATGCATTTTACAGTTGGAAGAAAGCTTTAAGACTTTCACTCAAAGTTGCAATAATTATACATAGATCAGGATTAGTAGAAAAAAAACATGTACAAAAAATCCCACCTTCCTCAGATTCTACCTTCCCTAAAAGCTATCAACCCAAAATAATAATTTTATACCAAATCAGTTGATAACTATATGTTAAATTGATATTTGTTGTACGCTATAACAGTAGTGTTCATGTCTTTACATCAGTTTACATCATAGTTAAAATCATGTTTACAACTCTGAATAAAATTATTTATGGAGTTAGGGTGAGAATAAGACTACCGGTAGTTAACACGAAATTCCTGCACTTCTGTATGATAATGATATAATAATGTATGAATGTCAAGAAAAGAATGGAAGAAATTCACCTATCCTGCTTAACCCTTAGCCTCATAATACCACATTTCCTCGCATCTGAAGCAGACGACTTTTGAAAATATCGTGGCAAAAGAAGCCATTGCGTGTAACGAGTGATGGCTTCTTTTGCCAGAATGTTTTCCACTCTGCCTGATAGAAACAACCCAATTTTCTTAAATAGCTTGATGTTTTGTACATTAGCTTTGAATTTGGAAGAGTCCAAAATATGTTTATGAGGCAAAGGGTTAAGACTTAGTATGCATTATTAATGAATAATTAAACATGTCTAATACAAGTTTTCTGTCAAGTTTCTAGGATTTGTTCTGCTCATATACATAGACTTGTTTGCTATCTGTGATATTATAACTAGTTAACTTGTAGATCTCATAATTATTACTGTTAAACTGCTGAATTCACAAGTGTTGTTTTAGAATTTAGAGCTAAGTGTAGTATTATACTTTTCAAATGACAAGATGTTGCGTAACATGATGTGGTATTGTGTTACATAATTATCAAGGTGCGTGATTTACGATTTATGGTTGTCCAGATGTGTGGCTGGTATTATTTGTAATGTATTTTCAGTTGTCTGTTACCTTATCCAATTCAATTGTTCGTGTTTTGTGAGCTTAAATTATCAATGTGTAATCTAGATTTGCGGAGGATAAAACTTACAAGAACATGACAAGCTGTTTGCTACGTGTGATGTAATAGTTTGTTAAACATTGATCATGGTGGCCATAATTAGTTGAATTAAATTTGATTTGTGGCTTAAAACAACATGAGACAGTATTTTTCTGTTCCTGGATTAGGACAGGTAGCACCGAAAATCATACAAAAATATGAGATAGGGGTCAGTTTAGAGGAATCACCCTCTAGATTTCATGCAAGAAATTGCAGTTGTTTAAATGATCCATTGGTTTATTTTTGTTCAAGAGCTAGTCATTTTCTTTCATATCAAAATGGCATTTAGTCTCATACAGATCTTTCAAATTAACTAATTTCATTAGCACATTCCTTGTAGCTTTTTTCATCTTGCTTGTTTTATGCTGACATAATTACATGTATGTATGCATTATTGCACACACATTTAGGCGCTTTTATGCAGGACATGATGTTTCACCAGAGTTAATTCACATCTAATTGATAATTTTACTTTTTATTGTATTATATATGTATTATGAAGAACATGTTGAATAATCAACTACTTGTCCAATTGCCTCCATTTTTTCCACTAATATGGTTGTTCTAACATTTGTTCCTATTATCACAAAGGGACTACCTGAATCAAATGTGGGAAAATGTTACATCAAGAGAACTGTCAATTTTTCAAGTTTCTTCGCACAATTGTTTTATGAGAATTGACCAAAATTTTCAAGACATGGTATGTCAGAAAATAAGACTATGTGTAGAATGAGCATTTTCCGTATGTGGTAAATTGATAATTCTACCTGCTTGAACTCCTAGTATAAGCTCATGTCAGCTATTCAGGAACATGATAGTTCCTTAGGTTGTAGGCTTTCACAATGCTTCAGGTGTTCCGCTTCGTACTTGTATCTAACCTAGTACCTCTTTTGTAATAAATTTACCTCAAATGAATATTTGAACTGGTATTTTTCTTCATTAGAAGTATAACAAAATGATCCCTTCATTGCAACCAGATTGTAACTTGATATTCATTTGACATCTTATTGCAAGGATGTACCAAATTGTTGTATTTATGAGTATCAGGGTCAATTTTTCTACTATTAATTTTATGTTTTATACATAACTCTGGGCCCAGTTTCACAATACTAACTTAGTTTTAAGAATGATTCTCAACAAATAAATTTCTTGCAAAATTAACATAACAAGGCTAAGTTTGTTTTGTTAGTTGTAAGTAGTGAAAATCGTCTCTGTTTTTTATTTGTGTTTCAACTTTGTACTTAATTTCAATAAATGTTGTAATTAATATTTGTGAAATTGGACTCAGATGAGCTCAATGTCAATAAACAGGGTCCACGGTGTTGCCATTTATTTAACTCTCCCTCTTTTGTAAATGATATGTTTTTTCACACCACATGTCTTACCATATCTGATTGACTTGGTTATGTCTCATACCATGCTAACTTCAGGGATTATGTCAATATGTTATTGCATGGTACCTTATTCTGTTTTACGTCCTGTATCATGGGGTTTTGTTATGTTTTTTTTTCTCAGAATAACTTATTAGACGTAACTACAATATGATACATGTAAGTAATTAATTTCCTTTAAGTAAAACAGTAAGATCTCTATTCAGTTACTTCATTTCCATGTTAATATTATAGTGTTTTTTTTTCATTGTGATGATTAGCTAAAGGCACAGAATACTGACTGCCAGTATTTATTTACCAATCTCTTACAATTCTCTGTAAACCTTTTAGTTATTGTCAGTGAAATAAACAGAGCTACCTTTGAATGGGTATTGATTTGATATCATATATGCCCACTTTATTGGAACAGGCAATAAAACATGAAGGCAATACTTATATACTACAAGAACAAGTTAAACCTGTCAAACTAAGGTTGATATTTTCAAATGAAAATTAATGATTTTATGACAGGTTTTGTGTTCATTCAGTAAAACCAGAGAGAGAGAGGGGGAGAGAGGGGCGTGGGGAGAGAGAAAGAGAGAGAGAGGGGGGAGAGAGAGTTGTGATGTACTTGTAAGTTGTAAGCAAAGTTTATACTAATGTTTAAACAAGGTTTGATACTGTAATAACAATGTGTATTTATGTACAATATTATAAATTTATTAATCACTTGAAACATGAAAAAGTAGAACTCCATTAAATATAGTTGTGATAGAGTTAGATTCAGTTGAAAGAAATAAATTGCAGTTTATATTGTCATTTTGTACACAATTTTAGATACATGTATATGAGAACTATGAGTTTATAATATTATATTGTTAAGTTGTTAAATGATTGTACTAACTAATAAAGATATATCATTCTGATCTTTTGTCTTTTTGTATTTATCGATGTTCTGTTTAGTCTAAAATGTATGGCTTAGTCATGGCAACCTGGATGTTGTTCACATTTGAATTTTTACG
Source organism: Lutraria rhynchaena (assembly GCA_008271625.1). NCBI lineage: Eukaryota > Metazoa > Mollusca > Bivalvia > Venerida > Mactridae > Lutraria > Lutraria rhynchaena. The sequence goes on from VIBL01000065.1 coordinate 1,850,955, forward strand.
TTCTCTAGATATTAGTGTCCATTTGATTAGTTACACTAGATGACAGTAAGTTTGGAATCATCTGTATGTTCTTGTTATGGACCTAAGAAGGAGGGAACCAGACTCACATTTCCAAAAAATCTAGCCTTCAATGCTTTTTGGCATTTGAAATAAATATTTATTTACTTTATCCACCTACTTATGAGGTCAGAAAATTTTGTGTTAATAGTTACCCAACTTATCCTATATTTTGGCACAGACCTAAATATTTTTATAAAAAAATTCAAAGTATGTAAATACTTGCGGATCGGTCATCCCTTCCAAGTTTGTAAGGTATGTGTAGAAAAAAATGAGGAAAACTTTCAAAACCAAACTACATGTACCTATTTTTTTTGGTCAAGTAACTGCAAACAGAACTGATATTTCTAGCCTAATGAATTTCTATTCACTTTAGGAGCATCATAAATGAAACAAGAATGTTTAAGTTTCCGCGCATAACATAATGGATGTAAAAACAAGTTACATGTAATAGAATCAAGAACCCTGTCATTCACAAATTCTTGGACCTCCATGTGGTCAGAATCTTGGGTACATTTGGTTTCTTTGAAAATTTTAGGCGGTCCACTCTGAGCATGTTTTTTATGAAGAAGAATGAAATCCAACATGTACAATATTACCAGACGGATCTACAGACTGGACTACAAATAATAATTCACTGTGAAATTATATAAATTTGTCAAGCTTTTACATGCCTTGTCATTATATATTCAATTTCTCAGTTACTGAACCTGTGTGGGAGTTGAGGGTTGCATGCTATTATGATAAATGTGCCACATAATCAAATTAAGGAAGCCAAAACTGGTCTTTACCACGGAAATATGCATCCTTTACCAGTCAAATGTGATTTACAGTATTACATTTCGGTAAAGAACAGATAAGCTTTTAGAAAATGGATATCTTGAGATACAAGTTAACTTGCAAAGAATCTTTCAGATATGCTACTTATCTGAAACAAAACTAACTTTAGAACAAATTCTGGACATCTTGTTTCAAAGGTATAGCATAATAAAAGGAACTAATTTGGCTTGAGTTGATTACACAAAAGCCTGTAACTTCTCAAATCATTTAATTTCAACTTCTTTATTTATTTAACGTATTGAGATTCAATTTTACTCACTTCATTTGAAAGACCCTGCTGACGTGTATTGATCAAGTATATACTATATAAATCATGAGAGTCACTGTGATGGGGCGGGGGGCACCATCCATCCCATGGAAAGTTGCGGGCATATATCTTTATGTATACATATGTCTACAATATTGATAGGTAAAGGTTTTAAAGTTTTTAGCTCAATTCATGCATATAAAACAATGTATCCCATAGTGACGTACCACTCTTAATAAAACGGAGTGTAACTTGTAAAAATGCATTTTCCTTATATTTAGATGTGGAACGCAGTCGAAGTATCCGTATTTGGTGGACTGTTACAACAGGATGGAATACCGATATCATAATAAAAGTAAAATCTATAATAATCTTATGAACCACAATACAAACTCATAACTTTGTCATAAGTGTCTGTTCTAATTTACAAAGCATGAAATTAAAATATCACTTTTTTGCTAATTATCAGTCTTTCAAAACTAGACATCCAAGTGCTGCGCTTTTATCAATTTGATGCAATAAATATTACTATTGTCTGCATATTATTTCAATTTGAAAGTTTAGTAGCAACCAAAGCGTAAATGTCACCAAATTCACTTATCTAACAAAACGTTATATTATTATATCCGAGGAAGATACTACGAATGAATAGAGTAGTCGTTCTTGGGTACTCTTCAATTTTGTTGCTGGCTCACCGCCATCTTTGACGTGTTTTGGAAAAAGAGAAATCAGAGGTCATTTATATGAGAAAAACGTCCTAAATGTAAAATAACTTCAAGCTGGACAGGTTACCAGAGTATCTCCGAGATACCATGGATTGGTTCATGGGGTAAGTCGTCCCTAACAGCCCCTCGTAAATGCTAAATAAAATGATTGTTTTGAAAAATCGTCTGCAAAGAATCGTCGTTTAAAGACATTTTACTCCAAATATGAACAGCATTACGAATAAATTAGCAGATTTTTGACAGATGAACATACAGTGCATTATGTATTCAGTGGTTTGCATGTCTCCGTTTTATGATTTTTTAATTAATTCAACCTTCTATTTATAAACAAGGACACTGACCAATTAAGACCCATGTCTCATTGTCTGTCTTAATAAATTCGGTGTCATACAAATTGACACGGTGAAATCAAAGGTTTAGGAACTGTATGTAATTGTTTCTTGTACTTCAAATACATTTTTGAGGTGTCAGATATTTATAAATGTTCTTGCCATTGATTATGCAGGTACATAACTATTCTATGAACCAGAATTAATTTAATGGTCTGGATTTTTGTGTATAAAATTTGAAGTAGCTTTGGTCTATTAATCTATCTATATACAAACTTAACATCACTGAAAAATTGTTGGTTTTTATTAATCCTGTAAGTTAAGAACATATTGATATGTTTTGATTCCTTGGCCATAAATTTGTAAACAAATGATGTATGATCACTCCATTACAAGTAAAGGCATTTTTGTGCTTGTTGAGTAAATTAATGCATTAGGAATTAATGCTTTTCTCAAAAGAATAGTCCAAAATTATTCATATTTTCAATGTTTTGTTGACAGAACTATTTTGCCTTTTCATTTGGAAATGTATAAAAGTGCCACAATAAAAATTAGGTAATCTTTGTCAACAGATTGCTCCATTAAATAAATTTGCCACCATATTGATTTGGTACAGGATTAGATATCGGAGCTTAAATCCGGGTTCTGTGTGTGCAGCATATTTGTAAACATTCTTCAGACTTTTTGTCATTTATAGAACTGAGAGTAAATCAAGAATCACAGTTGAACCTGTGGACAAACTCTGCCAGAGAGAGAGAGAAGAGATAGATCTTATATGTACAGTTGACAGGTGGTTCTACCTGAGAATTCATGCATGTATTTTTATTCACAGGCGTCTCAGGGTTAACCATTCTGTCATTTATCTAATGCATTCCATTCTATACTTCCATGGGTGAAAATTATTGTCCTGTATTTATTTAACTTGACTCGGATTTCAGGCTAAGTGGCTTGATTTCAAATTTACTACTCTTTCCTCATATTTGCTGCATTGTTTTTTAAATCGCTTTCATGATAAATAAAGCAAAATTGTCCGTTTCTATTAAGTTTTGTAAAAGGCTAAGCTGTCATGTTTGGAAAAACTGATGAATCAGAATGCTTGACAGAAAACATGTGGCCATTCTTAAAAGAAATTATGTTTGCTGTAATGCAACCGACTCATACAAATTGCTGCTACTCAACTTTTTTAACCCTCCTGGTAGAAAAATTTTTTTTTACCCTTTCGTTATTAATAATTGCTGTCTGGTATTTTTGTCTTTCCACTCATTAAATTTTTGGTGGTTCCTCTGTGTTCTTAAGACAAAATCCATGTTTTTCATGATTGTGATAAGACTTTTAAGTATGTGACTATCATAGTAAATACTAATACTAGCCAAGAATCATTCCAGTCAAAAACTTGTATTCTTTGAAGCTCATTGTTCCCATGTAAAGATGCCTGGATTTTTGTTGTGGAAGTTCCAGTTTTTATTTTAAAAAAATCCTTACCTACCTACCTGCTGAAAAAATGTTGTGTCAAGTTACAGCGAACAAATAATTTTTTTATGGATAGCCTGGTTGGGAAAATGTAGGGAGGAACAGTGAGCCAATATTGTTAATTCTGATACATTGTCATGTGAGGATGTTGGAAAAACACTTGAAGAGATATTTACATACTACTGTTCTGTCCATTTATTTTATCTATTTACAATGACATTGAGTGTAGCCATTAAATGATCAACTAAAAATGTAAGTAAATAAATGTTAAAATTTTTATCTCTTAGTTTGGTAACTAATTGATAAAAATTTATCCTCAAACAAACATTAACTTGCGTTGAAATCTACTCTTGTACCGAATTTTGATAACAGAATAGATGTCAAACACAACCAGTATTCAAGTTTTTCTCCTGACTCATTCCCAACTTTTTACTTCCTTGTTTTACATCACTCCTTTTTGTTTATTGTACTAAATTCATGTATAACTGCATTATCTGGTCACATGTTGAGCCAATGTTTCAGTAATGTACAGGTTTGACTTGCATTTTGCTGTATCTCTAACTAGTGTAACGAACATCAAACAACCAATATCTAAAATTTTTAACTACTGAAATCTATTCGAAGTTCCAATAAGATTTACAGGAACAACATACAAGTGTGAAAGTTTTCTATATAGGAGCAGTGAATGCTGGCCATGGTCTTTCCTTTGAATGAGTTTGACCTTAGCCAAATTCTTGGTCATGAAAATATGCAAATTATAACATATCTATGCTGCATTATAAGTGGAAAAAAATGAGAGAAAAAAAACAACATCTAATTGATGGAAATTCTATTTTTTTTCATTATTTGGATTTTTAAACTTCTGAAAATTGGAAAAAAATTATGTCACCCACTGTATGAAAATTTGTACAGTCTACATTCTTGTTCTTATTGTATTCAAATAATATTGATGGTGGCAACATTTCCTTGTATCTTCAACTGTTTTTCAAACTCCCAAATCAATAGGTTACCATGGATGTGTATTGACTTGCTTTGATGCAGAAGTCCATTTATCATCACTGTTTTCTTGTTTAGTCTGTTAATTTGATGCTCTTAAATGTAATTGTACTCCAGTTATATGTGAGAAATCAATAAGAAAGGGGATGTTAATAGTACTGCTGTTCTGGCTTTGTCATTATTTCAAAATAATATTTTTATTGTCTTTTCATAGTAATTGTTTCATGAGGTCTGGCAGATAAAATGTTTGTCATCTGTTTCATAATGTTCTGTTATTACACCAATCTCTTTTAGGATGTTTTGATGTATGTATCTTTTCAAGTGTACAATTATCATTTTGATGTCTAGTTGATATTGTATAAATTCAAGAGATTCAGGATGTGAAAGACATGTTTGATATTGTAGTGTTGTGAAAACCTCATTACTAGTGATGTTTGATATAAGCTGTTGTTTGTTTTCATGGCTTCTGGGCTGATTGACAAAACCTTGCAGACCTTTGATATTTTGATTTTGTTCAAGTGTATAAAAAGTGTGGGCAGTGCCAGCATCCATCCCCTCTGGAATCTGCTAAGTGTAATAGGAATATTGCATGCTAGTTGATAATTATAGTGGATACAAAATCAACAGGGCATTGTCTACATTCTTCTGGGATTCACCTCTGTACCCTTGGAAACAAGACACAGACAGTTTTAAACACATCAATGGTTCACATCCCCTAGTACAAAATCCTGTATCTGTTCCCATTGTTTCAATAACTGTCAAATACCTTCATACATGAGGCTATAAATTATTTGCTATGATGTGAATTTATTACTCTACTGCTGGACCAATTAGCCTTAGTGAAGTTGGTAAAACTGCTTACGAAGCACTGGATTTCAAGTTGAAATGGTTTGGTCAACTTGCTTTAGTAACATAATTAAAATACTGTTGATAAACTTTGTAACAGTCCTCATGGATTTACACAGACATTTTTTGTTGATTATTTTATGAAATATTTTGAATATTTGTTGATTCAGGGAAATTTAAGATACATGTGTTAACCACTGTATTCTGCCGCAGTGTATTGATGTAATATTTAATAATAAGGTGTAGATCATTGTATCAATATTGTTTGTGCACTGTAGTTCTCTGCATATAATGTAAACCATATGCCAGTACTCTCAGTGATATTCTACCTTTAGAATTCTTGAAAGTTTTTTCTCATTGCTAATAATTTGCTTAAGCATTTTCAGATAATTTAAATTGTCTATACCTGAAGACAAAATAAGATTAATAGATTTTGTGGAAATAAATACTTGAGGTTTTTATATTTTGTACAGTATCAGTCTGTGTAATTTTTTAGTGCATTCTGTTCATTAGAATATTTACTAATTTCTGATCGTAAACGTGGTAATTATCTAATTTATATTATTGAAATATTTTCAAATTTATAACTTCTCCTAAGGAATTTTGCTTATCCTGTGCTTGGGCCGATGCATTTTGAAAGACAGGTATAAACAATCAGTGTTTGACATATGGTCTTTGACTTGTAATTGCAAGCCCCCCTCACCACTATGTGTTTGAATCCCTCCATGACAAAGTTCACTTGTGAGGAAGCTGTCCAGCTGGCTTATGAAAGGTCAATGGTTCTATCCAGGTGTAATCCTGGGGTCTACCTCCATAGTTAAAGCTGGAATAATTGCCAGAAGACCCAGGCTGTTGGTATGAAGTTAAACTCCAGTGAAAAAGTGTTTGACGGCAATCAGTCTGACATCGATGATTCAAAATGAATCCAATAAATAAAGCCTCATTATGAGTTAAAAACTTGAACATATTATAGGCTATGAGTATTTCAAGTAGAGATAGGTTAGATATTCATGGTCAATGACCCCAATATATAATGACACAATACATGGAGCACCCATAATAAACACAGTGCATTGATCCCATAGTTTGATGTAAGTACCATGTTACTCATCCACTAGGATGTGTTTGTGTATTTCCTGGGATTATGTGATATTATAGAATAATCCATTAAGTAGATCAGTTAATCAGTGGCTAGTGTCCATGAATGACTAAAACATCCTTTTGTAAATCTTAATGTATAATGTCTGTATGTGATAGAAACGACTCAGTGTATCAGCTGTATACCCAATATAGATTTTCTTCTAAATATAGACAGTGTATTGACTTCAATGATTCCCAGACTCTCTGTATCAGCTTTCTGAAGGATTTCTAGAAGTGCAATGGTTGCAGTATTATTATTAAGTGCAGTCTTTATGAAATGTGTTATTGTATTAATACTGTCTGCAAAAATTGAGTTACTTCAGCATATTTGACAAATATTTAGTTGTGACAGAATGATTGACAAATATTTTGTTGTGTCTGCATATTTAAGAAATATTCTGTTGTGTCAGCATATTTAAAAAATATTTAGTTGTGTCAGCATATTTAAAAAATATTTAGTTGTGTCAGCATATTTGACAGCATATTTGACAAATATTTAGTTGTGACAGAATGATTGACAAATATTTTGTTGTGTCTGCATATTTAAGAAATATTCTGTTGTGTCAGCATATTTAAAAAATATTTAGTTGTGTCAGCATATTTAAAAAATATTTAGTTGTGTCAGCATATTTGATGAATATTTAGTTATGTCAGCATATTTTAAGAAAATTTAGTCTTGTCAGCGTATTTTACAAGTACAAATGTACCATTAACACTATTAAAATTTCCCCTTATAGATACCCCTTCTGCTTTTAACTCGAGGAAAGAATGACTTGCCAGTTAGAGACTTCAACTTTGTCTTTGTTTGCCTGAACTAAAAATTCATTTCCTATCAGTTACTATGTACTCATGTAATTTACTGGTCAGAAAATTTTGCTTGCTTGAACATATGTGCACAGTACAGTGACAAAAGTTAGTCCCATTCATCCTTACCATACAACCGAATATTATCATGTGAACAATGTTGTATCATATGAGAATTGATGTTCACTGGTTTTTGTTGTGTTAGACTTTAATACTTCTGTACCATTACAGACATGTTTTATACAGGGATGAGAACATCCAGATATCGTGACAGCGGGGTGCAGTCTATTAGTTAAACAATTCATTAGAAACTTGTATGCCTCTTTCCTGTTCATTAATGTTGGCTTGTAGTTTTTTTTGCGCTTGAGCTGTATATTTAGTATTGGATTCATGTGACACTGTATTTAACTGTCAAGGATTGTATCTGAGACGTATATTAATATATTTATTGTATTAAAAGCTACTTTTGATGCAAACATTTTGTGATGTCAAATTTTGGCAAATTGAGTCAATCAAATTTTTTTGTTCTGTTGTCTGTTTGTTAGTTTCTTCAGTCAGTCCTGCTCTTACGTTAAAACTATGACATAGCTTTCCTTTAATAGTTCTGAGGTATTTTCATTATTTGTGCTCATAAACGACAAAACTATGTTCTTTGTTGTCTATAAACTTTGTCCCAAGATTGCAGATAAGACTGTGTGGTAGACAATAAGTGAATAAATATATTCCTGGATGAAGGGGTTTCATTTGACAGTTTAATTATGATCTGTTAAAAAATCTTATTTGACCCACCAATGGATGCAGTTATTTTGATCATTTGTCTGAATTTGGATTCCTGAAGTCTTTAAAATTCATGAGAAAATGTGGCTTCTTTCCAGACCAATTTGTTTCTTGAAATTCAATTGGAAATGTGTGCACTCAGTCAAAATTATCTTTTCTGCATCGAAAGCAAAATCGGTATTTTTTTCTTTTTTTATGAGGCTTTCCTTTGTTCACTGATTAACCTTCTTTCTGATGTGAATAAAGCTTAGAAGATCCCTAACTTGTCAGTGGATGTGTATATTTGTGATGTGGCTTTGTGTCATTGTGGTTGCTTAGGGGTCATTTACTTCATATCTATGACCAGGGATACATATTCACTGTGGCATTTATAGGCTTATGGACAACTTCTGTCTTCTTACAGGTTAAACTTGCATGTATCTATGTTTAACCTACACATTTAATGTTGACATATAATACCATAATGTTAGTTATTTATACATTCAGAATCCTGTACTAACTAATGTATTCTGACAGAGCGATGACTGGTGATCTATTTTATATTATACCACTCTGGGCAAATGCTCTATAACCACTAACATTGCAGGTCAGTGTCCCAGTCCATGTGTAACTCTGAGTTTACTGGATTGATTCAGTTCATATTTTTTTACTTCTTTTTTTTCAATTGTATATTTAAATATATACATGTTGAACAGTATAAGAAGTATAGTGGTTGTATTGTGTTTGCTTTACATTAATTATTTACCTTAAGAGTTAGTATTATTCCCAGTATTGTCATTCAAAAAAATGAATTAAAATTGAAAAGCCCACCTGTTCTCCTTTCCAAATGTAAGTTATTTTTTTCTGCGAACATATTTGAGGATTATGTTAATATAAATATAAACATTAAGATAAGATTTATTTTGGCATATAGTACATACATGGTAATTAAACAACATGTAGTGATACATAACATAACACAGCATGAGTAAAAACACCATGACATGCAAACCAATACCAGGGATAACGCAAGAATGGGTAAACCCTAATTTCCATTGTGGTCCCTTAACATTGCCTACATATTACGCTATCTAGTATTTCATTTATCTTTGATTTGTCTCTATCGTTCTGTATTCAATAGAGCTGACTACATGAAAACAGAAGCACAGACATATTATGTAATACTGGTACCAATTGATAATATCTGTTGTTCCATCATTTTTCATCTTGCATTGCTCATGACTGTCAGAAAATAATGTCATTATGTTTGCACACTTGTTTGTAATACTATATGCATGTAGAACTAGGTTTATGATCATGGGTTTGCTGTATGTCTTTAAGCTATTGCACTGTGTACCTCTGAATCTATTTTTGTAGAATCATTTTGTGATAAAATGTCTTATCAGGAATATTGTGTGATAAAAATAATTATTAAAGAAATTTGAGATGCAGTATTAATTTGGAGCTATTTTTAATGCTCAGTGTTGGTTTGGAGCTTCTTGAAGAGCCATTTTATGATACTGTCAAACTACTGTTTTGAAATTCAGTATTATTTTAAAGCTAATTTGAGGGACATTTTGGTGCTATGCTATGCAGAGATACAAGGTTCTTTTAATGTCATTTGAGATGCCATGTTATTAGCTCACCTGAGCATATAGTGCTCTCAATGAGTTATAGTGATCAGTCAGTCTCCGTTGTCCACATCTGGGGTTGTTAACTTTCTAGAGGTCACACTTCAGATTGAATCTTCATCAAACCTGGTCAAAATGTTTGTCTCAATGATATCTTGGACTAGTACAAACATGGGTCATCTGGGGTCAAAAATTAGGTCAATTGTTAAAATCAAATGAAACTTTCTAAACACTCTAGAGTTCACAGTTTTTATTGAACCTTCATCAAACTCTGTCAGAATGTTCCTCTTGATGATATCGTGAGAAAATTGGAACATGGGTCATCTCTGGTCAAAAACTAGGTCACAAGGTCAGTCATTGGAAAACAATGATAATGCTGTAGAGGTCACAATTTTGATTAGAATTTCCCCAAACTTTGTCAGAATGTTTGTATTAATGATACAGTGAACAGGTTTGAACATGGGTCAACTCAGGTCAAAAACTAGGCCATATCACTGGAAAACCTTTGAAGTTGCAATCTTTACTCAGGTGAGTGAAAAAGGGCCATCATGGCCCTCTTGTTTTAGTTGTATCAGATACAGTGATATTTTTGAGTCATTTTGAGATACTATCTTATTTTAGACTAATTTTGAGTCATAACAATATTTTAGAACCATTTTAAGATAAAAATATACTTGAGAGCCATTTTGAAATGCATTAATATTCTATATCTGTTCTGAGATACAGTTACATTTTTTGAGTCATTTTGTAAAACAAACATGTTCGTGAGTCATTTTGAAAAACAAACATGTTTTTGAGTCATTTTGAAAAACAAATATGTTCTTGAGTTATTTTGATATTAAAAGAATTTAAGAGTCATTTTTGAGATGATATTTTAGAGCCATTGATGTACAATAATATGTTTTTAGTGATAATTTGAGATGATAATTATGTGGTATGTTGTACTATTTTGACAGTCACATGCTTAAATTCTTGCTGGTGATTGAATAAGTTTACCTGAATTAGTTTTGTCATTAACAATACACGTCTGTGGAGTTTGATGGCAATGATTCTTCAGATGTTGTGCAAGTAAGACAATTTATGCAGAGGGTATAATTGTTTGTGTTTGTTTTTTAATGAGAATTTAATGCACTGCTACATGCAATTGTTTCACACCAGATGCTGATAAGGACAGCCTACCAAAATATTTATCTATTAAGAAACAATTAGATTCACACACCTGCATGTTTGTGTTACAGAAGTTCAATACATGCGAGTTTTCTATATTCATATTATCACAGTAATTAATGATAATCATGAGTACCCCACCCACTCAAGTGCTTTGAGTTGATTGGGGCAATTTGAGGCTTAACAAAGAGATTGTGTTTTCTGTAGCATATCTCTAAAATCACCAGGGAAGGTAGATATGTCCTACTTTATCTTATCTATCATTTTGTACAAAAAATTGGTTAAAAATTAAGTCTGCCCTTCTATGGCTCCACTTTTTACTAAAATTTCCGAACCAATTTTGAATCAAATCAATTTACGCATTAAATTAATCAACCTCTCAAAATTAATCGTCAGATAAAATGTTACTGGCCCCCAAAATGCTGTCTTAAAGTTAAATAGGGTTGAATAAATCAGATTAGATAATGATGCAAATGATGGAAGCTGTTACCAAGGATACATTGTATTCATACTGAAGTAAGGTGTGATTGGGTTGCCATAAACAAAGCATTATATTCCGAGACCTTACTGCATTTATAAGCAAAACAATTACAGATACCCCATAAACTAACTTTAATCTTCAGTCAATTTGTGGAAAAAATGTTGAGTGTATTTTGCTGTGAAAACCAAACCATATGAATATTCTCATAAAACAGCTTTGTACAAAGAACACTGACATAGAGACAGCAGTGGTAAATGAAACATGATGTATTAGCTTTCAGACTTGTAATAATGTTTGATGTTGTTGTTGCCATGTCTCTTAAATGAAGATGATTATCAATGTCAACTGATACATTCTTCATAGAACAACTTATGTTGATATTTCTATCCAGCATTAAGCACATCACCTTGACCTCTCAGAAAATACTGGTGTGCACTTTTTACTTTTTATATTTAATTTTTGTCATTCTCATTTACAGACAATGAAATATGTTAAAAACCTTAACTGTCACTTGGTATATTTTTCAAAGAATCATGTCCTTATTAGTCCTTAGAGCTGGTTTATACCTGTATCTTTGGGGTAGCTGGCCCATACTGTTTTGTGTACTTATTTATTGAAATGACATGAAATAGTACTACATTAGACTTCAGGAATGTGACCCTGTATACAAATGGGGCTCTGTGGTGGAGTGATTATGGTTCCTGACTTTTAATTATGAGCTCCTCACAGCTGTGAGCTGGAATCCCACATGGGACCAGACATTTTTCCATGTGTGAGGAAGCTGTCCAGCTAGCTTACATAAGCTCTCCCCCCCCAAAAAAAAAAGTTGCGTTCAAAAATTGTTGGCAAGTTTCATGATCATAATCTTGCTAAATACCTGTATTGTTATTTCTTGGAAATGAACAAGAGGGGAATTCTAATAAGAAAATACATTCAATTGCACACCAGCCTACATAGAATAGAAATAGATGTATAATTTATTAAAAATGCCATCCTGGAAGTTAACTAGCCAATGTTGTGTTTGAATGGTCCTTAAGATATCAGAATTGACTGGTTTCACATTCTGATTGAAAATTGCCCCAGATTTATTGTACAGGGTAGACAGTAATTAACTTGAATGTTGATCCAGTGTCTGTTTTTGTAAAATACAAGAATGGTGCCCAATTCTGGGGATAAAATAAGGTTATTTGTAAACCTAAGCTTTCACTTTAGCCGGATGTTATATCTCCAGGTTAACATATGTAATCCTTTAAGACTTTTATCTAGCTATGATTGTCTAGAAAACTGTAATTAAGTTGGGGGTGCTGATTGATACTAGAGATAGTGTCTGTAACTATTGATGATGTACCAATTGAGTATTTTACTAAGACGCTTAAAATATGAAACATTTGTATAACTGACAGGATGTTTGGAGTCCAGGAGACTTTTGGTAGCTTTGCTGTGTCAGGTTCACCATGTGCCTGTAGACTGGGGGGATGTTACTAAAAACAATTTTATAATTATTTGAGGTAGAACATACTAAAATCACTTTTTTGAAGGAAAAAATTGTCTGAAACTTAAATTGATGAACAGAATATCTCCTTTTTATATGCCTTAAACATTTGGTCAGTCAATAATACATTGAAATATATTCTCCAATTGCCTGCGTTTTTAGCAAAGCTGACAAATTAATGGTTATGCATTAGTCCTATAGTTGTGACAGCCACCTTCTGATATACAGATATCTCTTTGTATAATAATATACTTACATATTGGTCTAGCACTGAGAAAGAGGACACTATAATTATATGTGTAAGCTTGTATTATACATGGTTGATGGGATCAATTATTTACCATCGGACACCTCAGGTCTGATTTAATTGTCTCTTTCTGTGTTTGTTGTAGGTGTTCTCTTATTTAATTAAGTCTCTCTAATAGGCATGACAGTTGTCATATTAACAAAGTGATCACTGGGTCTCTGGTGTAGGTTTTCTTAGATAAAAATAATGTAGCTAAGAGTGGTAAGCGTCTTTAATTGTTAGGTTAAAAATGTCTGATAAAAATGTATTCAAATGTATACTTCTGTTGCCTTTAATAACTGATGAAAAAATGATGCTTTTGAGCCACTGGTAGAATTTCTAGTTTCTTGACTTTGTGTAGGACTTTTGGTAGAATATATATAATAAGTTGTGGTATATTGATGGTAGATTGACAGGAAACCAGTGTATGAATTCACCGGACCAATTATTTCAACTGACATAGAATATTTCTGTCATATTTTTTTGGTATGCTAAAGAATAATAGGTAAATATACCAAAAAACATGAAAAAATATTGACCTATTGTTTCAGTTTAAGACAAAGTAATGTATTCATGACATCGTGGTTAAAAATAGCACAATTTGTCTGTATAAATCTATACATAAAAAAATTGTTATTATGTTGAGAGTAAAGTAACCATGAAATACATGTCATGTAATATTCTACACTAAATTATATCTTTGTATCCTGGTTGTATGAACTCATTTCGAATCTTCTGATGAAATACTTTTCTTTGATCTTTGTTTGGTATAAACAAGCTTTGATGTATGTACATGTGTCATACAAATCATAATTGTACTAGATTTTATCCTTTGTTTATTGTTTAAACATGAACACAGTATGTTACCTGCCATTACGTTTGTAAATTTGCTAATACTTTGTATGTGGAGGTAAAGTATTGAACCAGATGTATTAAATAACTAGAATCGTGTTCTTTATTTATTTCTACTGTTTGCTTAAGGAAGCTGTCAATTGCCAATTTAAGAACAATTAAGAACTTGTAAGAAACTCTTGCTTGGCCTGGGCCATTCAGTGCTTTAAGATGAGTGCGCTGCACTTGTAACCCAGAGATCTCGGTTCAAATCCCTGTCGAAGCAGGTCATACCCTCAATGAAAATTTGACAAAAATGACAATTTTCCTCCATATGTGGAGAAGTTGCCAGCTCCTTGTGGAATGGTAAGATAGTATTGGTTAGTATGCAGTCCAGGAAAACTGGTTAAGTGAACCAGTAAACTAAAAACTTGTTGAGAAATGGCATTAAACGTCAGTGACAATTAATATGTCACATAAAAACAAAACAAACAAACAAACAAAGTGCCTGGTTTGCAAATTGTTATAATTTAACTGAAGTAAATACTTTGTGAAAACAAACACATTGTAGCAACTTTCCTTTTACAGAGAGTAGATTATTGTTTTTATAAAGTAAAAGGGAGGTAATTCATACATTTAAAACAATAAAAAAGGAAGGTGATTTGTACATTAAATTGATGAAACCAAAAGAAATAGACAGTTACTGGTATGTAGAAGTGAATAATTCAGAACTTATGAATTTAATGCTGTGGTATACAGAGGTAGACATAGAAATACATCAAATGCAGCGAAATGAAAGGATGTAAAAGCTATGAGACTTTCATATGAAGGGGAGACAATTTCATTGAAAATTTACAAATTTTTAGTTTTGAGATGTGTCAAGTTGCGTTTTAGTAAATTATAAATGTGTACAAAAAAGGGTTGTCATTTGTTGTATTGTACAAAATGTATGGAAAATGCAAGCTTGTCTTGTTGGTGTATTGATTCTCAGCCAACTCTTTAAAATGTCATTGTAAAATTTTAGGTTATTTATGACCATGCCATAATTTTGACGAATTTGTTCTGTGGCATTTATGGGAGGTTAAAGGTTATGATTGGGATGAAGAAGGCTTTAGGAATATTTTCCTTATCAGTTAGACCCTAAATCATTAGATCTAGCTAATAAAGTTGGGACTAAATAAATTTATTGTATAGCATTAACACAAGGGTTGCCCCATATTATCATTTAGATCAAACATGAGATTGTAAATTTACACTACAAACAAAAGGTATAAGTGTGGACAGTCAATTATTTATGTTTCTAATTTTATGTCAAACATGTTACACCCAAAATCACTTAAATTCATTGCAAAACTAAGGTATGTACTTTATGATGTGTCAAGACATTTACAGTTTTATTGAAGTAAATCTTGTTTCATAGATGGCATAAAAATCTTCAATTCTTCATTATGGAGGTATGAAAGTGGTGATAATTTGTTGATTTCTAAATAAAGTGCATTTGTGAATGCATACCCAGGCATGCTTTGCAACTATCCAGTTTATAATACTTATATGATTGTATGTGGAATATTGGAAAGTTAAGCTCGGATATATTAATCCCGATTCTTACATGTTAATTAGATTGGTACAGGTATTGAATTGTATATATTGACTTTGTATGTATGACAGGCCAGATGTTCTTGTATATGTTGATTAGATATTTGCTGGTTGTATGTGACATGTGAGTTTTATCTTTAACAAGCACAAAATTTACTCATTCATCATACAAATCCACAATTTTAGGAAGATTTTTACAGAGAATTTGGAGTGTTGCACTTAAAAAGAACAAATAGGTTTTAGATTTGACAATTTCAACAGTGGGATTTAAATAGTATGTTTTAATGATTTGTTTAGAATTAGTCTAAGATATGTGTTTGAAATATTACGTGTAATATATAAGAATAGGACTGTTCACATTTAATCTTGGATTAACTTGTTACCTAGTGCTATGACATGGAATATAAAACTCTGATATTCTGTTTGATGTTGAATGAACAAAGTTTCCAATGTTTGGAAGGTACAACATGAAGTTGGGTCGATCTATGGATGAACAGTGTGGCATGTTCATGATCTCAATAAGAAGACTCTTGTAAGTCTGGCTTATTTTTGTGTTTTATTGCTGAAAGTTTGTCATATTCAAACTGGCAAAGTGTCCTTTTCCATTTGTAATGAAAAGGTTCATAATTTATTGGTTTAAATAATAAATAATCTTTTTCATTCTAATTATACTGACAACCTAAAGCATATATAGACAATCTTCTTGTATCTTTAATACTGTTGTAAAGTTCTTGTTAGTTAATATGGATAAAAAAAAGATTCCTGGGAAAAATAACTTGTACCAAAAATCCCAAATTACCACCTTTCCTTAAACCTCCCAGCCCAGCCCAAACCCACCCACACACAAGACTATACAAAATCTGGTTCTATTCTCACCAAGATTATCAAATACCCTGTGTGGGGGGGGGAGTATAATTAACTCTACTGATAGTGAACGTATTGTCTTGTTATGTGTACCATTCTTGCTTAAAGCTTTGAATACAAGGAAGCTGATGGTCTACTGATTGTATTCATTGATGTTTTAGTTTGATGCCAAACTTCTGCAAGAAATAAAATTATTTATGTTTGCTTTGCATGACTCTATGCTTTTATCATAGGAACTGTCTTTATGCCAAGATTGTCCAATAGAAATCTGTAATATACATGTGTGATGACACAGCTCTGCTTTCTGCATGGTGTCCAGTGAGGCTATATTGTGCCAGTTTTGTTTAACAAGGCTGTCCCATCACAAAGATATCTAACATTGTTGGGAAGATATGTCTACTCAGAACAGTGTATGTGCTGTTAACATTTTGAGATTTGTTGGTTCTACCTATGATTAAAATTATTTTACTTCAGTACATAGTACAACAAAGAACCTATATAGATTTGGATTTAAACATCAGCAGAAAATGGTTCTCTAAGTACAGAAACAGAATTTATAAAATATTGAAATAAAACGTCTACATCAAGTATAAAGCAGTATGCAACTCTATTTTAGGGTATAAATTATTCATAAATCTCAATCAGTGATATGCTAAACAAAAATCCATTCATGCAACACATTTTTACATTGAACTAGTGGTAGTACATGAGTTAGCTTGGTTTCCTTGTTCAAACGTTATAAATTATGTCCCTAGGTTATGAAGTATGTTTTACCATAGTATTTCTTCCTTTCTCATATGTAAATGCTTGACAATTTATCAAATAATGTTTTGTCTGAAGATTCAATCAGTTATTTTATAAACAATGTTACGTGGCTATGTGCCACTTCTGTGTGGTATATCATTTGTTATGAGACAGTCCCGGGTCAGCCTGTGGCTGGGTACGCCTGTTATTTCTCTGTCTTGGTATATAAAGATGTTCAATGATTGTTAGGACTTGTTTTACTGTTTTCACAGTATTTTGGTCACATTTGACTTGATCAGGACATCTTTAAAAAAATGATGGTTTTTGGTTACAAGACCCAACAGTGAGTAGGTAGATAGGCATTTTTTTTTGCTAGCATTGTATACTTGTACCAAAAACAAAAAGCTAGAATAAAAATTTTTTTTTGTCAAAATCGCTAAAAACTTCAGGTCAGGGTGGGTGGGTGAATGAGTCGGTCAGGTACGTAACAGCAAACCAACTATTTATTAAGGATGGCCTTAAATTGTATGTATTTAATGTAATTTTTTGTATTCAAAACAGAAGTCATTGTCTTAAACTGATCAATATTATCAGTGTAATCATCTACAGCCGTGTGTGTATGTCTGTCCTTTGTTTGTCTGTTATGTGTTTTTAAGTGATTGATTTAGCTATATTATACATGCTGATAGTTTGTACTTGATTGCCGAGTCGGCATTAATAACTGTTGTATATATTGCTATTGTTGTGGTTATCTTCAGTGTGTCTGATCATTTTTATCAGCTGATGATTAATTAATTGATTATTTGGTTCCATGATTACATTAAGGATGTATTCAGCTATTAATCTGTCCCTGCTGTAGATTCAGGGTATGATAGTTAAGAACAATCAATGTCTTCAGGTGAGATACTGTGTTCTCTGGATGGCTGGTCATGTCTTTGACTGATATATTCAGGGCTGTTAATTAAGGTCGCCATGGCAGTTTCAGAGGACAATGCAAATCCTTCGAGTTTTTCTTGGGGCGGGGGAGGATAGGACGAGGATGTTAGCTCGAGTCATCATTGTTTTTGTTGTGTCTTCCCATTTTCATCTAATCAAATATTCACAGTGAATGATTTTTATGCTGGATCTTTTTGCTGAGTGATTTAAGTTCTATGTTATACGATCTTCAGTCCAAATTGACAGCTGCTCTGCTGACTGTTGTCTGTTCGGAGACTTTGAATCTATGTGCCTGAAACTTGTGACAACGAATTTGATATACATGTATTTTGGCAGGTCAAGCAAAATTTCTTTTGTATATGGTATAGTAAAAGTTGATTTTAGTAAAACATGCACACTGATTTAAATATTTTGATACACTTTTCTGGCCTCATTACGTAAGTAAAGTAGGAGTTGCTGTCCCCTTAAATTGGTGTATTTTGCTTTACTATTTTAAGTGTGATATTTGCAATCTTGGAATGTAAATAAATAGTTTGATATGTATATCAGTCATATTAAAAATGGCTACAGTTGTTCATTTTTTCCAACAGGTTGTAAAAACTAAATTGAATATCATTTTACAATTTCGTGATCATTTCTCTGATCCCTTGGCGTCAATACTGAACATTTAACAGGAAGTAGACTATTTACTTTTCTTGATGGTGAAGTTTGATCTTTAACTCTATTCAAATATTTTAACAGTTTTATAAGCAGTCCACTTCAAAATTTTCCTTGTACAGTTTTTCTGGATGGTTTATCTTAAATTTAAAATGAAGTTTGTGCAAAGTCATGGTGTACCAAATTTAAAGTGACGCATTATGGTGGTTGGTTGTTATTTTTCCTGTTTCATAAGTGCTTTAGTCTGATACAAACATCTCATCGGATGATAGCATTGATATCACACCATTCTACAGCATGACATCTCCTCAAAGTATTTATATTTAGTTCAGTTTAATCGTGCTAGCTTAGGAGTAAAATTTGAATGTAGTAAAACTTGAGTTAAGTTTGGCTGAGTGTTAACTGTAGTAAGTGTTCTCTCTCAGATGCTTGTTTTCTGCGGGTTAATACGTAAACACACATTTTTCATTTTGAATCATTTGCTATAAATGAGAATTTACTTTTATTATTACTTCAAAGTGGTTTAAGATTGAATTTAATTGTTTTATTACGTGTTGATTTACCATACAACAAGTCTGATATATGTGTCTTTCAAATGGCCATGTTTATTTCATTGAACTGTACAGAGTTAAATGACACGCATTGAAATTTGATGTTTTCTTTATAAGAAATTTTGCATTTATTTTAAGAACATTTCTTCACAAAGATCATTATTGAATAATTTCATTCAATGGCTTTCTTTCCTGTTTTCATAAACCCTACAGTATATATTGGTATTAAACTTGGCACTAGATCCGTTCACCTTAAATGCTATATTAGGTTACTTCCTATCTATTCATTAGATCAGTGAACTGTTCAATATTAGAAATTAGTCATACACGGGATTTTGAACTATTGCAAATCATGTTGCTGGATCATGTCCTAAATATAGTGACATGTTTATTAGGCCAAGTTAGGTTTATTACTTACTGAGCATGTAATTTGTGACATTTGGTTTCAAAGCATTTTTAGAATCATAGTATTAAATGTTTTATTGTATGAAATCAATTTGTAAAGTACTGCTCTGCAGTTATATTCATACAGTGTGTTGACAACGTCAGTCCAGTCGTTTGCACAAGGTGGCTAGTGAATCTTGTTGTAGGGGCTTCTGTAGTCAAGTGATTATGGTCTCTGCCTTAGTAATCACTAGCCCCTCATCGAATCCTACCAAGGATTGGCAAATTTCACATGCAAGGAATTGTCCTGTTAGCTTATTGGAGATCAGTGGTTCTAATCAGGTGTACACCTGGAGTCTTCCTCCACCATTAAAGCCAGGAAAGTCATAAAATGATCCTGGCTGTTGGTGTGATGTTAAACCGCAGAGAATCTTGTTACAGTCATTTATAGAACAGAGCTGTTTTTAGGTTTGATGACATTTACACTGTTATATTTTATCAATGTTCAGTGGTAAATTGACCTAATGGTTTATGCTTCATTTCCAGCCAGTTCTACCCAATTCTAGGCAAACAATTGGCAGATTTTCTGTATTTTGTATGTGTCAGAGGTTGAGGAAAAAATAACAGTATTATACGTAATGTTTTTTGTTTCGTTGTCACAGAAATGTGACCATTTGTGCATGTGCCCAGTTGAATGTGACTGATTTGTTTTTTCTGTACTGTACTTAGCATAAAGAGCCTTCATTATACAGAACAAATTGTTACCCATTCAGGGTTTTAAACCACTGACATCTGGATTTGTTTCTTTGTAAAGATGTGAACTTATTTTTTTTATAAAACTAGAACATGGCATATAACTTGTGGATTGTCCTGATAAATGAACTTACCAATCTAATACATACTTGTGAAGAAATGTAAAAATAGTCATTTTGTATTGTCTTACAGTATTGATTATTAAGTAAGTACGTTGTCATGTGACACAAACTTTGCTTGGCCTTCATTTTGTAGATTTATTTATTTGCAATTGAAATCACCATGTATTAGCCAGCAGTTTCATATATACACTCTGAGTTTAATGATTCATTTTGTATAATGCATTGTAATCTGGTAGGATTACTTGTTTCATATTCCCGCCTTTTTCTCCTTAATAAAGTAGCTTAACTTATTGTATTACACATGTATGTTGCAATTCATAACTGGTGATCCAAATAAAGTCACCAGTTGTCTGTCTAGTTTTTAGTTTATTTACAAGCCTTGTAGTTATCCATTAATGGTTTTAATTGTGTTTAAGTACGTCCTCCAATCAGAATAGGGAAAAAACACCAGCCCACACATTTCAGCCAATCAGATTAAGTCGTTGGCCAGGTATGTTTATACACAGTCAGCTGACTTTATTTACTATTGGGTTGAAGACTTTGTGGTTTATAATATTATACCACAACACATGGTCTGATATTGTATGCTTTGTACAGCATGTAATACCTATATTTGTGATATTGACTCAGAAATCAATGGTAGGATCGGATCAGTTTCTGTGTCATTTATTTTCCGTGATCATACAGTGTAAATATCAGTGCCTTTAAATATGAGGATTTAGTTATATTTTTTAAATTTTAATCAGGTAATTAATTTACGGACAAAATTATGCATTTGTTGGATTTAAATTTTGATGTTTCAATAACCCAGTAAATGTGACTTAATTATCAGAAGTTTCACCATTATTGTTTTGGATATTTCCAATTCATACATTTAGTGCAATTTAGGATAGTGTTATATGAGTGAGTTGGTTTTTTTTCCAGACAATGTTTTGTACAGATATTGAATTTTTGTTGGTGGCTAAGATAATACGCTCAGTTATTATAAGTATGAAGTATTGTTTGTGTAGTGTATTGTAAACATTGTTTTATCACAATGGTGCAGTGACTATGTTGACTTTTAAAATTATAACAAGTAAGACAAATGATGTAATGACCGCAATACATCATTTGTTGATGTTATTAGGACGAAATTAAACAAACTAACATCATTTTACTTAGATTGATAGTTTCATGTTGGTATACATTTATTGAGTATATTTGTTTGGAAGGATAGATAGAGTAAAACCCATCCATTCATGTAGACCACGTGTAGGAGAATAAAAAACAAGTCATTTTAGATGTGATCTTTAATTGGATGTTATTATAAACTACTGTGATACTAGCCCTAGAAATATAACTACTGGTTGTTGTTGACAGGTGGTCTCTATTCACAGATGATCTCTGTTTGCAAGTGATCTTTGGTACAAGGTTGACTAGTTGGTACTGTTGGTAGTTTGGGAATATTTTTGTTAGTTAGGAAATTTTGCTGTATAATTCACTTGGTGTAGATTTCACATATTGATGACAAAATGTGAGATTTAATATCAGTAAAATGCTTTATAAAAATGTTGAAGTATTAGATTATGTTCTAGATTGAAGAGGTATCATTTTATATGTAGACTTATTTTTGAATTTTATTTGTTAGATAGACTGGTTTTTCTGTCCTTGACTGTAAGCATGTTTGATTATATGCTGGTCACCCCACTTCAAGTGATTTTCAAACTGTATAGAGAAGACTTAAGGAGATGTTAAATTGCCCTAGGACCTTAAGTGTATGAAAATAATGTTGGTTGATTAAGCAATTGTTTAATTAAATAGTGAACCAGGCTGTAAGGGGTGGGCTGTGTAAGCAATCTGACTCCTGGTTACTGTCAATAAATAGTGATTTGAGATTTTATCTGTGCAGTCTATCTGTATCTTTCGCCTAATATTTCTATTTATTGCAAGTTTGTTTCATTTCAATACTTTTAGAGCATTTTAAGTTCAAATATCCTGTGCAAATTTTAAGTGAGGCTTCAAATTATATAACATTTTCAACATGTAATTCCTGACATGATAACATTTTGAAATCTACATTGAGATCATATGATCATTTACCATTAAAATACTGCAATGAAGCATTGTATAACATTTTACATTGGCTATAAAAGTGTTTTCATCTGTTTCAATGATTATTTATTCATCAGAGAACTCGTTAAACAATTGTGTATAGAAAGTCTGTTTGACTTCTAACTGCTACTGGTTAATATTGATTATCTTCACGAAGAACCTACGTCTTACATAAATAAAATACTTGTAGCTGTCATATGTAATATTTCCTTATGTTGTTTGAAGGCTGGTTTATGTATCATCAAAGTGTTAGAATTAATTTATGAAAAGTACGTCTCAATATGTATGAAAGCCTTTGTAATGAAGTGTGATGAAATTCAAAAGTTCAAGTAAAGAAATGAGAAATTATGTAATAAATAAAGACAGATTTAGACCTGGTTGAAGCTTGATGTATATAATGGTGGAGTCTGGGTGTACACCTTATCATCATTGTCTTAATATGTACTGTCATATTTAAATAACAAATACATGACCTTCACAATGACAGATATGATATATATCAGCTGATGTTACATGTATGTACTTATTATGGTATATTTTGCTGACATATATACGGATATGAGTCCTTTGTTACATATTGAGATCACACAGCAATGTCCTGCTGGCTGTTGTGTTAAATATGTTACAATGAATATAATTATGTCATAAGGACATTAGTTGTCAGAACTCACACAGTAATTATTATGATGAAGTTCACATTTCCCTACAAAAATTAAGACATTTTCTCAAGTTTCCTGTTATAAACAAATTATGTCAAAAAAACAAATGTCTTTAAATATCAAAAAGGAAGTTTTCAGTAGGTTTTAATTTTTTATGTTTCACCCAGAAAAAGGATTAGTCTGTTTGCAGTACCTTTTATGGTAATGCCCTTTGCTGTCAATGCTTAACCAACGTATTTATAGAATTTTCAGCTAAGTAATGTCTTAGTAAATGATAACTACAGAAAAATATGTCAAGTTTACTTGTATTTTTTTGTCTTTTTGTTCTCCTATATTTTTTCTTTATTGTGATTTTTCTTCTCCTGTACAGTAAACTTTGCTAACAATAATTTTCTCTTTGTTCGCTAGAATCTAGTGATATTGCGCAAAATTATCTTGACTCATAAAAATTCTTATCTCATATAAATTATTTCTAAGAGTGTTACAGCTGATAATCTAATTGGTGCACTCTCTGTGACCAATTGTTGATTTCCCATTTTATATATAACATTATATGGCTCAACAGATGGTTGTCATGTCACCGGACATAAATTATATGTTAAATATCAATTGTTCTGCAGTAATTGGGTCAAAATTGGTCATATGATAATTAATTAGCATGACCAACGGGACAGGTAATAGTTACGTTGTTTATGGTCATTAATTGGCATGTGAGATCAGCTCGTGTCAAGTAACTAGGCTAATACATAAATCACTTATTAACATTACTATTTTAATGTTAATATCAGATGTAACCTAATGAAGTTTTTTGCTAATCTACCTATGCATAATTAATCATTACAGTTCATGAATTATTCATGATTTGTTCATGGATAGTTCACATCCACAATGCATGAAAAAACTCTGGAATGGTTCTTGAAAATAGCAGTTCATGAACTGTACAAGAATCGGGATTATGAACCTTTCAAGAATAATCTTTACCTGAAATCTTCATAACTGTTAATGAATAATTTATGAACTAGTGAAACACACCATTTTATGAACAGTTCATGACCTATTCTCAAACTTGTTGTCTATGAATAATTCATGAACTTTTTGTTATGTAAGTGTATTAATTAATTGTCTCATTTAGCTGTCATGAACTTGTTGGAAATGTTCTTCAAATGCTCATGAACTAGTTAGGCAAAACTTTTATGTATAGTTCAGTATATTCTTGAAATCAATGTCCTTGAACAGTTCATGAAATTTTTGTTTGTCAATATAGATGACTCAAGTATTTAGCAATCATCAGATGATGATCTTTCTGGAGATGATCATAATTAACTCAATTGAGTCAGTCAACTGTAATTATTTATTGTCTTAAATGAACACATTATACTTGCTAATTATTTATGGTTGTGTTCTTTCATTCTGGTGTTAATCATTACTTGGGCAAAATCTTTGTGTATGTTAAATTAGGATTTGGAACTTTTACCTCAGAATTCTTATGTTAATTAAATTTTTAAAAGAAACACAATGAATTACCTTAGAAAATATTTATATTGTTAACATGAAATGATGCCACGATTGCTTAGACCACATATTGCTTGTCCAGTATTTGTGCCAAACAAGGTCTAAATTGTTTATTTTGTCTACAAGTAAGCAGTGTTTACAGTACAATGTTTATACATGAAAGATGTCAGACTTATCTCTTACTGTAGGACAGTGAATTTAGTGCTACTACGCCTACTTAGCCTGGTTTACTTCATAGTAGCAGGATTGATACGGGAATTCTAAAAAAAGTGTACATTTGAATGTAACAAGTTTGGTTGTTTGGATTACCTTAGCGGATTCTTAACTTGGACTTAAATAAAAAGTTAGGCAGTGTGGGCTAGAAAGGTTAGATGTCTATAAAAGGGAGATATTTGGTTTAATTTCAATAAATGCAGGTATGATTTGACAGGCTTCTACTATGCAAATTTTAATGAACAGTTAATGATAGGTTAGACTTCAGTAAAATATTGGATTGGTTAGTCTTCAAAAAAGCAGGCATGATTGGTTAGGTTAGATACCAATAAAAGTAGGTTTGATGGATTAGACCTCTTTAAAAGAATAGCTACTGACATTATCAAGTCTCAACCAGTTGACATGATAACAAGATTAGTATGATTGTAGATGAACTTATGATCATGGGAGGTAGATGTAGACTTAATTGTGAAATAATCACTGATAACTAAGACATAATGATCAGGCTTGTAATGAGATGATCTTTAAGTCATGTGATTTATAGAACTTTATATAATCACAGTACATAATGTCTCTTGTGCATTGTTTCTGTGCTAGTGGAAAGCTTTAGTCATAAATTTAGACGTAAATTGCTCTAATATTAGTTTTGTTGATAAGTCTAGAACTTTTGATTTTATAGGTATTTAAATCCACTGCACCATTGCTGTATAATGTATCTAATTCACCACTGGAGTTAATAGTTCTTCTATTGATATAATTAAATAAATATTTTCCGTTTCATATAAAACAGGTGCTTTTGTTGGAGATATCTGTGATATTTGCTGTTGTATAAATCACTGTATGTGAAAACACTTGTATTAGAACTGTATGGATAGCTGACTTTGTTGCTGTAATATATAACTATTAATTGGTGCTGACTGTGAATGCTAGATTTTTCTTGTGTAAATCATCAGCCTACTTGAGATACATACATTCTACTTTGATGTCCATTGCCAGAGTGAATTAACATTATTTGTGCTGTTTGATTTAGTTTGGCAGGTCAGAATAAAAGAACAATAACGTGACTATCTGGATTGAGTAAAAAATCCAAAAATAATTTTAATTGGCATGCCAATTCTGTACATTTTGAAGTGATAGTTGAAATATTATTGTGACATTCATTCAGATAGTAATAATTGAGATCAATTAAATGAAGCTTCTAATTGACAAAAAATTGAAAGACAAGTAAGTAAGAAAAGAGTGGACAAATGACAGTAAAAAAGGATTGATTTAATATAAGGATCTTTGTTTCAATCCCATTTCAGCAGGGAGAAAAATCTAGATAAAGTGCTTTATTGTAATAATAGTGAAAATACTGAAAGTTTTGACTGAAGATGTAACTTTTTGAAGTGTGTATTGTGATATTTGAATTACGCACAACCTAAGTGCATCATTTACATGTACATTGGAAAAATGACTACGGGAATGCTGTTTGTGTTCAACTTCTGGTAAGTATGCATAGTTTACCTTATTTCTAATGATGAATTATTGTCTTAAGTTTGACATGAAGCTGTTACTGCGCATAGATATTGTGACGAAGCCAAATCTAACTCAGAAGTGATTGTCTTCAAACTAATGTGTTAGTCTGCAATAAGTTACTGTTGTTTTATTTCGGTATGAATTATTGATAGTTTGTCGGAGCTCTGGTTTTCTCATTAAAAAAAATCATGCTTGTAGGTCATCATTGTCATGAGATACACATAAAGTGCCTCATTGACGTTAGCCACTCTCTTTGTTGGTGGTAATTCTAGTTTGGTCAAATAAGTATTCACTCTATAATAGAGTCTATTTGTTAAATGTAATTCTGGTCTGGTCAAAACGTTTGCACTCTCCTTGTTGGAGGTAATTCTAGCCTGGTAGAAAGTTTCCCCTCTCCCTGTTTGAGGTAATTCTAGTCTGGGTGACTAAAAGTACATGCAGCTGGTATTTCTCAACAATATTTGAAGATAGTTCAACTGCCTGATTGAAAATTATGTTTCTATTATTTGCTTATATAAACATCATATGACGTTATTACATGATAACACTGAAACACTCAGCCACTGTTTCTATTTTTATCCAGTGATATTTTGTTCCTATCTGTTGCATGCCTTTAAAATGCAATAGAGGTTATGGTGAAATAGATTTTGTCAAGTCAGAGGACTTTATTTATTTGATACTTGTTGAAAGTAACCAATAAGTTTTTTCCTTTAGCCTAAATTTGTTGTTTTTTATGTTTACACTGTGGTATCCATCAGTGAATTTTCTATTCTTTGAAGGTCAAGTAACAATCAAATTGTTTTGTATTGTTATTTGTTGTTTTGAAAGTAGATCGAATGAACATGACATTTGTTAATCCAGAGGCTAATGTTTCAGTTTCTATTCTGGTAACTTGCTATAAAACGCTAGTGATGAATGTTTGTACTCTCACAATAAAGTTTTATGGTCCTTAATTTGGTTTTACTGGTTTCAATTTGACTGTTTTGTATATCTATAACATATCTTACACAGTTTATAGTTGATTCTAGTGTTTGAGGCTGTTGTAAAATAATCGTTGACAGACATTACGCCAGTGCTCTTCTATAACATAAAGATAATTTTAAGTCTATACTAATCTATTTTACATCTATTATTAAACATTTTATTTGCTTCAATCATTCTTAAATACCACATTCTTGGATATACCTGTGTTTTAGACTGATTTGGGTATTTTGTATACCATTACAAAATCCTCCTTAAGTCCAGGGACTTTAACCCGGTATATCATTCAAGAATCTTATCTAATCTACCTCTCACTTGGGATACAGTTTGGGTTAAGTCCATTGACTTTAATAGAAAGATCATGAGACAAACAAGAAGTTCTGCTAACAACTCTAGTCTCGTGTTTTTCTTGTTGAGGTTGTAAATCCTGCTTGCATTTCTTGTTTTTTGTATGATAATATTTCTGTAATTTTCTTATTAATAGTTTCCTGTTGTGGTCCCTCTCAAGGTCTCGTGTCAACTTGGAACGGGATTGAAATTAATCCTTTAGTTAGTTTTTGTGATCTAAGCTATTATCCTGTTAGGGAGATTGATGTTTGATTAATGACTTAAGTCACTTTGTGTATTACAAATTATGGTCCTGTTTATTTTTGTGGATAAATAAAGCTTCAGGATAAATGACTCATATCCGTGATGCAGGCTTATTTCTTTATCTTTATACAACAAACAACATATTGATCAAGAATGCTCACTGAAAAGATTTTGTTTTATACACTTTCAAATCTATTGCAATAAGCACTTTATACACATTTTTTTCATAAGTTAATCAATGATGGAAAAGGTCTATAAAACATCAAAGATCTATTTGCACAGAATGGGTTCTTATTTCAAAAGCAAAAAACACACACACGTTCTAAGTGCACCGTTATTGCATGAAGACGTTAATGTACTTAGTATGAGTTGAATGTGAGTGAGTTTATGCCTTTTTATGATAATTTTTCAACATATACTGGTAATCTCAAACTCTCATGTCGGAATAGATATTTCAAAATTTAATCTCAATATCAACCAATGGTAAGGCTTCTTTTTGTGTTTATTTGTTTTGTGACAGTTTCAGTATGTCACAAACTTATTGTTTGTTTTTGTCAAAATATGTTCTGCCATTTCCCAGACGCAGGTTTCTTGCATCCCTGACGTGATATTCAACCGAGGGACTCTCATTGAGAGTGACCACTGCATCCTCGGACCACCCCTTCCGACTCGGAATTTGACTTTGGCATTTTCTGTGTGGGACCCCCGAAAGTTCCAAGGGACCCCTAAAATGTTGGAGATGGGAGTCCCGGGGACCCTCTGGTGAAAAATCTTAGGGAAAACACTGTTCTGTCATTGTGATATAGAAAATTGTGTGGTTTTCCCCCAGTGTGAAGTGGTACATATAACAACTGACTGTAGATAATTAACATAAAACAACTTCCATAAATCTATTTTTCATTCAGTTGCACAAGAACGGTTTTTGATACAATCTTATTAGTTTGTTATACAATTTACCAAGGAACATTTTTATTATGTGACAGCTTGAAATCATTTTGACATACTTAAATTAAGATACGTATATAGTTGTACCAGGTACAAAAAAGCTGTCATTGATTGTACATTTTGTATTAATACATCAACTTATATTGAATGTATTGGATGGATTTGCTAATACGTACACTTTGTTTGTGATGGACTGATGATAGTTTTTTAGTTTGTTCTTCATGTAGTCATTTGTTAGTTTGAAAATAGATTTTTTAGTTTTTGCACTAAATTCAGCCATCAGATTGACTGTTTTTATTTTATTAATATATCCCAACATAATGCATTGCTGTTGAATTGATCATAATTTAGACATTACTTCATCACATTTTATTACGATTAAGAAAGAAAGTCTTAACATACATCTACCCAAGTACAGTATCTGTCAACTGATCTTTGAAGATGAGAAAATACATTAAAAATGTCATTTCATTAAAATTTGTAATGGTTACAAGTGGTTATGTGGCAAAGGGTGATGTAAAGTAGCAAAGAAAAAGCTAACGTTTTGTATCCTGGTATTTTTCTGTTGGACCAGTCCCTCTTATGTTTTAGAATTTTAAGCTTCCTATGGTATATTATTAAGATTATTGAGTTAATGGCTGAAGACAAATTCTGCATAGTAATTACCCTATTTACATTTAGTTGTTTGAATATAAAGGATGATTGGGTCTCTATGTGGTTGGAATACTAAATATAAATTTAGCAGTCAGTAATATAACATGATGCATATGACGTATAGTTTGTTGATAAGTCAAATAGCATGCATGGTGGGGCGTCATTTGGTTATATGACCCATAGCTTAAAATTGCTCTCAATGTTTATCCCATCCACTAACGAAATTCGTATCTAGCTTATGTACTCAGATGCTATCCAAAACTAGCTCAAACTCATATCAGTAAGCTTATGAACTTAAATGCAATACAGAATTAGCTCATCAACTGAAATGCTATACAGAATTGGCTCAGGACCATATGCAATCCATAGTTAGCTCATGAACTTTAATGTTAGAAAGTTAGTTATGTACTGAAATGTCATCATATTCACTCCTGAACGCAGCTACAATGTACAGTTAGCACATCAACTTTAATATAATCTATTGTTAGCTTATGAAATCCAATTTAATCCATTGTTAGCTCATGAACTTTAGTATAATCTATTGTTAGCTTATGAAATCCAATTTAATCCATTGTTGGCTCATGAACTTTAGTATAATCTATTGTTAGCTTATGAAATCCAATTTAATCCATTGTTAGCTCATGAACTTTAGTATAATCTATTGTTAGCTTATGAAATCCAATTGAATCCATTGTTAGCTCATGAACTTTAGTACAGTCCATAGCTTCAAGGCTTCCTAATATGCATAATATCTTTATAACTACCTCATTAACGCTGGTACTTTTTTTATATCCCCCAAAGGGTTGCATATAGCAATCTCACTGTCCATCTTTCAGTCCGTCCATCCCATTTTCGTGTCTCAGCCATAACTTAATAATTTCTGCATGGATTTAGAAATAACCTGGCACAAATATTCACTAACACAAAACGAGGTGTTGCGTGCAAGACTCTGACCTAAAGCTCCAAGGTCAAGGTCATATTCAATGTTATTCATTTAGTATGGAATTTGCTTGTCTTATCAATAACTTTTAATTTCTGAATGTATTTTGAAATTACTTGGAATTGATGTTCACCATCACTAGATGATGTGTCACATGCAAGACTCCTGCCTGTAGTGTCAAGGTCAATGTCATATTCAAAGTCCTTCAATATATATAGAATTTTCATGTCTAAGCCATAACTTTCCTATTTCTGAACGGATTTTGAAAATACTTGGTACTGATGTTTACCATCAGGAGAGGATGTGTCACACGCAAGACCCTGACCCATAGAGCCAAGGTCAAGGTTATATTCTAGGTCATTCAATATATATATAGAATTTTTCGTGTCTCAGTCCTAAATTTCCAATTTTTTAATGGCTTTTGAAATAACTATGTACTGATGTTTACCATCAGAAGATGATGTGTTGCGTGCAAGACCCTGGTCTGTAGCACCAAAGTCAAGGTCATATTCAAAGTCATTCATTATATATGGATTTTGATGCTGTAAATTTGTGTCTTGGCTATAACGTCTCATATCCTTGATAGAATTTTAAGTTATTTGTCTAAAACTCTTAAATCTGACTCCGACCTTAAGTGCTAAGGTCAAGGTCATATTTAAGGTCATCCATTACATATGGAATTTTGTTTGTATATGGTGTATACATTCTGTTCCAATATATTGTTCGCAGTCAATTATGAATACCCACTTAGTGGGTTATGAGAAAAGTGTCATGGAAACTGATGCTAAAAATATGTTGCAACTTCGGGGGCATATGTCACATTCAGTGACAGTTCTTGTTAACTCTTTGAACTCAATCCATTGCTAAATTATGAAATATTCATTTAAAATGATTAATTAATATTAATATGGTAACACTTGTGATATGAAATTTAGAGCTCATATTTCTCAATATTTACAAGTTCATATTTGCTGCAACAGTATAAAATAGCGTTTGAGCACCACATAGATCAATGAAAAGAAGAGAGTTATGATAAGTGCGTCAATATTTACAGGAAGGACAGACATTTGTTCTCATGTTGTCTTGGTATTCATCTAACTATTCTTGTCCTAGATGACAGACTTTAATCACAAGTTCAAACATTCATTTACATTCAGCTGCAGTTTTAATATAGCTTTATTGGTAGATTGAAAAATGCAGCAGTCTAAAAGGGACTGACACCTCCACTTTTTAAGTCAATTTTCCAAATTGAGGAACTTTTCTCGTGAATTAAAAGTAAAAATGATGTTATTTATAGAGTGTTATGTGATATTATATTATAAAGGCTTTTGTGTACGCTATAAGCAATGAAGAAAATGAATTAAAACATAATATTGCTTTAACTGTACTTAGTATTTCGCTGAGTGAAATATCACCATGATTTACACATGATTATTCTTATAAATAACCTGTCAAAGTTTATATTGGATGCTTATGTTGAAATATGAACTGAATTCTTAGACTGTGCCTAGATAATCAGTCACTTGAATCTTTTGTAGTCAATATTGAGTAATCTTCTGTTTTATTTTCTTGTTCCAAATTGTCTTTTCTACCATTATCAATTTCTTTCATTGGCTATTAAACCACATGATTTTCACAAAATTAGCTATATTTGAAAATTTTGCAATTTTTGCCGTAATTCTCCCCTGCTGTAATTGGTTTAATTGTATTTTAAGCCGTATTATTTTTGGAAACTAGACGAAAAATCACTTGCTTTCTATTTACATCAGTGTTAAATTAATTTGTTTTTGCTATTTCTGGTTGGCTTGCAGTAAAATCTAGCTGACTGGGACTCAAGATTGAAGCATTTTCCAGTTTAAATAGGCTACTTTTATTTTTCCTATGGGTGTTTCATTTTGACTGATGAATTTAGGCGTTATAAAATCCTTGTTACATACAATGGTTTCCTAGTTTTTCAATGATTGAAAACTTATCTGCTTACTACAATTGTAAGCCTTCAGACAGAATGTTCACTTAGTTAAAACAACTACTGAACAGCATGTAAATATTTTATACAGTTGATTGAAGAAAATAATCACATCCATGTAATGTTTAAAATTGATGAAGCGTGCTTCATTCATCAAACTATACTTCATTACTTATCATAGGAAAGACTATTTTTATTGCAATGATTGAAAATGTTGAAATTGTTGTTGAGACCAGAAATGTGACTCAATGTTTACTAATTCTGTCATACAGCTGTTTCAGTTCACATCGCTGTTTATATTCACGTTTCCTCTGCATTTTTATGTATCCTGTGCACGGAACAAAGTGAAATAAATGATTATATGTGACTAAACGACACATAAGACCATTAATCAAGAGGTTGTGGGTAGGAGATTGGGACACTGTCGTACTTGCCTAGCTGTAGCATTGAAATATGAAATTTTAATAAAAAAGTAATTTATTTATGATAATGGTGCAACATGAGATGATGAAATTTGTAAACAATAAAGAACAACAATAGCTAGTGATGTAGTATGTTGTATTGTGTCTGCCATTGATTCTAGTTTACAGAAATCATGGCTGTATCAGGACTGTCTACAGTGTCAGTACAGGTTTATATATTGACTATATGATTTACATGTGGAGAAAATTCATTGATCTTGTATCGACATTTAGTATGCCAACACATTGTTCTAGAAAAATACTCGTAATTATATCTATCAGGATTGTTACCATATGTCTCGTGACTGATTATGACTGACGTACAAGTAGAATTGAACACCTGACTCTATGTATATTTAAACAATGGGATAAACTTGGACCCTTGTCTCAGATACCATATTGAAAAAGATATCATAAGTGATTAGATAATATTCCCATTAGAAAAAGACCTTTATGATCCTTGTTTTTGGTGACACTATACTTCTGATATCAATTGATTACAGTATCTATCAGACAAGAGGTGTATAACCTCTATATTTGAGATTTGTTGAAAGTAGGATTCTAGTGTTCTCAGATGCTGTGTAAATAGTGATGCAAAAGATTCAAATAGCATACAAGACATTTCATATGAACTTATCAAAACCTTTTGTAGACTTTTGATTTTAGAGTAAAACACCGTTTGACCTCATGTGAACTTGGCACTGGATCCTGTCTGGTGTAAGAGGCCGAGTTTGGTGCAAAAAGCATGTTCAGCTTTGACAGTCATCATATCACTTGATCTCTTGTGAGATCAATAATTACTGTCCATTAATATGATGATTAATTACAAGTAAGATGTCTGCACTCTCTATATGTGCTAATGTATCATGTAAATTTTAATGAACTAGTCAGAACTTCATTTAATGTTTTAATTTAATTTAGTGTTAAATGAGCATGTCCGTATACATGATTCACAAATGATATTTGGCATTCGTTGTATTACATTGAAGACTACAGTAGACTATTCTTCATATAGTACTATTATTAGCATACAATGTTTTTATAAATTATTTAATTACTTACCTGATTGTTTTTCCTGATATGTTGAATCAAAATCCCGTGATAAAATGAATAAACCCTGAGGTAAACAATGAAATTGTTTTTAATATAAAGATGTTTTAGATAAACACATTATGCAGTCATGGTTTTGATCCAATTGATGATAATTACTAGAATTTGCCATTTCAAAATAAGGTCACTGGTTTAAATAAATTATTGATATGATTACCTGTTTTCTAAAATCTTTTTTAACTAAAACATGGGCTACATGACTTATTTCGCTATTTTCTGTGCTGGTTGTCTGAGGGTTCAGTTAAAATCTGCTTCAGGTACCTGCTTTAAGCATCTCCCATAAACTGGAATCTCTGTTAAACCAACAGGCAACATTTTGAGTGATTTAGTGCTGCCGGGCATTTATGATGAACCAGTCCTGCCAATGGATATCTGTGTGAAGCCATTTCTGCAATTGGAGCTAATGTATTGGAGCATTATTCCAGCAATTGAGCATCTGTGTTAAACATCTTTGCAGCATTGTGATAAATGTGTCCATATTGGTTATCTTCAACAGTTGACCATCATTAGTTCCAACATCTGTTATATAGCAATACACACAGCAGTTATTTGCCAATAATATTGTATAAGACAGAATTGTCTGAGATATTCTCTATCAATATCCTGGTTATTAATGATGACCTTCGAACTATTCTAGAACCAGTCTGATCTGATTTACATGTTGCTAGGATATGGTCTGTTCCATGTCGTAGTTTGTTCAATGTGTATTTACCATATCACCATTATCTTACTGTCTTTCTGTTAATATTAAATAACTGAAATAATATGGAAATTTATTCTGTACAGAAAGAAAATGTAATCCATCTGTTGTAGATCTTAATTGATTCCTATGTTTAGTCCAAGTATTCTGTACCAGTATTCTGTGATTAATATACCCCAGTCTTGAATATTTACCTGTTGATATATTTTACGGATCTTTCATTGAATTCTTGTGTTATGTTTAAGCTTAGTCCTAGGCCCTCTAATAAATATTAAAGATTCATATTTTCAGTCACCTCATATGAACCATTTTCAATTACTTTGTTGATATTTTACTTACATTTTATCCTAATATCAAGGTCTTATTCATTAAGCAAACAATATTTTAATTAGGGCTGAAAGTCGTTAAATGCAAAGTATATGAAGAACCAGCTGTCTATAATCTCAGTCATTGTATTCTTGAATGCATATATATGTATTTATTTTTCTCATAGTAATAAGCTGCTATTTAATTTCCTATTTTAAAACACTGGGTTTTCAACCAAATTCCTGCATTGTGTTAATTTGTTTTGATATATTTTCTTGTATAATACTTTAATATCATCCATTGAGTTATATATTGCTGATATAATGCATCTTTGATGTTCTTGAATGAAGCCAGGCTGTAAATTACATCTAAGATGTTATTGATCAGCCTTCAAGAAGAACACTATTTGTCACTCACTGAGTACAAAATGACTGCCATTTAAAACTGAATGATTCCTAAATAAGTTCAAAATGGCTTCAATAAAGGCACTGCTTTAAGTTTAAAGTGGTTTAGATTTAACTGTTTGGGTCAGTGTTAACTAGATTTGTACATACTTCCAAATATGGTTATGACAACATAATTCTGCTCCAGTCTTTCCAGTATGGAAACTTGATATCTTATTAGCATAAATGAATTATATTTTAAGATTTTGTACTGAATGTTACTGAATTAGGCGACACTTATAAAATTGTTTGTTTGACATGAAATCACTGATTTATAGAGTTAGAATATTTTAAGAGTTTGAGAGTTTATCCAGCTGGCCAAGCAGTTTTGGAGGCTGTATATACATATGTAAAAACTATTAATGTTTTAGAAAGAAAGTTGTATGTTCTTAATTACCTACTCACTAATTTTTCTTTGTTTGAGAATGCTGAACATTTTATTAAGAACGACCTGAATATTCATTAAGAAATTATTTTAGCGACGTTTTAATTGTAAAGTTGATATGTACATCCGTTTGTCTAGTAGGTTCATGCAGTGTCTACAACATGTACATGACAGCTGTTGACTTACTTCAAGAATGTCATCATTGTCATCAAAATTATAACCATCTGTAACCTCCTTCATGGACAAATCTTGACAGATCATATATATATTTGACTGAATATACTTCTGTGTGACGTGACAGTATAAATATTCCTTAATGTGCTAACTTCTATATATAGGGACTGCCAATCATCACCTGCTGTTTTAGTTCACGTACATGAATTCATTTTTAGCTGAGTAATCATTTTTAGCTGGATGTCCCTAAAGACTCGGTGAAACATTTTATTGTTTTGGTTTTATCACATCGATTACTGGTGAATATTTGGCATGCAAGTCCTGACAAACTTTGTTGTTAGTGTACAGTTTTAGAATCATTAGTTTAATTGATGGTGATAATTGTCCAAAAATATTTTTGAAGGTGGTGAAAGGTCACTTCGGAAAGATCACCTTTTATAATATGTCTAAATATTTTTAGTAACTATGGCTACACTTCATAGACAATAAGATTTTCTTTTAGGTTTGTGGCATTCATCATGAGTTCCTGCCCTTAAAACTAAGTATGTTGTGAAATCTTATATACATACTCAGGTACAAAGACAGTGTTTTGGGAGTTTATTTGGGGTTGAAATTTGCTCCCATTCCCTGTCTAAGAAGTACATTTTTATCCACTATAATGATAAAAATTTCCTTGCCACCTGAGGTTTGATTTTTTTTGGTCAGAAAGTTATGAACTTGACTTTTTTCATAGCTTTTTGTGTTTGTAACAATCTGTGTTATAACCTGTTGGTAATTACTCCCTGGAGGATATGTTTGTCATATTATTTACTTCCTCATTCTAAGGGCCCTACCATCTTTCCCCTAAAGATAAAAAGCCCGTTGTTGAATGCTTATTTTCTTCTTGAAACTAGTCTATTTATTTCAACTTTGTTATGCAATATTTTATGGTTACAATGGTTGGGTCATATCAGTAAATACAAGCTTTAATGAGGTCAACTTGTGTTGTATAATTTTAAACTTTTAACTCAGTCAGGGGAAATACAAACACTCCATAGCCCTCATATCTTTAGTTAAAGGAACAATTTACAACAATACTATTAAATATATTGTATATGGGTCCCATATAGTTACATCTGTAACACTATTAGTGCTAATGTTTGAATGTTTGCTTTAGTTGTATCTGGTAATTTAATATGTGATATAATTTTCAATGATGGAATTCAGACTAGTAATTAACAATATGAAAGTAGTTTGTGAATCAAATGTTTCATACATGATGCCCACACTAACTGCTTGTTATGTTTGCTGTATTTATCACGTGAACTATAACGCTTTGCACGCCCAAATTTATTAATACTTTTAGCGAGCTTTGATAAGTTAAAGTACATTCTTTGATAGACTCTGGTGGTGTGGAATTTAATTGTCCTGTGATATCTCATCTATGTTTGCATTATTTAAATCAAATTTTGTATAAAGGTCAGTCTGAGAATCAACACTGATTATTTTTATCTTTAATACCATGATAAAAACAAAATATCTTTCTGGTGTGAACAATAAATTTTTCAACTTTTCGTTTCATCTTTTTGGTCTGGTGTAAATTAAACATCATGAAAATCTGTACCAAACTGGACGTCACAGTGTTTACATTCAAACAATTGTGTGTGTACATGTGATCTTTTGTAAACATCTAAATACTGATACAAATACATATTTTTGAAGCATATCGAATTACAAACTGGTCTATATTTGTGTCCATGAAGGTTTTGTGTATATGACTATAATTATGGCTATTGTT
Source organism: Lutraria rhynchaena (assembly GCA_008271625.1). NCBI lineage: Eukaryota > Metazoa > Mollusca > Bivalvia > Venerida > Mactridae > Lutraria > Lutraria rhynchaena. Next base: position 1,889,086 of record VIBL01000065.1, read on the forward strand.
GGCTTTTTAACAAAAATATAACATGATTCTATATTTCTTCTGAACCTGGTAAATAAGATGTGAATGAATGTTTGCCCAGTTATATAGATATTTTTATAGCTTGAATGTTCTTTTAAAAATTTAGTAGATGTTTTTTATTCTTTTTCCAAGCTAATGGGTATATACAAGATTTTGTAATTGCATCTTTCAGGAAGGGTCGTAGAAAAGACAAGGATTCTCCGACTCCGCCCCTACAGGACGAATATAGACAGTATTTAGAAGATCAATTTGTACGAGAACGTATAACAGACACAGACTTTTACCGTCTAGTCTCACTTCCAGAATACCTAGATTATAATGAATGGTTGGCAACACATGGTAAAATCTTGCGTTTTTGTTGACATTTATTTTATAATGCTTGAACATTATGTGTTTTAGCCTACATATATTCATACATTAACTCAGTAACAAATGTCCCAACATCATTTGATATGTGTAAATGATAAAAATTTCAATCTATAACTTAATAGATTATGAATATGTAATGTATTATAGAAGTTGTATTAAAATATTGCAGTATATCACTCTGAAATAGTCCTTTCACATGAAGCCCATACTATGTTAATCAGGCAAGCACGAAATTAGGATTTATTCTGACAATAACTTAACCCATATTTTGTTTCCTATTTCAGCCTGTTCATTTTTTAACCATGTAAACTTAATGTTTGGTGTGATATCTGAATACTGTACTAGTGAAACATGTGCTACCATGACAGGTCCAGGGAATGTGTAAGTATTCTTATCTGTCCATCTGTACATGTGACACTGTCTGTGTGTACCATCTGTACATGTAACGCAGTCTATATATACCATCAGCACTTGTGACACAGTCTATGTGTACCATCAGCACTTATGACACTGTCTGTGTGTACCATCTGTACATGTGACACAGTCTATGTGTACCATCTGTACATGTGACACTGTCTATGTGTACCATCTGTACATGTGACACAGTCTATGTGTACCATCTGTACATGTGACACTGTCTATGTGTACCATCTGTACATGTGACACTGTCTATGTGTACCATCTGTACATGTGACACAGTCTGTGTGTACCATCTGTACATGTGATACTGTCTGTGTGTACCATCTGTACTTGTGATAATGTCTGTGTGTACCATCTGTACTTGTGATACTGTTTGTGTGTACCATCTGTACATGTGACACTGTCTATGTGTACCATCTGTACATGTGATATTGTCTGTGTGTACCATCTGTACATGTGACACTGTGTGTACCATCTGTACATGTGACACTGTCTATGTGTACCATCAGCACTTGTGACTCAGTCTGTGTGTACCATCAGTATGTGTGACACTGTCTATGTGTACCATCTGTACATGTGACACTGTCTATGTGTACCATCAGCACTTGTGACTCAGTCTGTGTGTACCATCAGTATGTGTGACACTGTCTATGTGTACCATCTGTACATGTGATACTGTCTGTGTGTACCATCAGCACTTGTGACACTGTCTATGTGTACCATCAGCACTTGTGACTCAGCGTGTGTACCATCTGTACGTGTGACACTGTCTATGTGTACCATCAGTACATGTGACACAGTCTATGTATACCATCAGCACTTTTGACACAATATAACCATTATGATATGCTATTAGTATTGTATAATGTTCATTGTTACCATTGTCTGTTATATACTGGTTAATCAATAAAACATTTTGCTCATACTTATCCCATTAATCATGTTAGTATCTATACATTAAAATACCATAACATTCCTTTGTTTGTTTATTGTTTTCACTCTTAGGAACTAATGAAGTTTAGAGTTACTTATAATTGTGTTTATGCTTAAATTTATTTATGAAACATATAATGTTAAAGGTGAATGTGTAAACACAATATAAACGTGTATTTTATTGCTGTGGTTTATTAAATGTGCATTGTTTTTAATTTAGTACTTAAAGTTATTCACTTATAATACAATGTATTACATTACTATAATTATAGTAAAAAGTTTGAAATTCCTGTCACTGTAAATCAAACTGTTGTGATCAAACACATTTTGAGAATTTACAAAGCACATGCAGACCAGATGTAGATCATGGTTTTATTATTTGTTATTCTTTTTTATTGTTCAGTTTTTTTGTCCTATATGTATTTTTACTGTATGCGTTATACACTATACACTAGCCGTAAAGTATGACTAACCATTATACTATTGATAAAGACTGTGTACCATCTATAGTCCTTTTTTCTGGGTCCTCCACCAGTCCCTCTTTATCAACTGGAGATGAGGCTGACCTATAACTTTGATTGGTATATTTATGTAACCTCAGAAGTTTTGTGTAAGTATTACTGACTATAGAACATTAATTCTGTAGTCTGGTAAATGCTTGAGCTTACCCTGTTTTGTGGACTTAGCAATACTTTTGTCATGGTGGCCACAATGTTGCTTATTCTATGAAAATGTAATTTTATGTAAATAATCTGTAACACTTACTAAACTATAGCTACAAAATTTAATATTTGCTAAAATGTTGATTGAAATACTTGACCATTTTATTGAGGTCAGAATTATCTAAATTGACAGAACTCTGAACTTTGGGTCCACTTTGATCGTCCACTTAAGGTTTTTAAGATAGATGCCGCCACATTGTTTTGTCAGTTTGATATTAATATTTATGAGATTGTGTGACAAGTCACCTGACTTGATAAAACATCGCAGAAAACTTGAGCAATCCTGATAACACCAGATTCACCTTCATTCTCTTTGTTTATGTTGTTGAATAATTACAATCTTGTTCTGATATGGTCGTAGATTTAATTAATTTTTACTGTACTCCAAGTGAATAATGCAGAATTTATGCTGTTTTCGACTTCACTTAAAATTTCAATGATGTAAATTCCTCCCCACATCTTCATTAAAGGGTCAAGGATGTTTTAGAATGAATAGTTGAAATATTTAATTTTCTTGTTCAATTCTCATAAATCTTTATAAATGTGCAACAGTTGTGTAATATATAGCTTTGTCTGGTCACTTATGTATTATAACAAACTTGGTTCGGCATTATGCATTTCTCACTAAATAATTGCCATTTATTGTATTAAATTATTGAAAACTTGCTTCCTGGGTTTATAAATATTATATAACTAGGAGAGCTAAGTGTTATAAACTGTTGTTTCCACTGACTGGTACACACATAGTGATGGTATATTTGATTGTTCTCTGTTGCATGTTACAACAACATCTAATTAAGGGAATGATGGTGTGGATATTGACTTGATGTTTTCACATTGAGTTGAATTCTCCTTAGGCTGCAGTTTTTTTTCTTATTTTACATTATTGGTAACATACCAGTTACCAAACTCAGCAAGATTTTGATGGATTTTGCCGATAATGTGATTTCCTTTTTTTTGTACATTTTTGTTTTCTTGTCATCATTAACACGTCAGTAGCTAAAATGTGTCCTTAAATCCCTTCATCCTCTATCTTTGGGAATCTTATGAGACATTTTCTTGTTTTGGTAACTCGAAACACATGAAGTTACAAGGTAATATTGGTGATATGTTAAAATTGTAATACACATCTCTACCTCCAATATATGCCCCCTCATTTCCAGATTGGAAAATTGCAATAAAAATTGGGAGGTAATTTTTTAAAATCCTCAATGATTAAACTTTACATTGGAATTTAATGATTTTATTCTCACTTTGAGCTTCAGTTAAAGTTGAGCACAGAATGAACTCATTTATCAAGTTAAGTTAATATTGATCTCAGAAATGTTTTATTATTGTAGTGTCCTAGGCATGCATTTTTGCAAAATGCATGGCCCCATTGGGCATACATGACCCACTTAATAGTATACTGTATATGTTCCAGGCAATATTGTTGGGTAGATGATAGGGGAAAGAAGAGTAAGGATTCAGCTCCTCAGTACGTCGATTATGTTACAACTTATATACAAAAGACAATCTCTGATGAGTCGATATTTCCTACCAAATTTGGTAAGTATATGCTGTCTGTATGATGTGTATACAGTCACTGTGTGCTGAACATCAAACTAAATGTTCTGTTGTAGACTATTATATGTTCCATAGTTTTCTGTGACAGGATATGACTGGATATTGAACAAATTCCTATCTTGACTGCTCAATATACAGGACATGTAGCTACATGTATACTGCAATTCTTGCTATTCATTTACATTGACTTATAATTTCCTTGATTTTATTGTATGTTTAAAATACTATCCTAGAGATTCTACCTTCCACTGAGTTCTGATTCAAGAAAAATAACTCTTGATTGATCTAGATAGAAGCTTGAACGACCATGTTTTTCCTGGTTCAGTTCACCCAGGGTTATGAAACTTCTGTCATTATAAATGATACTGCATGCAAACCATCGCATTTTTCTCTGAAATTAAGTTTTCTGTACCTCATAATTACATCAATTATGAAACCTGCCTCCTGAAAAAACTGAAGCCTGTATTCAATTACATGAATTTATCAAGGAAAGTTTGCATGTATAGTCAGTTACATGAGATGAAAGTTGATTTAACTGTGAGAAATCAATAAATCCATGCAGATGTTTGCATGTATGGTAAAACAGTAACATATCATTGTATAGAACCAGTCTGGTATATAGTTGTGTCTATTCTTGTCTCTCTAGAGAATCTAGTTTGACTGTTTTAATGCCAGAAATTTACTTTTTTGTTCTTTGTGTTCATGTATTTAGCAAGCTAAATGCTAGCCAAGTTTAGATTACCAGTACCTATTATCAGTGGGATCCTATAAAGGGCTTTTCATCTCTTTTTTGTTCAATTTAAATGTTAATTTAAAAAACAACATATTTTACTGTTAAGAAATCTTTAAAGTTACAATGCCCATATTTGTCTCAAAGGTACATTGTCATAACTTTACTGTATTATAGACCGCTATTTTGTATAATTTTTACATCAAATGTGTTTGATAAACTGATCCAGCCGTATTTATTCAATGATTGTGTATGGATTACAACCATTACATAATTTCTGTTGAGGGGAATTTGGATACCATGTCATTTTTGAACTTACGGTGTTTTGAGTATCTCCATTATTTATTGTTTATTTAGTTTTACAAAACAGTTTGTGCTAAAATCATGGTGTATTGTAATATTTTGTTTGGTTAGCATTCATGAAATGAGACAATGATAAACACTTCTTTATACATTAGATGTACTATCTTACCTCAGACATGATGCTTGCCATACACCGTGTAATATACTGTATCATACAGTAACAATACCCTATTGTTTTAGCTATTACAAACATGTGCCAAAATATCATTAAAATGAATAGAAATAGTTTACTGTAAGTAAAAGATCTTAACTACTGGTTAAAAATAAATAAATCTATATCCATTTACCTGCTTGACTTTATCCATTTATTTTGATTGATGTTATTTTTAAACAGACATATTTAATGTTGTTTGTTTCACTAACGTGATTTCTTACTTTCAACTTCATGGATAAATCCATGAGGTCATTTCCAAGTCATGTGACCATGTAATTTTAGGGGTTGGAGCTGAAGTCCAACTGAAGCTCCAACTTCCTTGTTGTGATGTTGCTTCATGTCCATTACAGATTCTATGAAAGTCGTGCCTTTGAACTTCTGTTTTTTGCATGTTATAATTCTGAGCAGAGGAACATTGAATTACAGGCTGTGAACCATGAAATTCTAATCGTTACATTTTACAATTTCAGTACTTGATTGATAGACATAATGTTATGAAATATAAATTATGTTTTATTACATAATTTTATTACTCATGACTTTATGTTTTTCAGATAAAAGTATGAAATTGTGAATTTAAGGATTATTAAGTAGTGATTGCCAAATTTTGTACGTCAAACACACTACTGTATTAGTTAGTTGTGTTCACAGTCAGTCCTAACTCCAACTGTTTGTGTATACACCTTATACTGTGGTTCATCATTGCTCTGTATTGTATTATCTATAAGTTTCATTGTTTATGATTCATGTTAAATATGTCTTACATCACCATGACATGTTCTAACTGACCTATGTGTACTAGTTTTTGGACTGTTGTATCAGTAGCTGAAGTTGTTAAAGGTTTGAATATTATAGATTATTTGAGTTTACCCAAGTGTGTTGAGTTCACTGCCCATATCATAATACATATAATATTTCATATTTATGAAATGTCCATTTTCTTCACCAAAGATGACTGGTTTAGAATTGCAATTTTATCAAGTCTGTAGTTTTTCAGTTACGCTTTCTACCCATCAGTGTATTCATATACAAAAGTGAAAATATCTTTACAATATCGGTGACCTTTGACCAGCACCAAGACCTTGAACTGACCCTTGTTTTTTTGTTATTGAATGTGTTTTGAATTATGCGACACACTGTGAAATTACTTGTCTTACTGGTTTGTCTGCTTTTTTAGTCTGCTTCACAAAGTTCTATGTTTGACATCTTAGCTTCCTAAATCACTGTACTGTTAAGCTTGATTGGATCAGTTCTATAAAAATCTGCCCATTTTCAGTTAAATTGCTTTTTAATGTTAATATTTTCATTTATTATCCTTTCTGATATTGATTAAAACTATTAAATTCACTTATAATAGACTGTGTACTTAAAAGATATTCATAGTAAGTGCACCCTAATGTGGCCTACCTATTATTTATCTGATGACTGTAATTAGAACTCCACAGTGTAGTACACTATTAGTTCTGGTCTGCACACTTTGATGAATTGTATTTAATTTGTCTTTTTATTTTTGGTTTGGAGTACTGTTGGTATTATTGGAGTATTTTTCATTCATTTGTCCAGTGCCTGTTACCTGCACTTTCTGCCTTATATTTCATTGTTCTTATTCACTAATACGTGTACAAAAGACATAGTGGTCCACTGTTTCCCATTATGAACTATTTAGACATTACAGTTTATGTAATAGGTATAAGCCAAAAAACCGTCCACTTAGTAAAATGCTGGATTGTATGAGATGTACAGTGCTGATGGGATTCCAATATTTTACATTTTGGAAAGTTTGAGGCTTATAATTTGAATTACTGCTTTTGTCGTTAAAAATTACATTAATTGTTAAAGTGTTTGAAATAATAAATTGGTGATAGAAGATATTAAATTGAAACATTACATCAAAATAGCTTCCCTTCTTACACAAACTCCAAGTGTAGCCTCTTGAATGAAACGATATCCAGAGCATGAGTTTCGTGTGCTGTGTTTTACAAAATGACCATAGTAACCCCTTTATAAAATATACATGCTTATTGGATGGATATGTGATAAAATCTGCACTGTATTAAAAATACAGTTCTGACAGAAAAAGGAATGAAAGCATTGTTGTAATTGTATTTAGATAGAGTGACTATTTGAAGCCTGCACTGCCAGAATTTTTTATTTGCATATTGTTGGACCATCTTTTCATTGTTTCTATCCTATTCACAAAAGTGTCAGAAAATAGGGACATAACATTTACATGGTAATATATTCATGATGACTGACTATGTTACGATGACGTAACACTCGTTCTATATTTCAATGACTTTAATTTGAAAGGGAAATTAGGTCAGCCGATGTTTACACAGTTTAGAGTTTTGCCCTATTTTAGTACATTAGCATGATGTGTTCGCTTGTATCCAAAGGCCAATCATGTTGCTTGATTACAGTAACAGTTGTAATCTTTATATATTTTTAGAAATGACTGCTTAAAGTCATAAGATTTGAAGATTAACTTTTATAGCGTTGTGTTCGTTGCTTATTTGCCATGACATGTTTTGGTTGGTTATGAAATATTTAAGTAAGCCGGATGTTCAACTTTCTCCTCTCTATTGTAAATTATAACATCATTAAAGTCAACACAGTAGGTTATCCTAGTACAGTATTTTCAAATAATTGGATTTCATTTTACTTCATTGGTGAACTTTTTTGCTCTAAGCAACAAAGGGTACTCCAGATTCTAGGTTAATCCTGAATTCAAGGCTTTGAAATTGCTTATTTCTTAATTAATTGAGTACAATAAAAAATTTAAAAAAAACTTAACTATGCATTGAAATGAATTTAGAATATTACAGGAATGATGGTATAGATGTGTTATTATGTTAATGCTAGTTAACACGGCTGTTAACACTGCTGCTTAAAACAGTAATCTTGCTTATAAGAATTCAGATATCATTATAAGACTTTGCTGATTAAATTCAGATATCCATGCTTAATTCTTTGTATCTGTCTTTTCTAAGTATTCTCAAATAGATATTTAAAGTTTTTTTGCTACATTTTTTGGTCTGACTAAATTACTTTGTTTAGTCAACATTCAACTTGAAATTCATTTACAACTTAAATGGAGAAAATTTATGTGATTTTCCTGTTAGCTCCTGTTTCAAGTAATGTTGTCATTCTACACTTTTGTGTCTTTGTCCCCTGCTGTTAATCAACCTGTAAGTTTCTCTTGAACGTCATTTGTCCAAACTAAGTACTGTATTACCCTTAATAGTGCTTCAAAGCTTATTTTTGTAGATTACATTGTCGACCATATAAAAAATAAGATTGTAAACAGCCAGGCATTATTTGAATGACACAGTAAGAAAATATTAAATAAAACTTCAGTTATTATAAGGATATAACTGTAGTATGAGTCTGATTAGATTACATGAAATAATCCACCATGCAGCGCATTAGATATGTTAATCCCTCGCTGTATATGCATCTCTCCATCAAATATTTGGTTATTCAAATTATACTGAACAGTCTGGGCTGACATTAAGTGTGTACCAAACGTACTCTAAATCTGTTGGTTAGGTAGGTTATGAATTAAGCCAGATGTTCAACTTTCTCTCTGTTGTTGCAAATTCTTCCATCAGTATTCAATTTGTCCAGTGTAGCACATGTATTTATAGACAATGGTTCTGTGATTATAGTTACGTTAGTGAATCAGTATATTTTTGGATTCGCTGAAAGCAGTATTTATGTTTTGTTTGTTCAAGTATCTTGTGCTGGTAATGCTGATTCTAATTAGTTTACTTACTGTGTTTCATTACAACCAGTTTGTTGGTCAGCTGATCTTAGACTTCTGGATTCAGTGAGACGATGTTAATGCATTTGAAAAAATGCTTTATCTCTTTTTCTGAGAGCTTTGTTGATCGTGATGTAATAATATGATCCATATTTCCTTTCATGACAACTTTTTTCATTAATGTTTTCATCTATTTTCAGGTCATCAATTTCCGACCACATTTGAAGCAACAGTCAAACGTATTCAAAAGTATTTGTTACATATCTTAGCTCATATATATCACGTCCACTACAAAGAACTTCTTACATTGCGAGTGAACGGACACATGAACACACTGTTTACACACTTCATGGTCTTTAATATAAAATTTGACTTACTAGAAGAAAAGGAATATGACATGTTTAATGAACTTCTAAAAGCTTTAATGAAACAGTTACCTGACCCCAACCAAAATGACGGCTCCCAGGTGGCGCCCCAGATCTCTCGTACCTAGCACTGGATGTGGCTACACTGTGCCATAGATGGATACAAGAATTTATGAGAATGTGTGAATACTGAAGATAACTTACGCAAACAGTCTATGGTTATAACTTCTTTGAACTGGAATTTATTCACTAGAGACTTTAATTAAACATGTTCAATGTGTGCATGTTTCATACTAGAGAATTTTACCTCATGTCTTCATCTGTGTGTTGATCTATTTCTCCCACTGAGGATGAATCTGTTCATTAGATCTCCATTTTAAGTTATCATGTAGATATTACCACAATGCTAGTGTTAGAATTATCTTTACATCAACTTGATGTATATATTAAGATTTTTAATGTATTTTTTCATGCAAGAGAACATGAACATAGTGCATTTGGATTGGACAGTGTGATAGTAAAGATGTGTTTTACCCTTGAGTGAGAAGATATTGCAATATATACAAAAACTCTGAGACTGCATATACAATTTTATTCACACTGTTTATGAACAATTTTATGTATGCATGTCTGGTTATAGTTAAAATATGGGCAACTTTTTTCTTTTTTCTGATCACATGATCAGTGAATTTTCAAATGAAGTTTAAGATTTTCAACTTTTCATTTGTTTGTTTCTGATGATATCATGCATACATCCAGGCTGTATTTAACACAAAATGTGTAGATGTAATGTTGAATATCACTAGTGGCTCTTAGAACAAACTGCCTTATGCACTGTTATGCGCAGGATGCTACGTTTTTGATTTTAAGAGGCATCCTGTCTTACCAAAAGGGAAACTAACCTCTGTTATCATTTTTGGAAACTGAACCTGTAATCTATAAAGGGACAATCCTTTCTAATCTATTGAGAGACCACCCTCTCTGATCTATAGAGATGCAGCACTCTTTTTTTATAGAGGGAGGTTACCCACTTTCCATAGGGAAACAATTCATTATAATCTAAATGGAGACAACCTTCTGTAATCTATCCGGGATAACCCTCTGTTCTGTATAGAGACAAACCGCTCTAATCAAGTGTTTAGGTAGTCTTATAAGGTGCAATATGTTCAGCTAGAACCTCGCCTGAAGAGAAACTAAATTTTTTAATTGTTTGTAGAAGGAAAAAAGAACTGAAAACACTCAATAATTTAATTGAAGGAACTTATTCTTATCATATATTATACTATATTGATGGGTCTATGTCTGGTGTTGTGATTTGTGCGGCATGTGGTTTAGGCATTCACTTTGTGAACTTTCTAGAGGTCACATTTTTTGTCTAAGGGTTATGAAAATTGGTCGGTGGCTTAGTCTTGGTGATATTTCGGACAAGATCGAAAAAGGGCTATGAGGAATCAAAAACTAGGTCATCAGGTCAAAACACTGGAAAACCTTGTGAATATACTATTGGTCACAGTTTTGATTGGATGTTCACTAAACCTGGTCAGAATGTTTGTCTTAATAATATTTTGGACAAATTCGAATATGGGTCATCTTGGGTCAAAAACTAGGTCATTAAGCCAAATCACAGGAAAACCTTTTTAACATTGTAGTGGTTATAGTTTTAATTGGATATTTACCAAACTTGTCAGAAAGTTTGTCTTAATGATAATTATCATGAACAAGTTTGATCATATGTCATCTGGGGGTCGAAAAAGTCGGTCATCAGGTCAAATCAGTTGCAATCTTTGCTCAGGTGAGTGAAAAAGGGCCATCATGGCCATCTTGTTTATAAGAACACTGATTGGTCAAAACTAGTGTACTGTGTCCTAGTATTCAATAAAAAATGCTCTGTTATAGAGAGGCAGTATTTGTATAATTTGTGGAGTTTTTGCTATGCATTTAATCTAGGAATTAGTATAAACTGTGTGAGCTGTATTTCTTGCATTCGTAGATTATTTTGTTGTATGAACCACTTAGTGTTGCACATTAACCCATAATCTCATACATTAACCAAAGCATCCCCAGATTTAAAATTATCATCTTTGCTCTTCTTAAAATGGGTAAAAGTCCTGATTTTTTTGTGGTTGTAAATTATAAGATTTGTCAAGTGAGGATGTACTTCTGTGTATTGTTATGTCACCATTGTGATTACAAAATGTTCCAAAAACTTTGAGGCCTGTTTCATTTCTGTAGAAAATTATAGTTGCTATATATTGAATGTACATTTTAGCAGTTTTTGCTAACCGAATTTCTCTTGTTCAGTTTGTGAAAATATTTATGTCTCAATGATTCAAGTGTTATGGTATCAATTTCTTGATATTTTCATTATGAAAACAAATGTTTTGTATTTATAATCCAGAATATTTTGTTGATTTGCCATTTATGATTGACACAAATGTTTCCGTTATTGATTTATGAGTATTGTTCATGTGTGAATAATCGGATGAATGTCTGTAGTACATGTAAGTGTACAATATTGTATCTATGAACACTATTTATAATTACAAACTTCAGAGGTGTAAAGAATTTCTCTAAGAACACTGTGATTGGTTCTTTTTATTTGAAATAAATGTCATTATTTCCAACTTGTTTAAATACTGACTGAAAGTTTGAAGTAAGATATTTTTTTTCTGAAATACTAAACTTGTTCCAAACGGAGATGTTCATGATATAAACACTTCATTTACTCTCCTTCTCTGAAAAGATGAAGAAGAAGATATGAATTTTCACCTAATTGAGATGAACCAGTGTTAGCATGAAATCAAAAACATGTCACTATCAATCTCTAGAACCTTTCATGTTGATTTCTACATCCACGTAAAACAAAGTGGCAGTCAGTACCAAGCATATACTTGTAGGTCTAATTGAAGGAATACAGACTTGTGAAAACTATTGATCATAGATAATGTTGTACATACTGTTTACATGTATGGTATATTCACGATGTATTCTAATGTTAATTGTTAATGAGATATATATAGTCAATATATTTATTTTTTGTTACTTATTGTAAATTGTTGAGAAAGTGTGACTTGTGGGCAAATTGTGGTTACTATGTGTTTTGGGGGAATTAATAATATTTAGTCTTTTAGAAATTCTTACAATCTAATTCTCATATTTCTCTGAAACATGAAGTGTGTAGACATTAAGAATTGTGCTACAGTTAAGCCTGCTCCTATAGACCATCCTTTGGGGGTCAATTTATCGCAAATACTACAAGTATTCAGGTACCAGTTGGCTTCATTAACATTTGGTTTTTAGGACAGGTTGGACTTTATATAGCTTTGATGAACATAGCAGCATGTATACAAAACATAGAATGGTAATGGTGTTCTATTCAATTTATGTTTACTGTTTATTTTTATCTGTACGGATGTTTTGCTTGCTCGGTGGATATTTTACAATGTTTTTGTTATCAGCATTGATGTTGAGCGTATGTTATGTTTGAACACTGAAAATCCTCAATGATTTCTGTATCATATGTACCATCCATCTGTTGTAGGGTATTATCATAAGGGCTGTTTTGTGAAACATATTGATTTTAAATTATTACTTCATAGATAAACTTACCATTCAGCTGAGAAAACTAAATATTTCAAGTCTTTGAAATTCATGTTGACTAAGAATCTAACAACTTATAACTGTTGGATATGACTTGTATATACAAGAATACTTGACTGTGAACTTGCTGCCACCTTTACTTAGCTATACTTGCCACTTTGGGATAAAAATTGAACTAATTAATAGTCTCAAACATTCATAGAGCACATTTAGTCACATCATAACACAGTAATATGCACAGTAATGTACACTCCATTTCTCTCAACTCATCTTCATATAGAGTCATAATATTCATCGTATTTTGTTGCGAGATTTTTCATAAAACAACTTTTGTGTCATTTAACATTGATATTAGTATGGTGTTAACTGGTTTAGGAATTTTGTGCAATATAGTTTTTTCATGATGTGTAAAAATATTGAATGACGGAGAAATCCGACATGTTAGAAATTCTTCCATATTGAAACAGAATATCATTTTTGCTACCCATTCTGTCCATAGATTTATGTTTGAATTTCTTACCGTGAAATTTGTAATCCCTGATACATGCATTTAAATTTATGACTATGTAGGTAATACATTGCAGAAGAACTTTATACTCATTCATTTTTGGGCATGTGAAGTTTTTTAGGTGGGGTGCTAGAGGTAACATTTGAAACTTACTTTAACTTAGATAATGTTCAACATTTTTAATGTTACGCAAATATTATAGACATTTTAATTATGTGGTGAAGTATTTTTGACAGCTTAATATAAACCAATATTCCTGTTAGGCCAAAGCTTGTACTTATTTGTTTTATCTCTGTCCAGCAGTGATTGAGTCTAAACGACATCTGATAGATTTACTTATGTTGACATCTTCAAGTTTTGTATAACTTATCTAGTCTTTCTTTTAATTTTATATTGAAAGAAGTTATTATAGTCTTCAGGGATGTAAACAAACTGGAGTAATCTGTAAGTCAGGAAATGATGGTCTACATTTTTTAGTTCAGATTAAGTCTGGAGCATAATTGATTAATTCCTTTGTCGGAGGAATCAAGGTCATACGACTGACTGAAAGTATTTCTGCGGCTAGTCTTACTTCCTGTTCTTGGAATTTGTCCCTAGATTCCACTTTGAACCTTGACTTTCAAGTTTTATACCTTGGACTTTTTTTCAGGATTCTATTTAACTAACTAGTTGATAACCTGTGTGGATTCAAGATGAATGTTTATGAAGTGGTACAATGTTCTGTATCTATAATGATTTTATTCTAGAAATTTTATTTTCAACAAAATTAGTAATTATCAGTGCTTACTGTCATGAACAAAATATGTGTGTTTCAACTAACCGGACATATTCTATATTTTACATTGACCATATTTATGTAGAAATTGATTTATTTTCCTGTTTGCTTCTGTAAAAATGAAACATTTTACAAAACTGCAGATCATAATTACTTGTAAGATGTGCACAAATGGACAAGTTTTTTTCTCTTTGTCTTATTATGTATAATATTATCTGAAACAATGTTTCCACATTGATATGATTTAGTTAACATCATTCTTGTATATGACAAATAGCAATTAAGTGTTTTGGTTCAGTTTTCTTATAACGTTTTTGTTAACACAAGAATTACGCACAAACTTGTACTTTTAACCATGCCTCTGTGTTGTATAGTTTCTGTTATACGGACTTCATGTACTCAATCCTGTACTCACAACATATCTTTAGAACCTGTTCCCCCACTTTCTGCCCACACAACATCGATAAATATACATATAACTGATCTGTGTTGAATTGACAATGTACAATTTGATGAATTGCCAACAAAAATAATAAATTGTTAAATGGAAAATCATATTGTTTTTATTATTGCCACTTATGTAAATTAGCTCATAGTTACAAAATTTAGGTCTGTTAATTGTTTACTTACCACTAAACACTGACAAAAATGCCCATGCTTCATGATGAATTTGATTTTGATAAGTGTCCACAAATCAATATAAAATATCAGGTCCTAATCAGTGTCCACAAGTCAATATATCAGGATATAATCAGTGTCTACAAGTCAATATATCAGGTCACAAAGCAATATAAAATATCAGGTCCTAATCAGTGTCCACAAGTCAATATATCAGACCATAATCAGTGTCAAAAAGTCAATATATCAGGTCCTAATCAGTGTCCACAAGTAGATATATCAGGACATAATCAGTGTCTACAAGTCAATATATCAGGTCACAAATCAATATAAAATATCAGGTCATAATCAATGTTCACAGATTTATACAGGACATATACAACTACACAAAACACCCTGTGTTCACAGATTTATACAGGACATATACAACTACACAAAACACCCTGTGTTCACAGATTTATACAGGACATATACAACTACACAAAACACCCTGTGTTCACAGATTTATACAGGAAATATACAACACAACAGTAATGATTAGATCTATTTCTACCAGCTTATCTGATACTTTCTAAAACAAGCCATATTTTGAACAGCATTCTATATAAAACATAAAAACGCTTTTTGGCTTAAAAATCTGAACATAAAAACTGAATCAGACTTTATACATCCTAAAACTAGTCAGAATCTATAACAATTGCACGTTTCCTTGATGAAGATGCTTTCACTGGCATATTTCCTGTTGAAATACTGCGACTTTCTTCACGGACATTTTTTATACGATTATTTTCAGTAGCAGCACACGATATTTTACTTTTCTTTTTACAGGGAACGGAATCACCAAGGTCAAGGTCACTCAAGTCACTGTCACTGCTTTCAATTATTCTTTTCTTTGGTTGAAATAATCTTTTGGACTCCTTGACGTCTGCCTTGGGAGATTTCATCTGTACTTTATCCGAATTTTGTCCTGGTGTGCGGGTTTTGTCCTTTATAACCTTGACATTTGTAGAACTAGGACTAGATGAATAATCCAGACTTTTTGTTGAACTTTTCTGTAATTCTGACGGTTCAACCTTTTTCTTCTGTTTTACATTGATGAGGATTTTTTGAGATCCATTTCGGATCAGGTTAGCTTTAGGACCTGTAATAAAGTTACATGAAGTTACACGCATCAAGAATATGGCTTGCAGCTGGTGCAATCATGTCTGTGAAGATTCTGTTAGAACAATGAACATGTTTTAAAAATTACTAAATAAAACTTAAGAAAAATATATTTAGTTGCCTAACAAAAAGTACTGCAGATTTTAAAGCTATTGTTTATAACATATCTGACTCTCACACTTAGCCAAATAGAGAAAGCATTAAACCTAACAACATTGGATTTGTTAATTTGTAGCATGAACCCTGTATTGACTCAGATTCTCTGTGACAATTTGGCTGAAGACATAATGTCTAAGGCTTTTGTCATCCACTGCGGACCTGAATGATTCATGGGCAGAAGTCAGCATTAACAGTGAAAAAATGAAGTACTGTTTAATACAGGCAAAAAGCCAAAAAAATAATCTTACGGAAGTATTTACTTGTTTACCAGGAAACCAATATCTAAATTTGGAAATTTCTTACCTGGTACAAGATAGCTGATAGTTGAGTACGGAGTGAAGTGAAAATCTTCTCTAATGAATTGTTTTGTTAACATCAGGGCCAGATATCCCTCCAGTACTTCTTTAGATTTATCAGTAGAAGTTCCCTGCAAGATACAACTGTCAAGTTCAAAACTTCTTATCAATTAAAGTGAATTGTAAAACTTCACAAATTCTTCAGAGTTTCAAAGTGGTAAATTTATAGGTGTTTTGTATGGAAAGTGACACAACCATCGTATGATAAGCAGGCTGGCAACCAACATGGACTTTACCAGTTCAAAGATATATTTGTACATGTTTACATAACAATAAGTACACATATTACGGGCCCAGTTACAGGGGACTGTCTTTTTAGGCATAGTTTATTTCAGACTATAAAAATGACATATAACGTCTACATTTAATCTATTTTCTTGTTTCCAAAGCTACAATTATAAATCCATCTAAAATCGCAGTCTGTTATATAACAACTCTTATACAATGAAGATTGAACATCCTAATTTTTACAGACTTTTTATCTTATTTTAGACAGATCAGGTTTTATAGAATAACTTTTGGGAAATTTCAATTACAACAGAGACTGTAGTTCTGTTATCTTTCAATCAAACATAATTGAATATCTCATCGATCAATTACTAACTTAAGTTTCTACAGCTGTATATTTGTGTCCGAGGCCAAAGGAAATAAATTATTGAAAAAGATAATTAATACAGCAGATGATCATATAACACCAGATACATAATTCATGTTGTTTTTATTTGTCATAATGATTAGGCTAGAAAAAAAAACATACCAGTAGCCATTGACAGAAAAATAAATTAAGTAGGTCAACAACAATTTCTTTTTTTTTTTTTAAACATACCTTTTATATATAGGAGGTACGATTCATCCCCAAATATTTTTGTACTTTTGACTTTGATGTTAGAAATTTAAGGGTCAGCACCAAAAAAATAAGGTTGATCTGGAGACCATAACACAACTATTTTTTGTCATTATTTATTGCATTATAGTTTCCATATGTGTAAATCATCGTAACAGCGTTACTAACAAAACCATATTTGGGAGGGTTTTAGACACGCAAAAAACATTAAAGAATCTGAAATGATTTTTTACAATATATATGCCTGGAACTGCTAGAAACAATTAAGAGAAAAATTCAAATTAATCAATTGTACTAGGATTAAAAACCTGAACTAATTAAAGCATTTATTGAAACAGAGTTTCATTGAATCCACAAAGGAGATATTTAAACAATTAACAGAAATGTTTAAATACGATAATGTGATTGAAACTTTGCTCATACCAAATTTTCTATGTGAGCACCAGATAGTTTTGAAAATTTAACAACAACAGAATAAAATAACAACATAAAGTGAAGACAACAGAGTCTGGAACAGATAAATTCATATTTTTTCCTTTATAGCAAGGGCTGTTTATAGGCGTCTTCCCCTAAGGAAAAAAATCATTAAATTCATGCAGATTTCCCCTGAAATTCAGTTTGCATCAAGTTTTTTCCCCCTTTCACAAAAATACGGTGTTATTTTTTCCCTAAATTTAATAAAGGCCCCTTCCCCTACCCGTGAAAAAAAGCTCTGAACTGGTATCGGACCACGAAAAAAAATTGATGGGTTTAAATAATAACAGAACGCTTTAAAATAAAGTAAAGCTCACATATTATTAAATGATTATTAATAAGAGAAACACGTCCTTCATTGCTTATCATTCCTTGAAGCTGCTCAGACAGAAACAAGAGTGCAATGATGGATCCATATTGCTCACCTGAGCTTACAGCTCAAACAGCAGCAAATAATAATGTGATAAAATGTATATGGAAGAACTACTGTATATATCATAGAATAAACACTAGTCAGATTACAGAATAAACACTAGTTGGATTACATAATAAACACTAGTTAAATTACATAATAAACACTAGTTAAATTACAGAATAAACACTAGTTAAATTACAGGATAAGCACTAATTAGATTACAGAATAAACACTAGTTAAATTACAGGATAAGCACTAGTTAGATTACAGAATAAACACTAGTTAGATTACAGAATAAACACTAGTTAGATTACAGAATAAACACTAGTTAGATTACAGAATAAACACTAGTTAGATTACAGAATAAACTCTAGTTAGATTACACTAATTACACTAATATATGTCTGTAGACTGCTTCAATCCATGTAATAAGATCTCATATTAGGGGACAACATTTATTCTACTACATGTACTGCACTTATAACTTGTAAAAATCTAATACTTTAATATACTGGATTCCATTTAAACACAATAATTTGACTATAATAATTATGATTTTTACACATACATAACAATGAAAACAAGACTAAATGCTCACAGTCCCAGAATTTAGACATAACACCAGACTTCACTCACCTTGACCCTGTTCACAGTCGGTCCTTTCCCCTGCCAGGCATCCAGTAACTTTATAGCAGTCAGTTTGTTGTCAATAGTCACTGCTTGCTCTAAAATCTTCAGGGCATTGATACAAAATGTGGTAATATCCATCTTCCCACTGGCATCTGTAATATTCACAGTGAACTTCTACAACTTTCATACTATAATATATAACAGGTTCTCCTGTGGTGCCAAATTTAGTGGTTTTTGAAGATTCTGAATTGGAGATTTCTTGAATCAGACGAAAAGCATTAAAACACCAATTTCAAAATCCCAAGTGAATATACTAAGTAGATCAAGTGATAAGTCGGCATTGTTGTGACATGGTATACCTGAATTCACATTGTATTAAATTCATGCTTATGTTATGGATAATGCTTGAAACCAAAACAACAATACAGACTTAATTAAATTTTCATAAAATCCAAAGTGTGCCAAAGTGCTAAATTAATGAATACTATCGTGTATATAACACAACTATTTTGTGTTAGCAAGGTAAAGGTGGTTAGTTAAAATGGTAAGTCCTCCTGGGTTACTAATCAGTGTTAGTCTATACCTTATCAATCCCTCAAAAAACTCACAACTTCTGCATTAATCCAAAGTCTAAAAAGTGAAAAAAAGTAACTTCGTACCGATGTTTCTTCATGATAAAGAAATTTTGATCTACGCTTCATTGTGCTATAACTATAAACACCTAACAGAATTCATGACATAATTTCAACATGAAAAGTAACCATGGCAGCTGCTCCATGCTACACTCCTTTATATGTTTCTTTCTTTAGTAATGTGACTTCATAGTACAGTCCGATACATTGTAAGATAAAATAGCTTACAATCTGCATTACAGACATCACACATTCTGTTACACTGGCCAGGCTCCCAAACTTCACCAAAATATCTTGCAATAACGCATCTTCTACACCTAGAATTATAACTACGTATAATTACACATTCCCATTCTCCAAGGCCCAGAATATATAGAATGGAAGCTCTTTTATGGCATTTGAACATCAGTTCCATATAATATCATATAAACTATATTTACTGCCCCATTTCAAGCAATAAGATATCTATCAATTATAAGTTTCCTCTTAAATATATGATACAATGTGTTTACAATGTTAGTTCGAATCCTAACTGGGACTAAATTTGTGAGGAAGGTGTCCATCTAATGTATAAAAGGTGGTGGTTCTACCCAGGAGTACTCCTGGGGTCTACCTCCACTGTTAAAACTGGAAAAGTTGCCAAATGATCCTGAATGTTGGTACAGTGTTAAACGCAAGAGAAAAAAAGAAAGACAGATTCATAAAATTCTCAGACTTAATTGTTGCTATAAAAACATGATGTAATAATGACATTTAGTGCTATACATGGACACTATACACTTATATATGGACTGGACGATGTGAACATTGAATAGAGCGGGATTTATGAATATAAGTAGACATATAACTATATTAACCTGCTGATATCAATACAGTATGATAAAATACCATACAGATTATTTAAACCTGTTTGTTCTGCCATAACCATAGCACTCTGTCTGAATACGTCCTGGAATCTATAGTACACTATGCAGTGAGACCTAGCACCATCTCGTCCTGAAATCATAAAATAGATCAATCGTTACACTCATATCCATTTTATACAGTGCTGTCATTCAGTATCTGCTAATGACGCTAACTGACCAACATTAGCATAATTTTACATCTAATAGAAACTAAATTCTACATTATGTATTATGAGGTAAGTACACAAGTTGAAAGTGGGACCCTATTGCTTGACTTTGAGGCCAGTACCCTCGGAGAATTGACTTATACCTTTATATATAACTAATGGTGCCTTCCTGCATGTTTTATTTTCTAATAGTTCACAGGAGGATACTCAAGAGGACATATGTTATGCCACAATATTTAACAACTGACACTTCAGGCAGCAGAAAATTAATTTGTTTTCAAATCCCATCTGCCTGCCACTTGGATGTAAGTTTGTCCAGATAAATTTTGAAATATACTGCGTAAAATATCAATTCATAAATTCTAGTATGAAAGGCCAAATATGAAAATTATTTTAAGCAAATCATGCATTCAAAGTCTTTCAGATGGTTGCTGAATTCTGACATCCGTAATTATCAAAGTTTTGTGAGATTCATCTGGAAAGAAGTCACCATGTTTTTAACAATAAAAGATAAAAATAAAAACAAAATCCATTCACCCTCTCCATATTTTCCCAAAATCGGAATGAGAATCTACCTACATATGATGTATTGCTTTACAAGACATGAATAGGAAAAAATGGACACTCCAGAACAGAAATAAATGGGGTCTTACTTCAGCTTGAAAAAAATGTTAAATAAGGGTAATATCAAGTAATAAAAATTATCAGCATACATAAAAATGGAACAAACCTGCTCTACCACTTTCTTGATACAAATTTTCCATGGATTTACTGATCGAATGATGGATGACAAACCTCACGTCTGGTTTATCAATCCCCATACCAAATGCTATCGTTGCCACAACAACCTAATCAGTGTAAAACATTGGATGTTCACACAGTAAAATTCACAGAATTAAAATAGATCAGGTTGAATTGCAAGTGTAATAAAACTTTCACAATCAATTTGTAGCCCAATTTCTAACCTGAACTTTAATAGCAGACGAAAACAAAATTAAGATGAACATTAGAAAGCTGAAGCAAAAAACTTAAGCATTTGAGTGTTTAATTTCAATTTTGATTGCCTTGGTTTTAATGTGACTTATTGTCACTGGGGTTTAATGCCGTTTTTCAACAATTTTTCAGTTATATACAGCAACTGGTTCACCTAACCAGTTTTCCTGGACTGTATTCTAACCAGTACTAACTTACCCTTCCACAAGGAGCTGGCAACTTCTCCTATATGGAGGAAAGTCGACATTATTGTCAAATTTTCATGGAAGGGTATGACCTGCCACGACTGGGAATCAATCCCGGATCTCCGAGTTACAAGTCCAGCGCACTAACCACTGGACAACGGCTACATTGATTTTGATGGAGTACATGAAAATAAAATAAATCCTTGTGCAATTACCACATAGAAATCATCTACCATACAAAATTCACAGTACAATTGACATTAGTACAGTTAATGGATTGAAAGCTTCTAATTTATCAACCAGTTTAAATGAGTTCAACTGTCAGAACAGACAACTCCCCAATCCAAATGAGGGGACATTTGACCTTGGATGTAATACCTTTCACCAAAATTGTCATAGAAATACTGAGTATGTTATTAATGACATTCAGTGATAAAAAAATCACTGATACACAAACTCCTGTGACTTACATGTACACTATTTTCCAACCAAGCCCTGTGTACTTTACTTCTCTCGTTTGCAGTGAGGTCAGCATGGTAACAACCAGCTTTTATACCCAGAGATTGAAGAGAACTCGCTACTTCCTCACACTCCTTCTTAGAAAATGTGTAAATGATGCCTGTAAGAGAACACACATGTACTACCTGGTGAACATAGTGATTAAATACATTACTGACATGTTTTGGAGATTTGGTGTTTTCATAACAGGACTAAAGATGATCTAAACGCTAAGCATCAGAAAATGCAACTCAATCCTGAATTTCATAATGTCTGTAATAAGCATTTCCAAATCACACTCAAAAAATAACTTCAAAATGTTAATAAAATTAAGTGAAAATATTTAAATGAAATCTTTATCATCAGATAAACTGATCATCACTATTTTTCACCCACCATGATAAGAATAAGAGCTCTGTCGAGGGAAAAATACACCCAAAGGCTGTGTTAATATGAGTACCACCATCACAGACTATGATGATAAGTTATGCTCCCTCTTGCACAACTGAGACACTTCGTGATTTTTGTGAAAGTTTAAGATAAACACTTTATAATTGATATATGAAAGTGTAATTGTCCACACAAGAATTTGCTGTAAAAATATTAAAAGGGTCAGTAACTCAGTAAAAAAACAGCAATAGAAATTATCTCCCCTTTACGCACAGCTAGATATCAATAGTTATCATCTGTGAGAGTTTGAAGAAAATAGGTCAAGTGATGTTGGAGGAGTTGTCCACACAAGGAAAACAGACGGACAAGGAGCGCCATAACATAATACGACCCTTTGGTCGAATAAAAACTATATCTGTGAAAAATACTCATGTTGTTACATAGTTAATTCTTTTCATATCTGATCTTGAGGCAGTTGAACTCGACAAAGTGACATTAAGTTCCGTTATAAATTTCCTTAGTAAATATTAGTCATCTTCAATTGAACTGAGTGCCGTATGCTGCAGATAAGTTTTTCTTGACTTTGATATACACACTACATATAATAAAATCAACTGTCAAAGTTACTAAAATGAAACATATCAAAATAAGTCGCTATAAATAGAACAGAATCTAAAGTGGTCCACTGATTGTCTACAGACAAGGTTTCATCAGACAAACAAACCAATCTACAAATCAACTATCTATAAACATGTATCATAATAAATGATAGGAGAATAGCTTCATCTATCTGAACCTACCTGACTTGTTGTGAAATTTTGTTTTTATAAGTTTTTCCATATCACACACTACGTCTTTCTGAACGGATGATTTCTCTCTCACCTAAAATGTATTATAGATACAGTTAATAGTTTACATATCATAGCTGATCCATACTTACATTATAAATGAAGTAAAAGGAAACTTAAAAGGCTTGGATGACCAGGCAAACTAATACAAACAAGTACTTCACCACAGCCTGCACTCCACTGACTGAGTTACACAGACAGACTCTTAATACAAACATCTCATAGTCCCTCATACATGTATTATGTATGTATTATGTATGTATTACGTATGTATTATGTATGTATTATGTATGTATTATGTACACAATAAATATTACAATGAAGATAACATTCTACCATGACTTACTTCATAGAACAGATTCGGTCGATTAAATGAGGCCCTGAACAATTCACAACTTTGTATATCTAGTATTTTCTTCACATCATCTAACACAGACGTAGTAGCAGTGGCAGTGAGGCCCAGAATTGGTACATCAGGGAACTGACGTTTCATTATGCCTAAGAACTTGTAATCTGAAAAGAATTACAACGATGATAAGGACCCACAACAGATGTGTACAATAGTTTTTACATGGATTTCCTACATTAATAAAAATTTAAATATTCGTCAGGCATTATCCCAAATAGGGTAGTTTGCTAGCAACATAGCATATGACATAGTGAACCAACTAGGCAGCCAACACAGAAGAGCTGGTGACTAACCAACACTACCTGCCCCACCACCTGAGAGATGTGATAAGCAATAGGGGGCAAAACATCTGATGTTGAGTTGAGACTTGGCTGATGACATCTGTATTCATTAGTATATTTGTATCTGTACACCAAGTTAGTACGTAGGTAAAAATCAAATATTGGTTTGTACACAGTTCTTCATTTGGACCCCTTAAAAGACAATTGAGTCACAGCAGTATTCATAAGAAAGTTGGGTGAGGCAAATCCAATGATTCTATGAAAGACATCTTTCCTACCATTACAATACTTTATTTTAAACAGTAACAAAAACTGTACCATAAACTATATGAAGATTTAAATGATAATTTTAGAGTTTGAAAACTGACCTGGCCTAAAATCATGTCCCCACTGAGAGCAGCAATGTACTTCATCAATTACAAGACGAGAAAATTTTCCCACTTTATACATTTTCTCTAGTCTGGCCATAAATCGTTTACTCTTAGACAATTTCTCTGGCGTGACATAAAGAAGTTTTAATGTAGCATTATGATCAATCATATCATCTTGTATCTTCTTCACCTTCTCCTTACTGCAATCAGCATTTAACATGGCAGCATCTATGTGATAGGAGTTTACTGACATCACTTGATCTTCCATCAAGGCAACAAGTGGAGACACAACCAGGGTTATACCTAGAAAATAAAAATAACTACGTCTGAGACCATATAAACTTAACACAAAATCAGGGCTCTCGATCTTCCGACTTTGGGGCCAAAATTTGACCCCATTTCATCACCTCTGGAATATACTTTTTTCCCCTATTTTTGGTAAAAATTCCCCCACCTAAGAAAAAAAATAAAATTTTAAGCAGATTATGTTATATTAATTAGGCTTTTGAAATTCCCCCTTGAACTGAAAATGATGCGAAATTCACCCCCACCCAGGGCCCCGGCCCCAATCCCCCAAAAGAGAGAGAGCCCTGAGAATAATTCAGTTCACTCCAACTCAAAAAAGAACAGTATAAATTTCAGAATGTTTTATACATGATAACTACAACAGCACTTCCTTAACTGATTTTAGAATTTATAAAAAAACAGGTACTTTTTACTGATAAAGTTAAATAAATCTATGATGTAAGTTTTGTGTATATTGTATACATGGAAATGTTTCTCAAAATACAGTACTGAAAATATCACCAATCATTTCAAGCAAAAGATTTTAAAAGTTAAGTTATACTTTGTTTAAATCTCTCATTAAGTACACAAACCTTTAGATAGTACAGCTGGAAGTTGAAAACAAAGACTTTTACCACCTCCTGTAGGCATGATGAGGATGCAGTCCCTACCAGACATTGTAACATTCATGGTTTGTAATTGCATTGGACGGAGATCTTTAATATTAAATACAGATTTCAATGTCTCCTGTAATTTCTCAGACCATGAAAAATCTGTAAATTGAAAACAAGTGAAAAATAATAAGAATCAACTAATAACACAAACTTTATATCACTTGTGTCATGAAATAAGACTTCTGGAAAATCTGAAAGATAGAAGTCAAAACTTACTAAAATTTAGGCATTAGTTCAAGGACAGTTTAGTTATGTTGTTCATCATTTTTTGTACTGTGATATCTTCCATTCTTATCTATACATGTGAAGACATTTTAGGCTGGTTTCAGTGTGTAATAGGATTAGAATCTACAAATACTTTAATAAACTAATTTTTTATTACCATCAATAATAGAAGCTTCTTTGTGGCAAAACTGACATTTTCGCATTTATTCTGTTTGTACAAGTAGACTGTATTTTAATGTATGATTAGTAATGTCACATCACCGAGTTGTTTTACTAATGAAGATAAAAATAATACATGTTTATGTTACTCTACTTCCGTAACATCATTTATAGGACTGTATAAGATAAGATGACTGACCAGTCTTATTCCAGTTGTGGTCCACTTTACTGCTATCTGCAGAGTTCCGTGTCAGTATAGCCTCTAACTCATCTTTTCTCCTCATTAAATCATTCTGTCTCTGTAATAATTCATCTAATTGTTGTTCAACACTACTAAGTTCTGATGTGACTGCGGTAAGTTCTGATCGATAGTCTGAAGAAAGATTATCAAATTTACAGTGAGTTCAACTGCATTCACAAAGCAAAAAAAAAAAGAAAGTACAAAAGCCGGGTTTTATTGAATACCGAAAACAAATATTTACCAAAAAATTTCAGATCACAAAAACTAATGATATTTTTATGATTAATAATACTCAAATGATATAACTTAATGCTTGCTATAGAATAATGTTTATTGGACTCGTATATGAAATTCCGAGTTAATATACATTAAGTCAAATGGAAGTTATGAAGATTTATTATATATTCAAGTATATTGTTCAGTGTAACAGTTGCTTCCCTTTGAACCAAAATGCTCAGTAATCTTAATTTGTTAACAGTTATTTTTAGTATCCAGTAATACTGCATAAGCTGCATGATTCAGATGTTATTTTTGGGAAACCATCTTCCGAATAATTATTACCAAATTAATAAAAAATGTTTAATGTAATTTCACGATTAAAAACTCATTGCAATCAATGTCCCAAACAGAACTTTTATCATTTTAATACTACATTGATAATTTGTCCTCCCTGTATCATTGCGTACACGACAGGATGTGAAATCAATTATGAACATTACTTTCAGTTTCATGTCCGAAAAAATATCCGACAAAATTCACAGTTTAGTCATAAAAGTATAGAAACAAGCTAGCACAGAAGATCTGAATAAAGACGTATACCCTCCATTATGTTCAGTCCAGTTAAAGTGAGATAACACGAGTTTTTAATGCATAAACCGGTGTAAAAGCGTTTGATTACTGGTAGAATCCATGACCAGCATGGGAGACAACACTAAACTCCCGCAATATTAAACTGGTCCCTGTTCCATAATTCAGTGCATATATAATGTACTACAGCCATCGACAACGGGAACCAGTTTACTGCAATACCTTATTTGTATCCTTGATCTGATATGCATTCTATCGGTTGTACGTAAGTGTTGAGTAAAATGGAAATGATCCTGTCAAAGAAGTTAAATTTCGTGGCAAACTTTAGGAAAAATCGATGCAAAAGATTACAGAACATTGATTGAAATTATCAATGGTATATATTAGTTTTGAGGCCCGTTTTGACACATCCCGCGTGGTCTAGTGGTTAGGATTCCGCGCTCTCACCGCGGCGGCCGGGGTTCGATTCCCCGCACGGGAATATGTTTTCTTAATTTTTATAAAATATAATTGATAATTGCCTTTATCACTTAACCCTGTTTTGATACATCGTGCTATAAATATTGAAATAAATGTAATTTAAAAAAAACTGAAGTAAATGTATCTCACAATTATTCTTTTTGACTGCTCAAAATAAACATCTTACCATGCCGGGGCCCATTTCATGAATATGTCAAAGCAAAGATAGCATTTTTCAAACTTGATACCTTGATAACGGTATGTCTGAATTAAGAAATTTTACCTTGAACAATTAACGATAGATCCTCAAAACTATCAATGGGATAAAATACTTTTTATTACAAACAAGGGGTAGGAAGAATTTTAAATGATAAATAATTCTTCATTATCTATATCTGTCATATTATTATTCCATGAATATTTTCTCCAGTTTTGCAAGTATGAGACAAAATATATACTTAGTATGGGTCATAAAATATATCAAACGTTTACAGCATGTATGTGTTAATTAGTTCAGTGAATCTGGGCCAGTGTATCTGAAATGTAATTAAAACATTATTTGTCATTTACAAAGTCACATCAAACGTAGATTTCAAATACATACATATAGGCTAATGTATAGCCTGCTCACCGAATCAGGTTTACTGAGTATTTTTTTAAAAAATCAGTAACTGCATCATTACTTGTAACTGTATTAAGAGAATAGTATAAAGTCCGTGTAAAAATGTATGGACGGAGAAGTATTGTGTTGAAATCTGTATAAATTTTCATGAGTTATTTTCATAAGATTTTGGGATAATATAATATATAGAGAGTCCCTGAGATAATTTATGCGATACATGGATAATTACTCTTGTACTCTTGGCAAATTTAAGCAAGAATCGGAGTTTTCAAATTGAGTAATCCTATAAAAATGTAGGATTCCACAAATGCATGGACTATACATAACTTGTAAAGTAGAGTCCCGGATAAATTTACATGAATTCTTTTTCAAGAGATCCAGTCAGTACTTATAATTAAATAACAGGGTTTTCACTAGACATCAAAAGTTGAGGGTCAAAAATGACCATTGACTGATGATAATTTGAAGAATCAACAAAATTTCCTTCTAATTTTATTGTAAATTTGACACTTTGATACTAATTCTCAAGAGTCAAAAGCTTCATTTTGCCGATTTCAAGAGTCAAAATGCTGTTTTAAGGGACAAATGAAAGCCCTGAAATAACCATCGTGGTTTGCTGTAAAACGTGTCACATCCATGTATCATACTTAATAATTATATTTTATTTTATCAGCACTTTTAGACATTTCATACTCACAGACATTAGCTGTGAAACATATTCATTATTAATTTATTATTAACTATTACATCCGCATATTCCATAAATATTAGTCGTTCTGTAAACAAATAGGTCTGGCTATTTGCCGCTGGCTTGTTTATTTTGATGTAGCCAAAATCTATAAATAGATTAAATGTCGCCATAGTTTGGATTTCCCTTAAAACAGCATGGACACAGAAAACAGCAACAAGAAAAAGAGTATGTTATTTACATTTGTGCAATTTTATGGATGGCATATTGATATAACTATTAGTATTGTTTATGTAGATTGTATTTGTCTGTGTGTCTCATTTTCTCTGAAGCAATTAAGAGATTGAAAAAAGAAAACAAATGTGTAGTAATGTTCGGATAGTGCATGGTTCGTCAGGTTTATTTGATACTATGTGTTACAGGTATCAGTCGAAAGAGGTGTGGACTTGATAAAAGTTAGTTGCTTAATATGTGTCAATAAAGGCTTACATTAAGTCTGATATGAATAAGACATAATATCAATGATACAAGACAATGCAAAATAATTAGAAAAAGGTCAATCGTAATCTTTAAATTGGTTATCATAATACTTGGATATATTTCAATCTGTCTGTCACAGTTCTACTTCATCTATAAATTAGGACTGTTTGCATTGACATCCACCCAGGTCATTTTCATATTTGTTCTAAATTTGGTATATACCTGTCTTTGGAAAAACTGTACTAGTTAGTAAAACAAAAATGTACATATTTTGCAAAAATGGCAATAAATGACTGGGGACTGCAGCAGAAAATTTGATTGTTTGAATCATTTGTATCAAAGTCAATATAAATGGTGTTTCTGATATCTTATTTTTTGTTGTCTGCGTTTTCCCTCTTTCTATATTGTCCACATAATGTGTCTGCATGTTATACCCACCCTGCAATGTGGCACTTAGTTAAATTTAACTGTTTGTAGGGAAGAATCCAGAGATAAATGAAGAGGATTTATTGACAGTTCCTGATGGATGGAAAGACCCTGGAATTTCTAAGGAGGACAATCCACATGGAGCTCTTGCAGAAAGTTCATTTGCCACACTGTTCCCAAAATACAGAGAGAAATACTTAAAAGAATGTTGGCCATTAGTCAAGAAATCTTTGGCTGATAATGTAATTACAATCTAGTTATTTATTTTGTAGTAAAATATTTTTTTTTTCAAAATTTGGTTTAAATATTTCCCCATCACTGTTTTGCTATAAATTTTTTTGGCAGATCTATTACCAATTTGTTGTTTTTAATCTTCATTAATCATGGACCCAATTCTTTCATGAAATTTCCCTGAACTGTTAATATTTTACCTAGAAAGTAAAGGACTTCCAAACAATCTTTAACAAAATATAAACTAGTTGTGTATGAATTAATTGTATCATTCATTTATTGACAATGAATGAATGAATGAAATTGAGATTTGTTTTATTTTTAACTTCCTGGGTTTTGTCTATATTACAGAATCTGAAAGCTGATTTAGATTTAGTGGAAGGATCAATGACTGTTAGTACAACCAGAAAAACATGGGATCCTTACATCATTATCAAAGCTCGTGATCTCATCAAATTGTTAGCTAGAAGTGTGCCATATGAACAGGTTAGTATTTTACTATGGAACATTTAAAATTCTCACCAACTTATTCTTTGATTCTGTGGTTAACTTGTTTATTCATTAAATAAATAACACAATAAATCAGTGTTGTTCAGATTAATCATTAAAACATTTATGTTATGATTACTAATTGGACTAACGTCAGTTTTTATGATTTGACCATTTCTAATTGTTACAAGATCATATAATGATTATAATATGTAAACAAACTTGACTTGCATAAAAAGAGGATAGTTTAACATCAGAGTACTGATACAATGTATCATGTTTATCAGCCCCTGTTCCTATTCACATCAAATAGCATTATGTTGTTTTGTCTGTGTTATTTGTACCATGAAAAATATAGTTTATTGTTGTGATTATCGCAGTTAAAAGAGATCTGCACCCTGATATAAAGACCACAGACTGGTCCAAATAATTGATCTTAAGATTGAAGTAGTCTCATTTTATCAAGTTAAACATAGAGAAATATTGAAACCCAGTCTAAAAATTAGTGATCATTAAAATGATGTGGCCTTTTTAGGTTTTTTTCTGTGTAATTAGACTGCTCTTAACATGTAATGAAAATGTGTAAAATGTTGGAAAATTTGACAGGTGATTAATATTTACAGGCAGTTCGGGTATTGGAAGATGATGTGTTCTGTGATATTATTAAAATTGGTACACTGGTGAGAAATAGAGAAAGATTTGTGAAGAGACGACAGAGACTAATTGGACCCAATGGATCAACACTGAAGGTATGAATGCTCTCAGTAAATCAGATTTATGAATCCTGCTGGTTGGTCTATTTCATTTTTGTGTAAAATACTGAATGAATGACTTGATGTGATATTACTTGTGATGTTAAGTCAGTGTCTTTTGAATGTTATTCAGTCTTATTTTAGAACCTTCAGGACATTCTGTTTGTAGCACTTGTGTATCTTTCAAAGTGTTGCTTGTTATTTTTACTTACAACATACTCCCTAATAATTATCATACAGTTGTTCATAACTTACTCGTAGGAAGTAAATAAAATGTGGATTTAGCAGACTACTTTTTGAAATATCATTCCTTAATTGAACATGGTCGCAAATTTTGTGAGAATGTCCAAAGATGAAATGTGTGAAATTTAGCTCAGATGAAATGTAATATTTGCTTGTTTTTAGCTCACCTGAGCAAGAAGTGCTCAGAGTTGGCTGTATTGATGGGTCTGTGCAGCGGCATACAACATTAGCATTCACCTTGTGAATACTAGAGCTCATATTTTTGGTCAAAGGGTTATGAAAATTGTCAGTGGCTTAGTCTTGATTATATCTCGGACAAGTTTGAAAAAAGGCTATGTGGGGTCAGCAACTAAGTCACTTGGTCAAATCTTTGGAAAACCTTTTGAACACTCTATAGGTCACAGTTTGATTGGATCTTCACCAATTTTTGTCAGAATGTTTCTCTTAGTAGTAACTCGAACATATTTTGATATGGGTCATCTCGGGTCAAAACTAGGTCACTGAGCCAAATGTTTGTCTTCATGATATCTTTTACAAGTTCAAACATGGGTCATCTGAGGTCAAAAGCTAGGTCACCAGGTCTAATCACTGGAAAGCCTTGTTAACACTCCAGAGGTCACAGTTTTGATTGGATCTTCACCAATTTTTGTCAGAATGTTTGTCTTAATGATATTTTGAAAATTTTTAATGTGGGTCATCTCCGTTCAAAAACTAGGTCACAGGGCCAAATCAGTAGACAACCTTGTTGACACTCTGGTTGCCATAGTTTTGATTTGGTATTCTCCAAACCTTGTCAGAATGTTTGCCTTATTGATATCATGAACATGTTTGGACATGGGCCATCTGGGGTCAAGAAGTAGGTCATCAGGTCAGATCAGTTGCAATCTTTACTCAGGTGAGTGAAAAATCACCATCATGGCCCTTTTGTTATTGTGTACTGTTTATTTCAGGCAATTGAATTGTTAACAAACTGTTATGTAATGGTTCAAGGAAACACAGTATCAACTTTGGGATCATATAGGGGTATTAAAGAAGTAAGTACATATGCATTCATTTATATCTAACTTAGTTTCTCCCAGACACAACAGTCACTGGTCATACTTTTCACTTATTTTCTGTGGGGAGAGGTAGGTTTATGTTGTAGTATATCAGTTTGACTACGATGTACTTTTATAATATGTATACTCATCACATAGTATCTACAGTATATTATAATATCATATAATCTTATGATGTGATAGGAGACAGGCATTAAACCAGTCAAGTGTGTTGTATACTTCAGTTAGCCTACTTGATAGCTTGCTTGGTAGAGCTCAGGACTTTTGATCAAAATGCTGTGAGTTTGAGGCATATGACCTTCCATGTTCCATGTGTTTTCAGACCTCCCATGTGTCAGACCTCATTGCGTTATTGCTTATTTTAATATGTTTATTATTTCTTACCATCATGATATACAACTTTATTGATAACTTACTACATACAACATTTGTTGACTAACTCCCCTGACTGGTTATTGTTGAAGATCTTCGTGGATAATCAGCTGGCATAAATCTTTTGTCTCACCCAATCTTGTTCAGAATTTTATACAGTTTAATTGATAGAACCTGTTTAGATTTGTCATTTTATTTTTTAATTTTTATTGAATTCTAAATGTGTGTTTACACATTTTCAGGTACGCAGTATTGTATTAGATACATTGAAAAATATCCATCCTATTTACAATATAAAGGTATGTATGGTTACACCAGTAGGATCTTTGGTGAATAGTATGATGTTTGTTAATTGGCCAGATTAGACTGGAAGGTCCATAATTATGTGAACTTAACTCTTAGCTGTAAAATTTATTATATGAAACACTGAGAACTCATACATGATATTCATACACCAGCAGTATCAGTAATTACAATATTATATCTTTTCTTTACCATTTCTGATCATACATGTTGCATATAACCAACAAAATGTTCAGCTGTAATCAAGTCCAGATGAAACAGATTTATCTAGAGTTATGTGCCCTTGATAAAGCAAAAAATCATTAAGTATAGCTTGGTGTTTGTTTACAGACATTAATGATAAAAAAAGAATTGGCCAAAGATCCAGCACTAAAGAATGAGAGCTGGGACAGATTTCTTCCTAAATTTAAATCTAAAAATATCAGCAAACGTAAGCAACCAAGGAAAAAGAGGGACAAGAAAGAATACACACCATTTCCACCTCCACAACCGGAGAGCAAGGTAAGAACTTCCTGTCTGGTTATTTTAAAACATTGGCAGTCTTCACAATGTTAGAATTGAGCGAAATTGGATGGAGCGTCATTAATTTTCTCTGTCAACATATGGTTGGATTGTAATAGGATACTAGTATGAGTAGTTAAGGCAATCAGGCAAGAAATGAACAACCTTTTGTTAAGATGGTAAGACTGTATAAGAAAACTCCTTGAATTTAGCAATACAGGCTGGATATGAATAATACTTAAGATAGCTGTGATATTTGGCACTGGACATTGTAGTATTCTGTTGAATACATCAGGGTATCACATGAATTCAATGCTTTGTACAGATTATTACGGGATTCAGTCGTAATATAGATACACCTTGACTGCCGTTAGAAGGAGCAGGAAGTTTGCAATATGAAGTGTTTAATGTTTCTCTTAAATCCTATAAATTTTGGAAAGATTGAACTTAGGTAGATATTGTAAAATGGGTTAATTTTAGATGGTCTGAATTGTGTGTGAATTTAAGTTAGCACTGCCTTCAGTTTGGTTTGAAATAAGCACAAATTTATAATCACCGTAGTAGGGAATATTCCAGCAGAATACATATTTTATTTGATGTGAATGTTATAGATTGTGATATTCTTATATTTTAGATGGATAAAGAACTGGCTTCTGGTGAATATTTCCTTAAAGAGAATGAGAGAAAGGCTAAAAAACGAGCGGAGAGAAAGGTGAAACTTTTAACTATCAATACTTTATAGTTCATCTATATGTCAAACTTCAATCAAAATCATTGATATTGACCCGTGACACGTCTGTTTTCATGAAAAGAAGTTTTTGTGTAAAACCAAGTTATGTGCTGGCCATGCTGTACTTTGTTGCTAAGAAATATTTCTGTTATAAAATCAAAATCCTGTTTGGTACCATAATACTTTATACCCTACATAGTACTGATATACTAGAATACATAATACTGATGTACTAGAATACATAATACTGGTATACTAGAATGAATAATACTGATGTACTAGAATGAATAATACTGATATACTAGAATACATAATACTGATATACTAGAATACATAATACTGATATACTAGAATGAATAATACTGATATACTAGAATATATAATACTGATATACTAGAATGAATAATGCTGATATACTAGAATACATAATACTGATATACTAGAATACATAATACTGATATACTAGAATACATAATACTGGTATACTAGAATACATAATACTGATATACTAGAATACATAATACTGATATACTAGAATACATAATACTGATATACTAGAATGAATAATACTGATATACTAGAATGAATAATACTGATATACTAGAATGAATAATGCTGATATACTAGAATACATAATACTGATATACTAGAATGAATAATACTGGTATACTAGAATACACAATAAAACACTTCAGTCTGAATTAATCTTACAAAGGAGAAGTCTGGATTAGGACGGTTTCTGAATTGAAGGTTTTTATTTTAGACAAAAATGTTTAAATTTTATAATAAGTTTTAAATTATGAATCCACGTGTATTTTGTTTATACTTCATTGATGGATCCTCGCTACAAGCTGTAACATTGTGTGTTAACATGATATTTTCTCAGGAGAAGCAGACAGAGATTACAGAGCAACGTAAAAAGGAGAGAGCTAAAGCATTTGTACCTCCTGAAGAGAAAGCCCCTGTTGCTAAGAAACTGAAAACTGAAAGTGTGGATATAGAGGGAATCAAGAAAAAGATACAAAAAGCACAGGTCGGTTTTTGCCCTTGAATTTTTTTAACATTGTGTCACGCAGATGAATAAAAAGACTCTTTGTTAGAGTTCCAAGTTGGACTGATTCTGACAGAATTCCTTTCTCATGGTGTCAAATTTGTTTGAGGAAGTTTAAGTTTCTTAATGCAGTGTTTGT
The DNA here is from genome assembly GCA_008271625.1 of Lutraria rhynchaena. Taxonomy (NCBI): domain Eukaryota; kingdom Metazoa; phylum Mollusca; class Bivalvia; order Venerida; family Mactridae; genus Lutraria; species Lutraria rhynchaena. The sequence continues at coordinate 1,924,643 of VIBL01000065.1, forward strand.
TTGTTACTCCAGAAAGTTAGTGAGGTCATTGACCAACTTAACTTATATGTTTCACTTTTGATTGTCTTCCACGGCTGATTCATGCAATAATGATGTGGGGAATCTAAATGTAACTTTGGGGATCATGTTAGTATTGGCAGCAAATCCAACTCTGGTAAGGTAACCCAGGAGAATAAGTTAGGCTGACTTATTTTTTATTCTTTATTAACCTGTAAAACTGTTGGTAATTATCCAGTAGTGTACGACACAATACAAACAGAAGACATTCGTTACAAATGAAAAAAAACGTTTATCCTGCTTCTTATCTTGTTGATTATCCTGTTGATTATCCTGCTGATCATCGTGTTGATTATCCTGTTTATTATTGGTTAAATTTGTTTATTATTATAACAATTTGTTTCTTATTTCAGAAAAGGAAATCTTCAGGTAAGGGTAAATCTTGATGCCAGCAGACACAACTTGTCCTACAATATTGATGTACATGTCATTCATATTGAAGATATCACCAACACTACTTACTGTGTACTTTTGTATAAGCAAGGTTTTTTAATCCAAGCATCGAAGTGTTTTTACAACAGTTTTATCATTTGGAGACAAAGGGATATGAAAGTGATTAATTAAAACATTAATTGTGTGAAAACCATTTGGTGTACAGAAAAATTACAACACAATTAATTATAGATGCTTAAAGATCTGTGTAGGGAATTATGCTACAAAATAAATTGAACACTGTTGCTTACTGCTCATAGAATAGGGCTCATCAGCTACATGAATTTTAATTAAAGCTGTAACATGAACTGTTAACTATTTCCTTTTAAGTGTAGATGAGTAAAAACAGTAACAGTCAAAACAACTCATTTTATGATTTACTATAGTTATGTTACCTTGTTAATGATTGAACTTTCTCTGTTCTCATGCATTAAGAGACAAGAAATAGTTTACACCCTTTTTTATTACCAACTTGGTGAAATTTCTTCCATTTGATTGTAAGATTATTCTTTAGAAATCATCTGATTGTTTATGCATATATAATCAGTGTTAAGTTTGGAAATTGGAGTTTTTTTTGTTTGCTGATGTTCAAATAATTTGTCATCCTCGAAAATGTATTTGCTGGCCATAACACAGATCATGAATAATGGCAGGTTCTCAGCTTGTGTTATCTACATTTCATGTTTACAAGATTTACAAGGAAGAGGATTTCTTAATTATCTATGAAGTAATAAATAAATACACTTGTCATGGATTTTTTTTTGAGGCATAGGGTATTGTATACTGTGTATTGGGAGTTTTGTATATTTGCCAATTAATTAAATTTTGAAAACAAATTTGGAAGTGAAAAACATGCTTGCCAGGAAAGTTTTTATTTGCTGGTAAAGATAAAACCAATTGAATGGATTTAAAACTAGACTATTTAGGACTATTATCCACCTGACCAGTTTTGAAAACTAAAAAGTCCACACTGTGACCCCCATGTAATTTTACCTTGTGTTTCAAACATTATAACACCATATTAATGTACCAAGATCAGTCAAAGTCATTACAATCATTCTAGATTAATCAACCCACATTCTACAAAAGTATGTTTTCAGATCTCATCTACACTAGCTGATCAAATACCAGCAAGTGTGATCTTACAGTGCAGCATCGAGAGAACATCAGATTTGCTAGTTGTTCATTTACCAAAGCATTTTTTGAACAAATAAACCCAGTTTATACATCATTTCATTTCTAAAATATCTAGGAATGAACTTGACCTTATAGAAACTAGTATTATCATTTGAAAGAAAGCCACATCAACAAGGAGGGGCCATGACCGTAACCCAGTGATTAGTGCGCTGGGCTTGTATCCTAGCAATCAGGGTTCAAATCCTGGTCGTGGCAGGTCACATCCTTCTATGAAAATTTGACAAAATATCCATTTTCCTCCATATGTGGAGAAGTTGCTGGTTCCTTGTGGAAGGGTTAGTACTGGTTAGTATACAGTCCAGGAAAACTTGTAAGGTGAACTGGGGGCTGTATATAATGGAAACTGTTGAAAAACAGTATTAAACCCAGTGAAAAAAAAACAAGAAGGGACTACATGTGTGTATCAGCTTGATTCATTTACCTTAATTCCTGGTGTGGAGTTATGTGTACAGAATAAGGGAGTAAGACGACACACACAGTACAGTTTGAAGAATCATAAATTGATCAGATACATATATCTAGAATTGTTCACCATGAAAAATGAATATTTCATACATAACAATATCACAAATATAGTAATATAAACAAACATTTAAAAGATATTTTACGTTTGTTTTTAATGTAAAAGTTATGTATAAATTGTGTTATAAGCACACCATCTAATTCTTGTCTGTAATAATGAACGTCCATCCAGATTTCAGTACTTTCATAAGTTAAGAGAAAACTCGAACAGTATGAGTAAGGGAGTTGTATGCAATAATAAAGAAACACATATCTGAGGGTTGTAACACGTTTAGATATCCCCCCAAATAAACCCTAATTTTTATAGGTGGAATTTAGCTAAGTCCAATTATCAAACTAATTCAATTATAATCGTGGATAACAATAATAAATTATTCTTGACATACTCTGATACTGAAATATGTAGGCCACTTGGTCGCATCAATACTGTTATAATGGTTCAAAGAAACAAACTGTGAAGTAAAATATTCCGTAAGATATAATTCATTTTATAGCATGATACATCTAAAAAAGCAAAAATTAACATTGAATCTTTCCACACATAATCACAGAGTATAACTGTATCATATATAAAAGTAAAAATACTAATATGTCAACAAATTTTTAGTGCACGAAGAGAAAGTATCATGATATAATATAAACATGACATGGATGACAATACATTCTAACATTTCAACACAATGCATACCATACAACTCTGGGAAATAATTGTTTAAAACAAAGAGTCTACATCATCCTGTAGTTATCTACCAACAATATAAACTATGTCGCATGTGACTGGATAAACTGTAAGGATGAACTCAGCTGAGAAGTTACTGAACTTATCTCACATCTGATCATGCCCCTAACTGTGTACAAAAAGTATTTATTGATCAAATGCAAAATGTGTCAGCAGAAGAGATATCTTGTCAGGAAGCAGAGGGTCAATGGTTATAATCCAATGATTGGATAATCATACGGCTAATAGGTGCACTGTAGAAAGTTACATAATAGGAACCAAGCACTTTCCTGCTTTAAGCCCTGAGAAGAAGGAGAGAAAAAAGTACCATAAGTCAAACAGACTGAAAAATGGGAGACACAGTAGTAGACAAACACTTGTTTCAAGATGAGTATACAAAAACTACATAGCGACGCGGGGGTATTGATAACAAGAGGGCCATGATGGCCCTGAATCGCTCACCAGAATAAATATTAATTAACTTGTTACTAAAAAGGTAATAAAGGTACACGTGTGGGCAAATAATGGGAAACAATAATAAACTTGATAAAGGACCATCAAAGGATACTACAAAAGAATATTCGTGATGACTGAAGGATGCCACAGACCAAATTTGGTAATGATCCAACCACTGGTTCATGAAAAGAGCCATTTAAGATATTTCTATGTTTAGCTCTAGCGGCCCCTAATTGGGGCCAATCATTTTTATTTCAGCAAATATGATAGAACACTATCTAAAGATGCTTAAATCAAGTTTAGTAACAATTCATCGATAGAATCACGAGAAAAAGTCATTTAAAGGTATTTCTGTTTTTAGCTCTAGTGGCCACTAAATGGGGCCAACCAAATTTATTTGAGTAAACATGAGAGAGGACCATCTAAGGATGCTACAGACCAAGTTTGGTGATCATCCATCCATTGATTCATGAGAAAAAGACAATTAAAGGTATTTCTATTTTTAGCTCTAGCGCTCCTAATAGGGGCCAACCATTTTTTTTCGCAAATCTGATAGAACACTATCTAAAGATGCTAAAAACCAAGTTTGGTAATAATCCATCCATAGAAACATGAGAAAAAGTCATTTTAAGGTATTTTTATTCTTAGCTCTAGCTGCCCCTAAAAGGGGCCAACCATTTTTATTTGAGCAAATCTGATTAAAATCCATATAAGAATGCTACAGACCAAGTTAGGTAATGATCCATCCATTGGTTTATGAGAAGAAGATGATTAAAGGTTTTTCTATTTTTAGCTCTATTGACCCCTAAAACGGGTCAACTGGTATAATATGAACAAATTGCAGTTAGAACGTCAAAAGGCTTTTGCATAGCAAATTTGAAGTAAATCCGACTGGTAGTTTCTGAGGAGAAGACCATTGTTGACGCCAGACGACGGACGGCTGAGCATCCACCTACCCATCCTAACAGCTCACCCTGAACCTTCGGTTCAGCCACAGCATCCTGGATACTTGGCCTAACAAAAACACTATATTATGTTGATATGAATAATGAAAATAAATGATATTATTATAATAATATTAAATAAATACTGACAATTAACAAAGGGCAATAACTCATACAATTATGTAGTCATAAGTTAAAAATGGTAGTATAACAACACACATAAAAATAGTGAAAAAATGACCATACTGATCCTAACTTCATATATTATGTCACATAAAGAATAGGTCCAATAATAAAGAATGGATTTGCTCATAGAAGGTATTTGTGATATAATACAAAAGTGTTCAGCAAAAGATTATAGCTGACTACACTAAACAAACTGGTAGTTTTCTCGTGGCACGTTCAGAGTCATTCTTGGATTGGAACTTCCTTTTCCAGGAAGATCAAACATGTTGTACCAGTCATGTGAACTGGGACGGAATAATCCAAAACATTTACATTGTAACACATCGATAAGATTCTTGCAGACACCACGACTGAAACAAAAGTTTAGAAAACAATAATTAGCAATATATATAACATGTACAAATAAACAGAACTTGTTTTCATTCAATCTGGTCAAATAATACAATTACGTGAGTCGGTTCTTAATGAAAACAAGAAATAATAAATTGTAGACACAACAAATAGCTTAATGATGTCACAGCTTCACCTCATTTACAGACTAACCACTCTTATTATACTTTGAAAATTAAAAAAAAACTTTGAGTGAGTCCGCAATTAAGTATTTTACATCCAAACAGAAATTTGTTTGAAAAAAGGTAGACTTTTATGTACAAAGTATAAATTAACTGATCTCACAGTTGATAAATGCAGTCAATTTTAAACTAACAGACAGTGAAAATCTAAGTACATACTGAAAGGGATTTTCATATTTCTGTTTTGCATGATCGTGATAGCAAGTCTTGTCTCCAATACCATGGGAGTGACCGTGATTTTCTTGTTTAGCTGGTGCCCCTCCTTCAGCTCGACGCCTCTTACTTAATGCATCCAGATAGAAGTAACGAGCCTGGTTTAAACGTTCATTCGTTGTCATACCCAACCACATAATCTATTTTGAAAAACAAAAAATCATTTACAAGTTTACATCATATGAATACTTCAGTTAACTGTGAAACAGAACAGGAGGGCTATAATGGCCCTTTTTCGCTCCCCTGAGTAATGATTGCAACTTCTAAGGTTTTCCTTTCATTTGACCTAATGACCTAGTTTCTGACCCCAGATGACTCATGTTCAAATTTGTAAAGACATCATTAAGACAAACATTCTCACAGGGTTTAGTGAATATCCAATCAAATCTACCGTAGTGTTAACAAGGTTTTCCAGTGATTTGACCTGGTGACCTAATACTGTTTATTTTAGTAAGTGACCATGTTTGAATCATACACAGGACAGCATAAAACAAAAACATCTATTTCAATTTTTCCTTGTAAAATATGTCTATGAGCCACAATTTAATACTGGCTTTTAATCACAATTATTTTAATTAGTTTTTTTTGGGGATTTTCTTTCTTTATCCCTAAACATCGATAGATACCAGATAATCAGCAGAAAATTAAGACATTGATGAATTTGTTAAAGTGAAAGTAGATTTTTGCTAAAACAGCGAATAAATTAATATTTAGTGTTTAATCCAATGTATTAAAATAGCTTCTACTCAAAAATACAAATTAGGGGGTCATTTGTGAAAAAGATTAACATTGTCATATGATTTAAGCGCCAATGAAAACGACATCTATCAAGTAATCAACATCATGGTAACTCTAAAACAATAGCATAAATACTTAATTATCCATCATAAATATACGCTCTATTCAACGAATCAACAATAAACTGTCACTAAGTGTCGGCAATACTAGGTCCAGATCTAAAACAATTTAAGCCTTGCAGCAAAATACAAATTCTGAAGTAAAAAGTTGGTGCAAAGTGCGACCAAGCAAGGTTTAATATTGGGGTAAAAAAACACACAAATATACAAGTTGATCAGTGAAGTGGTCCTACTATGTAATAGAGGGGTGATCTCAATTTTGAGTATATATACCATTAAAAGAAGAAGGAAAAATCTGTTCTTTAAAAAAATGTTCTTATCAGTCGGGTGGTCTTAATTTTGGGGTGGTCGTAAGTTGTATACCATTTCATGCCAACTGGTTTGGTAAAAGAAACTGAATTTTGTCATCCCTCATCACGTTAAATAATTGTGTCCTATTATAACCCTGAGAAAATAAAGCAATTAAAAATATCACCTGATAAAGTTGACTAAGCAGTAAGGCTCCAACCCAAATAAAATGAAAGAAAGCATTCAGACCAATCCAGAAAACCCACGGTGATGGAGTGATCAACTTCCAGATGCTCCCAGTAACACCATCATCATAAAACTTTATCTCACTACAATGCACCTTCCAATCTGAAATTCAATCAAAACCTTGGGAATAATTTCAGGACTATCATTGAGAACCATTCCCATCTCCCATATAACCCTGTCCTAAAACCAAACCTCTAAACATAGTTCATTAATACAAAAAAGCAATTTTTACAATAGTCCCACCACTGAATCCAATCATTTATTTTCTATTGATAAAACATATATTTTCAATAATCAAGTGTCCCCCAGAAAGTTTAATTAACAATCTTTTTCAACGATTAAATAGAACATGTACTGATTGTTGTTAGGATAATTAAAACATTTAATGTCTACAAGACCGAGATGTCTTAATGTGAATTAATGATATATTACACATTTCTGTGTAACTTTTCAATAAATTAGTCAGTGTCTGAATGTTGGGTGAACAGAAGGAAATTCCTCTAGCTGTTCATCAAAATCTACCTCTTTATGTCAAATGTAGACAATTTACATGTAAAAAACATTTATACTTACAACAGACTGTTCCATACATACACCAGCATATCAGGGTGAATAAAAAGAATAAGTAACTAACAAAGTACTTGTGAGTATTAGCACCTGAAACATCAAAATATCAGAATTTTACCTTCACATTGGTAATTTTGTGGTTAAAATAAGTAATTTCCACTACCCACAATTTTACACAAAATGACCAACTTGCAGGCAAAGAAAATGAAGCTAGGATTTATATTTCTTTATCATTCATTTTATGGGTAAAATGCCTTGTTTTAAGTTAACAGTCATTTCTCTATACTAAACATAAGTCACATTACATAAAATTTCACACTCTACCAATATCTTGTAATACTACCCTGTAAGTATGAAATGCTAGTAAGTGGTTACATGAAAATATCACATAAAAAGTTGTGTTACAAGTTTTTAATATAATCCTGCCTAATACATGAAATACAGACTTTTTTCAAGAAATATCCATGATGGAGATTTTTCACATTCTGAAAGTCTGATTAACAATTTATTTCACCTATGAAAAATATGAACTAATGTCTAACTGACAATTTAATGCTAGTTTAAAGTTTGACCCCCCCCCCCCCAAAAAAAAACAAAACCAAGAAGAGGGTGCTAACTATCAATCACAATGGTATCATATAAACTATGCATCACTCACCCACACAGTTTTCCACCCATGGACAGTGATGATCAAATTTAGCAACACATTTGTTACAAACAGAACAATGTTTGGACCTCAGTGGTCGTCGGATCAAACATGTTGTACAAAACTGACTCAGCTGTAAGGACTGTGTTTCCGCCAGCTCTAAAATACCCTGAAATTATCAGCAAATCTTTTACAATCTCCTACGATAGAAAAAATTGAAGTACAACCACTATCATGACCATAGATCATCCAGAAAGAAAAAAGGATTGTTTCCCTGTAAAATGTTTTATTTCTTGTATAAACACTGGAATACAAAGAAGCTGTCTCATCATTAATAAAAGTATTTAAATATGAAACTCTGCAATATAAGCAATTTTATTTGTTGTATGTTGCGTGATTCAATTATATCAATATTTGAATTTCAATATTTGAATATCAGACGTCACTGATGTATCAATTACTCACAAATTTGAGAAAACCATACAAATATTTCAACAAATAATGCTAATGTTAACACCACACTCTCAAATAAATGTGTTGATTATTACTTAAGTAACTGGATGAATGTATTTACACCCAGGGTGTCTATACATTCCTCAATAAATGCCCCACCCCTAATTAGCACCCCTACAGAGAAAAATCAGGACTCAACATAAATGCATAAATAAGCCATTAAATTTTGTCAGAGACATACACAATACTGTTCAAACAACAACCTGATTAATAAAATTTATTTATTTGGGACTATTCAGTATTTACCTTTATTTTATCACTTCTATCAGTTTTGATAAATCCAGGATCCGTCTTCCATGATTTGTAGAAGTTATAAGTAAGTAGAAGTGTAACTAGCAGAAATAAAACCTCTTGTAGAGTCGTAGCTTCCACAGTTATGTACAGTTAAGGCCAATGATGATGATAATAACATTCAAGAATACAATGTAAACAATCACACACACAGTAACTAATAGGTGTAAGTTTGATTTGGATGTAAAATTCTGTGTAGCAGCAATTTAACAGTAATCTACAGCATTCAGAGATTATGACCATCATTTGATCAGCATTACAAAATAACTTAGCAGCCATAAAGAAAATAAGCAAGAAATGTTTGTGAGACATGTATTCCCCCCTAACATCAACTACATAATGCTGATGTTACATGATATAAAATAACCTGACTTCAAAATTCTTGCCATTGTCAAAACACTGGGGTACGATTGACTAAATCTGATAAAATTATTTTGAGTATAGAAACAAAAGGAGAAATGACTTACTGCACACAATTTATAGTAACCTACCTGCCCCCTGAATCTATGAGCTGCAGGCCAAAGTGTTTTCTAGTTATCTGTCAGACAACTTTTAGTGGTTGGACAAGCATTTTTTTGACAGACTGACCCACCAACTGACCAACATGTGCAAAGCAATATACCCAAACTTCTTCGGGGGGGGGGGAGGGGGCATAATAATATGATAATTTACCAAGTAAGAAATGTATAGTCTATTTAGAAATATTCAGTGTTTACATAATTTACGAAGTGTTAGTGTTGTAAGTTTTACGATCTTTTAAATCTTTGAAGGTCAAGAAAGAAAAAATTAATAAGCTCAGGCTTTCCTTTAAAACATGTTGTTTAGCGTAGCCCATGAAATGGAGAGAATTAAATTCAGGGTTCCAACACAAAAAATAAAAACAGCTGCTGATCAGCTTATGGACAACATTTGTACAAGTGAAATCTTGAACACACCAAAAAATTATAAAACCTTACATACTGATTAATCTACCTGCATCCAAATTCTGTTGGGTAGGGTTATACTAAAAATATTTCTAAAAATAGTCAAACAGATTATGTATTCAGATGAGTAAAGGATATTAGAATGTAAATATAGCACCCATGTTGTATACATCCATAATTTGGTCGCTAGGTACCAAGCAACAGGCATTATGATCCACAGTCTGTCATCAAAGAAAAAACTGAAAATAAATGATTAGTTAATTATTATTAATATTACAACTCCTAGTAAAGGATTTAAGCACTAGACCTCAGAAATACTGAATTCATCAACAAATTTTACGAAAAAGTCAGTTCTGACTTGATCTCTAGCAGACTCCTAAATATTTGACCTAAAAAGCAGTTTTTTATAAACAACAAAATATTGGATTAAGACAAACATTCTGAAATATATTGAATATTGTCAGAAATTAAAGCAAAGACAGAACTGAGACCCACATACTTATAAAGGACATTCCCTTATCAACTGCTGAAAACATTTTGTCACACTGAACAGTTACAGCAAAAGTAACAGCAGAGTAAAAGTTCCTAAAAAATATCCTGATACAAGTATCATAGAATACATACTAGCTACAAGCTCTCCAGTACAGGAATAGGATACCAGCAAACAAAGCTTTTATTTCAATTGAAAATGAACATTCTGGAATGTAGCCAACACCAAACAGGAAAACAAAGGGAAAAATAAACATCATTCTTCTTCTTACAAGCTGAAAAAATACAAACAATACAAGAGAGGTATGTTAACCACACACTGTACACTAACTGTCTGAATGGTGATCATACCATCAGGGGAAGTAGTAATGTATAGGTCGTATAACTTTCATCATTTAGAACGTTGAAAGTGGAACCATATAAAGGTTGTGATCAGGCCAGTTCTAATTAAATACCTGCACTACTTTACATTGAACTATGATTCCAGAGTGGTTAACCCTTTGCCTCATAATACTGCATTTTTCAGTGTCTGAAGCAGACGACTTTTGAAAACATTGCAGTAAAAGAAGCCATTGTCTGTAATGAGTACAAGAGTAATGACTTCTTTTGCCACAATGTTTTCCACTCTGTCAGAGAAAACAACCCGATTTTCTTAAATAAACTGATGTTTTGTATATTAGCTTTGTATTGGGAAGAGTATAAAATACGCATATGGAGGCAAAGGGATAAAGATGCAATGTTTTCATCATAACTGAACTTAAGTGAAATAGTTTACAATAAAATTTAACAGGTTTATTAAGGCCAATAAACAACAGTATTTTATCTAATGAAACTAAAATTTTGTAGTCAGTTTTGTGAGTCTGGAAAAAAACTTTTCGTTTTACCAGTTATATGCAAAAAAAAACCATCCACGGTTCCAACAAGCATATTACTCGATCAAGGGAAATAACTCTAAACTTATTGAACAATTTTAACTCACACACTATTACCTTGTTAGATGTGTATTTAATAAGGCAATGAGGCATATCAAGTCCCCTTTCTAGACGTAATTCTCTGATCTTTCGTACTAAACCTGGATTTTTTTGTTGTACTGCCACATCTAATGGTGATTCCCCCTGAAATAATCCAAATACAAAAACTCCTTTAATTTTTTTTCAGTGGGGTTTAATGTTGCACTAACAGCCAGGGTCTTTTGGCAACACAACTCTATGGGATTTGAACATAATTCATACACAGTATTTGAGATATGTATAGCAGTGTTACCTGTACGAAATTTCTTTTATAATGAATTACCGATCTCCAAGCTGGGAGAAAGATGATTGTAGAATAGCTTCTGTCAAATGTCACAGAGAAATTAGTACCTCATTCAGCAATACTACAATACCAAGACTGAGCTAACACGGTCAACTGAATTCTACAAGGCTATTATTGTGAAAGTGGATTGCATAAATAAGCTATGTCAATCTTTACTTAGCAGTCTTGTATCTGCCAGTATCCTGCGGGCAACTCTTTCTAGATTCTTAAGGAATAACTGAATATCTGATAAACATAAATATTTGAAACATCACAAGATATTTACAACTTAAAGGAGAACATATGAATACTTACCTTCGAGTTGATAGCATCAAGATTTGCTCCACTATCAAGTAGTATTTTAGCTACAACATTATTTCCAGTAATACAAGCCCAGTGTAGAGGTGTATTCTGCTGATATTTGTCTGATGTATTTACTTTGGCTCCGAATGTCAGCAACAACCTAACAGGATCATATCTGGAAACAATCATTAAATCATCCTTAAACATTTATTTTGTGCTAAACCTGAATTTGATTATTATAACAGGGTTCCAATTTATTGTAGCTCCATGCGTAGTTTTAATTGGTAGAATATGAATGTTCAGAGAAAAATGTCCATTAAAAATTCGCTTTAGCTTGATTAATCATTTTTCTGAAAACTTAATATTTCAGACCTGCCTATTAGCCTGTAGGTAACAAACGTCTATAAATGAAACTATGAAACTCAACAATCTGAAAAGTGAATACACATATCCTATGCAACCTCAAAAATGAAGATCACTCAACAGGACCAGCAAAATCTCAGAATATTTTACTTGTCCATAGACAAGTAACTTAAAAAATTTGTCCGAACTAAAAGTTCACTTGTCCATATTTTTTTTTCATTTTTACAGTTGACATATGAATAGAAGTTTGCTTCCTACTAAAGTCTAGTATTATTAAACATCTACTGAAAAGCATATCGTAAGTAGATGTGAAGTGGTGGACAATTTAGGTACATCTTAATGCAAAGAGCATTGATCTTTTGACAGTGTTTGTTTTAGTTTTACCCTGGTGTCACTATCACCCGATATGTCAATCACTTCACTTAACAACCGTGTGTCTGACCCCTCAGACTCAGGGACAGCACTGCTACAATGTAACATGGGTGAAAGTTGATGATTTTCAAAAGACCAGAAATCTTAATACTGGTGACGCGGAAACAATAAAAAACATTAAGGTCCAGACCTGGGAAAAACTGGAGGTTAGAGAAAATTCAGGAAAACTTTTAACCATGCTGCTACCAGTTGGCTCAACAGTCTTTCTTTAGGTTTAGGCTTGAGTAAGATGCCTACTAACATAACCACTACCAAACCAGTATATCACACTGTCTGTGGGATCAAATTCTTCATGACTAGGTCCAGACATTACAATATGCATCTGATTGTGTTACTGTGTGATCCACACAATCAGACAGTTTCTTAACTACGCCATTCTTGGCACCCAAATTCACACTGGCACCATCCATGTTGATGCATGCAAGTGTTGGTTTACTGCCACCATTTTCTAAGTCAATGTAATTGTCTATAGTCTATTTTTGATGGTTGCAAATACACCCATTTGCATCATGGGTATGTAATGATTGTATGCTCATTATACTAGTAACTGGAGACTTAGTGTCTGGACCTACAATTCAAACATGGACACAATCCTCATCAACAATGGGCAAGTTGGTGCTGGAATCAGACATAACAGTATAAAATTTTACCTGCTTCAATTTGGAAACCAAAGTATCATGCAATGAGCCAGAAATCAACTTTACAAATTCAACACATGCTTTTCTAATGAGATGGTCAAAACCTAGATCAAGGCCATCTTTTTCTTTACGCTACATAAAATTATGTATTCATAATCTGAGAAAGGCTTCTGATTTTTTTGCCCGGTCAGTTTGTCCTACATTATATTTCTGAATGGTCTTATCGAGATTGCCCTCAATCTTAGGGTTAGTTTTTTTAAGTTTTTCCTGATCAGATTTGAAATGGCACATAGCATGTTTAGCGCTTATTTCTTGGGCATGCAACATGACTATTCTGGATCTCCGAGTTAAAAGTCTACAACTAACCACTGGACCAAGGCCGCAGCTTTCTACTAATGAGTTGGCCCGTGTAGAGACTGCATTTCTGATCTGCAAGCATAGGAAATTGCCCGCAGATTTTACAGGTACCACTGCCTGCCTCGTCGACACGAAGGCAGGGAAATTCTTTTAGCCAGGAGTCTTGAAAAACTTGTTTCCTTTCCACAGAATCATACTTCTTGTCAAAGTCCAGAAATAAACAAAGGTTTGCTCTGAATTTTTACCAAATATGCGAGATGACCGACATACGGAAAATAACCAAGGGCTGCATGTCAGTTTTACAGCCGGCTATAAGGAATAAAATGAATTCTATTACTATTTCCATTTTTGAGAAAATATGTATCATCAGTAAGAAAAATTTGGAATTTGTCAGATATCTGATCATAGCCACTGAATTTTTACTTGTCCACAGACAACAAAAATGCAAAAGTTCACTTGCCCAGACCCACATATGTACAACTCAGGCAACTCCAACAATTGATTTTGCCGGCCCTGCTTAAATTAGTCCAATACTTGATATAAAATTAACCTCCAAAATAAAAATACTTACCCAAATACTCGATATGAAGCCCACATTAATGCTGTCATTCCATTTTTATCTAACATATCAACATCTTGTCCTTTAGCAATCAAGTAAGCAACAATAGATGTATGACCAAATTGTGAAGCTAGATGTATACAGCTACAACCTGTAATGTAACATCAGCAATCAAGACAGACATAAATTTATAAAAATAATCAGATCCCTGGAACCTGGCCTTAATTGGTGAAGCTGGATCTGTAGGAAGGAAATTACTATTTTTTCATGAACAACAACAACAACATAATACATGTATATATAATAACAACAAACAATGTCTGTTCTGATAAATATTGAAACAAAAAAACACTCATTAGAATTTTAGTCAACAATCTTATAGACTTGGTAAACTATGAAATGAATACAATTACATCTGCACAAGAACTTAATAAAACTAAGTTATAGAAGACCATGAATTCAAAAAGAATGTGCACATTAATCATGTAAAGTACCATCTGTACTATTACAGCATATGAAAGTGTAATCAATGGCTTACATTTTAGGAACATTGTTCAGCCACCTTTCAAATCAGACATTTTAATTGCACCAGTAAAGATTGTTGAAGACTATGAAAAAGCTTCACATTTGTAAAAAAATGTTCACTTTAACTTTTAAGGGCTATAAAAACATGACATTCATTTATCATCTAAATATTGTGCTCTCAATATTCTGAAGTAAATTAAGATCGGACTATAAAATTTTCAAGCAGTATTCTACACACAAGTTTATAAATCAAATTTATAAAACAAACATAAGTATAAACATATAAGTCTAAAATAAGTTGAGAATGAAAACAAGATTTGAGCTTCAAGAGTGATTTTAAGTTTCATAACCTTGAACCCAGAGGTGAATTGCGGGTTATTTCTGTGGAAGTAATATTTCTGTGGAGGTAACATTTCTACGATTCTGTGGTCTCTGATAAAAAACGCTGAAAAATTTCCAAGTAGAATATTTTCCTAGCAAAAATTTAAATTGCAAAAAATTTGCATTTTTACAACACTTGTTTCAATATATATATGCTCATATCCAAAGTAATCCGATTTAAAGATGACAACACGGTCTAATTATCAGCAGTAAATTTAAGTGACTTTGTTACTCTTATTCACACGTTCGTGTCACCTATATACATGTTAATCATTAATGGTACAAACGCAGTAGCGAAATGAGCATCCTACAGTTTCTAGAAAATAAGGATATTTCAGTAGAGAAACTTGAAAAGCACAAATTTATCCCTTGTGAATTTGGATCCACAGAAATAAAAACTGTAGACATTAATCCTTCCATTTTTTTGCCAAAACGCAAAATATTTTGACTGCAGAAATAACCCGCTATACAGTATACAGAGTGACAACTAACCTTCGCCATCTCTAACAGAAGGGTCAGCACCATATGACATCAGTAAAACAACCATTGGTAAATGGCCTTGTCTGTAAAGATGCAAACAATTTCTATATTTTCTTGTATCAATTAACATGAATTCATTAGCAATGAACTCAAATACATCTGCTCCTAGCCATTTATACAACAAAAATAGTTCTAAAATATCTTGTGTGAATTTGAATTAAAAGCTCATTATTCATTCTAATTCAGCCAATTTGGTGCTATCAAGATATTGCATGCTAAATAAGAAATCTTGGGCACAAAACAAGCAGGTTTCATTTACTGACTGATGAAAATAATTCAACAAACTTCACCTCCAGCAAACTCAGAGTCAAGTTAAATTACTTAAC
Source organism: Lutraria rhynchaena (assembly GCA_008271625.1). Taxonomy (NCBI): domain Eukaryota; kingdom Metazoa; phylum Mollusca; class Bivalvia; order Venerida; family Mactridae; genus Lutraria; species Lutraria rhynchaena. The sequence goes on from VIBL01000065.1 coordinate 1,940,477, forward strand.
AATCCGACAATTTCAAAAGTCAATAGTTGCAAACATGTTTTGTCATACTTGCTAGGTACTGACAGACAAAAATCTGCAAAAATAAACATGCTAGACAAAAAGTATCTATTGGCTATTGAGAATGGATACTTTCACTGGACTGAATGGTATTAAGACTGAACCAATTACAGAATTGTATGGTCTCTTAATAATATTTACCTGGTAGCCCAATGTAAAGGTGTTGAATTCAAATCTCCACCAAACCTGTCCACTATGGCATTCTTTGACATAAAATACCTTCAAAGCATAACAGTATCATAAAGAGACTATGGGGTAAATTCACCTTCCCAGCAATGCAGCCATTGCTAAATTAATAATGCAAAGATTTTATCTTATGATCCGTCTAACTTTGCTGCTTAAACTAAGCAAATTAATGTTTTTCAATCTTTGTCTTAGAATACTTTAGAACAATAGGCCAACCAGACTGACTTAGAATTTAAATGTAAACAAGAGGGCCAAGATGGCCCTTTTTCGCTCACCTGAGTAAAGATTGCAACTTTTATGGTTTTCCTGTGTATGATGAAGATTCAATCAAAATTGCAACCTCTAGAGCATTTACAAGGTTTTCTGGTGTGCTGACCTAGTGACCTAGTTTTTGACCGGAAATGACCCATATTCGCCTAATTTTACAAAATCATTAATACAAACATTCTGACAAAGTTTCATGAAGATCAAATCAAATCTGTGATTTCTAAAGTGTTCACAAAGTTTCCATTCTATTTGACCTGGTGACCTAGTTTTTTACCCCAGATGACTGTTTGAACTTGTCCAAAATATCATTGAGATGAACATTCTGACCAGGTCTGATGAAGATTCGCTAAAAAGTGTGAACACTAGAGCATTAACAACCCTACTTTTTAGAAACCAAATGATCAAACATGTTCAAACTTGTCCAAGATGTCATTAAGACAAACATTCTGAAAAGGTTTGATGAAGATCCAATCAAAACTGTGACCAATAGAGTGTTCACAACATTTCCCAAAGATTTTACCTGGTGACCTAGTTTTTAACCCCAGACGACCCATATTCAATCTGTCCAAGACATTTCTAAGACTAAGCCACTGGCCAATTTTCAAGACCCTTGGATGAAAAATGTGGCTTCTGGAGTGTTCATAAGGTTTTTCTTCCATTTGACCCAGTGACCTAGTTAATGACCCACACACAGCCCTTTTTCAAGCTCATCCAAGATATTATCAAGACCCATCAAGACCCTTTGATGAAAAATGTGGCCTCTAGCTTGTTCACAAGGTTTTCCAGTGATCTGACCTGACCTGGTGACCTAGTTTTTGACCCCAAATAGCCCTTTTTCAGACTCATCCAAGATATCATTAAGATTAAGCCACTGACAAATTTTCAAGACGCTTTGGCCTAAAATGTGGCCTCCAGAATGTTCACAAGGTTTTCCAAAGATTTGACCTGGTGACCGAGTTTTTGACCCTGCATAGCCCTTTTTCGATTTTGTCCCAGATATTAGCACTTTGTGCTCAGGTGAGCTAAAAATGAACAACAAAATATATCTGAACAAATATACACAAAAAGAACTCACTTACTTTACAATATCTAGTCTGTTGTTTATAGCAGCCCAGTGAAGGAGACTAACATTTTCTTTGTCCATTGTGTTGACATCATATCCACCCTCAATAATTTCCTGAATGCGTTCCATGACACCATATTGAGTAGCTCTGACAATATCAAAGTTTTTAAAATCTTCTGGTCCTGGTTGTTGGAAGGTTTTTTCTAGTGGTGGTGGGTTATTTTGAGCAGCCTCACCCTGAAATCCAGATAAAAGTTATGAAGATGCCACATCTACTGATGATCTAAAGAAACACAAATACTGTTTTATTTGAAGATAGTGATTGGTACATTATACCATCAGAACCTTTCCAGCATGTTCTGTGACTAACCAGATGGGAAAAATGGCAGTTAACAATATTCTACGCCAAATTGTCAATGAAAGACATGAGCCATTTAGGTCTCACACCTGCAACCAAACTTACCGTAAGGGGAAGGCTGCAAGAGAAAATTATTAGTGTGCTTTTAGTAACTAGTTTCAACTGGATCAGACTGATTTCAAACAATCTCAAACTTTTCACATAATTTGCAGAATTACGAATGAACAGACAATGACGTATTACATAAGATTCAGAAGATCTGATGGTCTCAATAACCATTGGTCAATACACACACAGGGTAAATTAACATAGTATAGTGTAACAAACAATCAAAATGATAACAATTCAGTTTTGTAACTGGAAACGTAATGGTTAACAGTGGGAATACTTTACGTCAAGAATAACAAAATAACAAAAAATAAGATCTGTTGCAATTAGTGTGTGATATCATGGCATAACAAGTTTTCATAGTATTACTGAAACATTGCCATATTTTGTGCAAAGTTTTCATTATTTCAGGATATTTTGCAAATGATCAACATAGAAATTCATTATAATAAAAATCTAATCTGTTTTTCAAAACAAAATTCTCTCCAATACATTTGGGTGTCTCAAGTTAAAATAGGTCAACGGTGTAGACGTAAAAAGTTTGGACTGGTGTTTTCATGGGTCACCTCAAACTCAAAATACTACAGATTTACTGTTATCGCTCAATAATTTGTTTGGTTTTATTATGAATTTATCTGCTAAACTTGATATGTCAGTAACGGCCCATAGTCAAGGAACAAGTCAGTAGCTTCGCCTATCTACTGAATATTCAATACACAATGAAAAGCATCGCCTGGAATAAGAATTCATTGAAAAATTTAAATTGTCTGAACTACTCTGTCACAAAAAAAAATAGTTTACAATAACCTGCTTACAAGTGGCATATTGCTGGCAAAAATCAGCAAGCAAACAAAACTGTCAGACAATCTGTTTGCAATTTTCTGGAAAAACGCATGCACAAACGGAAATGATGCATACATAAAATACCATGAAAACTCGTCAAACCACGAAAACCTGTTACTTGACCATATGAGACAATTTATGGGAAAATGAAACATTGGTTGCGAAATAATTTTTACTAAGTAACAATCTGAAAATAGATAATTTCAAGCCTTGTTTTGGCATTTCCACAACTTTATTCATTCTGAGAACTTCATAAGCATTTTGATAATCACACAAGATAAATCCATACTTCTATTCCATCAAGTGTTATGTTGTAACTTATAAGTTATATCCTACATAATGTCACTAATGGGTGGGGTACGCCCCAATATTCAAATTTCATAACATAAAGCCAGACGACGACAAAAACACATCCACTAAACTTGAAATTATAATGAAAGACACATAAAGAATGAATAGAGCAAGATACCCCTTCCAAAAGTGGTTGCATAGGATTGCAATTAGGATCTTTTTCATCCATGTCTCTGTTCGCTATTTCATGTAAACTAGAGAAGGTATCCGAGGATAACCGATGACGAACATATTCTTCGGCAATCCCGTTCTAATCTAAGGCCATTTATGTATTTTTAGAACGGATAGGGCCATTTCAAATAGTTCCTTTGTTTAGAGTCCGCGAACGGATAGGTTTAAGCCTATGGAGAAGGAAAAAAGAAACACTTGTCTTACGACAAGTAATACATAAATTATGCTGTTGCCCCCTTAAATATGTAACAGTATTGTATATGTAATATATGCGTTTATAGTAGTTTGTATGGCTGTCTGCCCGATTAGTTCAGTTAGTAGAGCAGCTGACTTGCAAGCAGAAGGTCGCGGGTTCGAGCCCCGCATCTGGAACTTTATTTCCTGCCTCTTATTATATGTTTACGCCATTTTCATTCGAAAAAGACATTTGAATTTAGATGTAAGCTGTAGTATTTAGACAATGAATTAACCAAACACAATATCTAGAATTATATATGAAATTATATCTTTAACAATAAAAAAGAAATTTAATAGATTGTTGGTTGGTGTAAATTACTTTTATTTCATTATTTCGAGACCTTCGTTTTTTCCTCAAGATAGATGTAGACATAGGTTTTAGAACTTAGTATTGGCATGGCATAGAATGTCTGCGAGAATTTCCGCGTATACATATTAAAAGGAGATAATCATCATTATCAGGAAGCACAGGGGCTTCTTAGGTCTGCATATCTATAGGACCAATAATACAATACGTAATGTGTACACTGGACCCAGGTTCTGGTAAATACAAGCATTCATTTTTCATATTTTACTTTGCATACGACGTAATTTAACTGTACTGTTACATATATATACATTATACGCGCATGATATAATTTCAGTGCTTTAATAAAGAAACATTTGCCTCGTTGGGGTCATCATTTCTGTTCCTTATTTTATCCAAAATAATCTATTGTCTAAACGATATTATGTATAAGTAATTATTTATAAAATCAATTTTATTCACTGTTTCCCAATTTTTGGTGCGTAAATGCTTTAAAACCGCAGACCTGTTTTTTGTTTCGCTGGTATCTCCTGGGACGGTTTAATTATTAAAACACAAACAGAGAAAGAGAAATTTTCGGGATAGTTGTGATAGCTTCACTCTTTTAACTCGAGTTGTGTATTAACTCAAAAATGACAACCAATGAAAACACCAATTGATCTCGTAGTAAGAGGCTTTCGGTGGACAGGTTCGCAGAAAATCTTTTTTTATGTGTAAACGTCATCAGGATCCAAAACAGTAATGGGAAATCGCATTAGAAGTTAGAGTTCCCGCCAGTATTGTAGTTCTCAAGGTAAAAATGACGTGACTGTGTTATTAAAAGCTATTTCGTTACAAACATACTGAACCTGTCATTTTATTTTTATGCTTACGTTTCGCAACACGCATTAACAAAAAATAGTAAACATCGTAAGAATGATAATTAGTGGATGTCATATTCCTTGACTGATTAAATACAGAACATATTTGACCCCAGACAGCTGTAAAAACAATGCACACCCATAAACATTGGGTGGTATAAATATATATGACCGCATGCTGTTTTTCCGGTTTAATTAGTTGCTATCAGTGAGGATCATGTCACCCAGACAATGATTTTGACAACTTGCAGATTTTGCTAAGATATCGATAAAGAGACAATGTGCCGATTTTGCAAATTTGTGACTACAGCCATTAAAACAAATCATGGAGATAAACATTTTCATTTATTGAATTAAAATGCAAACCAATGTATTTTTTCTACACGTAAACTTTAGCATAAACATTTGCACACGAATTAGTTTTGGTAAAATGAAATTTAACAATTAGCCGGACGTGCGTCTTTTTACCTCATTGTATGTAAATGGGTATATATATAAAGTGTTGTTATATATTTCATCATTTTTTTTTAGAAAAAAAAATGTTCTTTTGATGTATTGGAAGGAGGAAAACGGATGAACAAAAATTAATGCATTTTAGTTACTAATACAATCATCTTACCTTACATTTGTATCTTTTATCTATTATTTTTTAATGAAAATTTTTCAACACACGATAAAGGTAATCTAAAACCTATACTACACAGTCATGACTGTTTTTCTATTGCAAAGCAAAGATAAGCGAAGTATGAAATTTGTATTCAGATTGTAGAGTGGATCAATTTCACAGTCACATTTGAAATTAAATATGGTATACGCTATTTTATGACAATCAATTGAAAAAATAGTCCTCTGAAGTACAACATCAGTTTGTTTGATCGCTATTTTCTGGAACTTTAATTATTCTATCAAATATTTTGGACCTTAAATATTTGATGCACCAAAAACACAATCGAAAAGACGAAAATAGTTAAAATAAGACTTCCGTAGCTATTATAGCTTTTTAAAGTTCTTTTGATTCTTTTTGTGTTTTAATACATCTATGATTGGAAACAACCGTATTATTTGTTCTAAATACATCAATTTAGACATTGGATACTAGTCAGATGTGTTTTTAATTAGGATACGATATCTTTTAATGTGTTAAACATGATACTTCCTTGACGCGTCGTACTACCCGGAAGTAGCAGGAACGCGTTTCTTATCTCCTACTGAAGAGATGTCAAAGTAAAGCTATCAGGTAAATCATGATCTGAAAGTCCTAATTTTGCAATCTCTATCCAGAGCTGTCGTTCGTTATTTCTCCCATACATGTATGTGATGGACAACGAACGACAACTCTGGATAGAGATTGGCAATTTTGTAGTAAGTGGGAAAATGCAATAATTAGAAAGATTAAAAAGGTGCTTGGTTTAATAAGCAGCGTTATACAGCGAGGGGACATTCTCTCACATCACTGAACATTCTTAATATATGAAAACCATTTGAATCATAGCACTGCACTCATTTCTCAAACGGGTTCCCGTTTATAAATGCCTGCTCTATTTCTAAACTGATTCCCGTTGATTGGAATAAGGAACGGGAACCATTTTAACCATTTCATAAGAATAGCACTGCATAATACTTACTATTTGTGAGCATACGCACCGGGTATATACAAAGAAAGGATTTCGCATTTGCAAACTATTAATTAAATCAACGGTAAATACGGAATGCTTTTAAGTTTTTAAACAATACAGGTATTCTGTACTTCTGTTTTATTTGGTACAATCGTGTCGTTTCATTCATACAATTTTCCCCTGGTTTTGAGTGATGTTTGTTTACGAACAACTTGCGTCGGACCTCAATGATTTAAGACTAACATGTATTGATAGTAACAATTATAAAATTTATTCATATTTCCGGGCTCTGTGTGTTCAAATTACAGGGACGGAAGGGAAAATAATTTCAGAAATCTCATTGTCTCAATATAATATAATGTGGTACCATCTACCTATCAAAAAATTGGTGAACACTAATCATGATCAGTTGTTTTTGTTGGCAGTGATCGGGAAAGAAATTTCTTAATGTGACAATGGCCCTTTTGGATGCAAAATTGGTGTGACATTTTGAAAACCAATGTGACATTTTCATGTGGCGATGACTTAGTAGCAATTGAAACAATTTTCATAACTAGTTATAAATGTCTGTCTGCTGGGTGCTTGTTGCATAAAGAAAATGCTAGCGTACAGCGTCAGATGACACAGAGCGTCTATAATTAGGTGCTTGCTTTTGCAAAAGGAAAGAATTGCATTAAGCGTCAGATTTGTACATGAAAGGATTGAAAACGTGTGAATGTGCCACGGGCGCATCAGTTGCTAAAGACTAAGTGACATTTTAAATCTTAATGTGACTAAGGCGCTTGGCGCATGCCTTTCCCGATTACCGTGTTTGTGTGTTGTTAACTTGTACAATGCATCTTGTTGACAAATACTGGTCAATTCATAACCAAACTAATTTATATCCTCAATTTTATTTGTTTCCATTTTTCCAAGTCAATTCATAACCTTTTCAAATCATTGGTCATTTTGTAACCTATACATGTATTTCTTGTATTACATTATTAAAGAAGTGTTTGTTGATATTTGACAAAAGTAATTGGGTGATAATTGGCTAAGGTGGATATGTAAAGAGTACGTTAAGGATATATTCATCTGTGAAATATTAGGTAATATTTGATATATTTATGACTTTTTAATTGCGTCTGTGTATGTTTGTTTCTCAGTATGGATGTTACCGTAACTGTTGTTCTTTGTTAATGTGTTTATTGTTTGTCTTACTTTCTGTGTTTGCATTTAGTAGCCATATTCGTGCTGTTATATGCTGCTCACCATAGGCACTTAGTGCTGAATTTTGTCAAATTAAGTATGAAGTGAATAATTCGACATTTTCTGTGGGTTCAGAATATAAATCTACACATGTAGTGGGCAATTTGGATTCCAAGACCATCCCAAAACAGTGAATTTTGACAAAAAATGACATTTTCCCAACCAATATCGTCATTATCAATTGAGTATTGACAATATGATGGAGGTTACAAATTTGACCAACAAAAAAGGTTATGAATTGACTAGAGATTTTTAAACAGGTTTTGAAATGACAAGAAAATGGTTATGAATCGACAAAAAAAAAAAAACCAGGTTTCAAATTGTTTTGGTTACAAATTGACCACACCTTTTGTTGACAGACCTGTTTGGTAAATGCTAGATATCCTTAAACTTGCATACATATGTTATTTGCTCAAAATGGCTGAACACAAAATGACACCCGGAGATCCGGAGATATGTGGAGAAGTTGCCGGCTCCTTGTGGAAGGGTAAGTCAGTTCTGGGTGGTATGCAGTCCAGGAAAACTGGTTACTTGAACTGGTCGCCATATATAACTGAAAACTTGTTCAAAAACGGCGTTAAACTCCAGTGACGATAAGTCACATAAAAACAAGAACAAAATGACAAGTAAAGTTAAACTGGAGATTATAGTTGGCTAATGAGTTTATTTTATTATTAATGAGTTTATTTTATTATTAATGTTATATTAAGCTTTTGGATGTATTTTATCTTCCCAGGTGCTGAAATTATGGGTTCAAATAAAGAACCAACATCTTACAACATCAGCTGTGATATCAATTTGGATGAATTGATAAACTCAACCATTGCTGATTTATGTAAACCTGAAAATGAGGAAGCCCAGACGTGGGAGAAACAGGTCCAGAAACTGGAGTTATCTATAAAACTCACAGAAAGTATGTTCGCTTCGAGACTTAATATTTTATTCACAATACAGCTCGATAGTCATTTTTATTGAATAACTCATTCATAATCATATAGCTTGTTTAGAATAATTGAAAACATTCACCATTTGTTGTATTGTCAAGTGCTCTATGGAGTCACTATTGTGGAGTATAGATTAAGCAAATTACCCAGAAATTATTAATACTTCTAAGTCCATGTTCCCAACAGTATGACATTTGCCATTTGGTTTGTCATGTTTCTCAGGGTATAAATAATTATCAACTATTAATAAAATTTGGATTAGAATCATAACTTAGTCATTATGGTTTCTTTAAGTTTCATATACATTTTGAAAAGCTATCCCCTTATGACTTAATTTCAAATTATGGCTTTACGAAAGTTCTTAATTTAAATACGTTTGTTGATGATTTCAGGGAAACAAAAAAATATCAACAGCATATTTTCTGATTGCATGTCCCAACTTGTGAGCTTTGAAAAGACTTTAGAAGAAAGAGAAAAAGCTGATACGTACGTGAATATTTTTATCACCCCCACCTAAAGGCAATGGTTTCCATTAAAGATATTTATTGAAACTTAAAATAAAGTTAGATGGCAACGAATAGAAGTGCAGGGTATCATAACCATAACTCTACTGTGTCTGTTTTTGAGGAATTGCTCTTTATTTAATTTTAATGATAAATGTTTTACAAACCATGGTTCCAAAACCCTTGAAAGTATTTACTTGAATTAGAGGGTGATGAGATGAAGTTTTGTGTTTAAGATCCATAACTTTACCCTCTCTAATTTTTATTTATTTCCCTTTATTTAATTTCAATTAGACTGGAATATGAAAAAGTGAAATTAGATGTAGATAAAGCACTGAAACAACCCAATGAGATTACAATAGTGGATTCTGAGCATGAAGATGAAGACGATGATGTTCAGTTCATACAGAAAACTTATGATCCTCAAGTTGCCATAAAACGTCAAGGAGAAGCGCTACTGCACAATGTGTAAGTATAGTATCATTTTTACAATCACTCTTGGGAATGAAAAAGTCAGTGGTATTATTAAGGCCACTCAGTTTTCACTCAATATGAGTTAATTTTGTATTTATGATTTGATACATTTGTATTAATTTACCGATAAAAGTATTGGCCTTCATTTGTTATCTCTTTCCTTGCTCATATTTACTGAGGTTTTAAAAGCATGATTCTACCATTAGATACAACAAGAAGAAATTATTCTGATTTTGTCTCTGTTTTCATTTACAATTCTTCAGAAACAGACAGGACTCACAAGATAAGGCCCCTCCATCCCCATCTCAAACAAGGGCCAATCTAACAGCAGCATTATCTAATGCTGGAAATCAGCAACCGGTAAGTAGAAATGACTTATTGACTCGTTTACTTCTGTTTGGCGTATTTATAGAAATAATTGACTAAAGCCCTTTGAGTAACTTTTATGCTTAGCTTTTTATAAACCAACCTTAAAAATAGTTTCTTTGCCTTAACCTGGGCTTAGATGCTCTTGAATGCTCTGAAATCAGAATTCAGGTGCAGTGTATGGGCCTCCGTGTTCGAGTCATTATGGTCTCTGGCTAGTAATCACTAGCCCCTCACCACTGTGAGGTCAAATCCTACTCAGAACCAAATAATAATAGGTTTGTGGTTCCAGGGTTTCCACTGGACATTATATTTTTCCACCACATGTATGGAGGGGAGGGTCTGGGAGTGCATGAAGTATGCTTAATTTGATTTTTTTCTCCACTTGCGGATTTTTTCGCTATTTGCGAAACTGGCGAATGGCAGCAGAAACCCTGTGGTTCTCCCCAGGTGTAAGCGTGTAATTCTAAGGTCTTTTTCAACTGTTAAAGTTTGAAAGTTGCAAAATGATGATCAGGTTTTGCCAAACAATTATCTTGTGACCTTGACCCGGCTAAGAAGATTGCAATCAATAGTAATAAATACAAACTTTAAGGCAATTAGTTTATGTTATATTATGTTTCTCACCTTAGAGGCCATACACCACCCAATCGGTGTTACATGTAAAGTCATTTTCTCATTAAGGATGGTTGTATCACGATTGTACTCTCATTGCTGTCCTTCCTGCTTTTAAAAGAAGATCTTATGTTTATACTTGAAGCTTTTTCCCGTTGATGTGTTGTCAGCAGCTTTACCTGCCAACTACATATATATATGCTACTTGTTTGTTGTGACTAATATTATTCATCTGCTTCTTCAGTCATTTAATTGTAACTTGACTTCTACCTTCATAGCTCAGTCCTTGAGAGAAAGACCGTGGTCCAGTGGTTATTGCGCTGGACTTGTAACCGGGAGATCTGGGTTTGAATCCCGGTCGCAGCAGGTCATACCCTTCTATGAAAATTTGACAAAAATGTCGATTTTCCTCCACATGTGGAGAAGTTCCCGGCTCCTTGTGGAAGGGTAAGTTAGTACTGGTCAGTATATAGTCCAGGAAAACTGGTTAGGTGAACCAGTCGCCGTATATAACAGAAAATTGTTGAAAAACAGCGTTAAACCCTGGTGACAATAAGTAACATAAAAACAAAACAAAACTTTCGAAAAAGAGCAGAATTATTTGTAAAACTTACTGAATTTGTTGACCACATAACTGAGTGAGGGAAAAATCTTCTATGAAGTTTTTACCAAAGGTCAAGGGTCATTCATCTCCCACCTGTGATTTGCTCATCATGTGGGAAAGTTTATTAGTTAAGTTAATTTCTGTGATGAATTCTTGATGAAATGTATTTTTTGGACCTTTTTTAAATCATATTTTGTATTTATGTTTCCACCACCTTATTACCGTGCCAGTTACCATAGTGACCAGTTATATCCAACTAATGTTACAGCCTCGTACTGTAGAGAAAATGAGACAGATATTTTCTGCATCACTTACACAACAGTCAGATATGAAACAGACTTCACCAGTAAGATATTGTTCATATTCATTATTGTAAAAACAGCTGGTAAAACATGGCACTTGTTATTTCCATCATACATTGTTGTAAATAAAAAGTGGTCTAGAAGAGAACAAATAAGTTTATTGAAATTTTGATGTGACCCACTGTACATTTACTTACATGGCTTTAGAATCATCGAAGAAACTCCAATGATTTCACTTTCCATTACAATTCTATGACACTTTGATAAATCAAAACATTACAGTAATTGTATTGGTCTTAAACATGAAGAAACCAACATAAAATATTTTATATTCATTTTTCATCTTATTTTTCTTATCTTGATTTTTTTATCTCATTAATGATGTCTGTATAGTTTTACCAGTTGTGTAGTAGCTTGCATGATGGCATGACATCCATTGTTCAGTTTAAGATGTAAGCCTATCTCTGTTAGTTGTCATACAACAAGTTTTTCTAGGCAATTCAAGCCACATCAAGCCACATTGAGCTTTCAGATAGAATGTTTATGGGTGTAAAAAAGATAAAATGACATCAAAATCATTAAATTTCAGTAATACATGTACCAGTACGTTAAATTGTGCTAGCACAGAAAATTTACATATCTTTATATGTATAATTGAACTTTTTATAATGAGTTCATACTGATACAACATTTTTTTTATCCTTACAGAATGATACAGTATAAACTAAATAATTTATGTGACTTTTTACTTGATGAATGATTTGGCTCATGTATCTGTTTAGTCTTCCTTGTAAAATGATCAAGTATCTTTATCTATGAACATGCAGGCTTTAATGTGTTACATAAATAAAGCTTGATGTTTAGGTACATGCTCATTTATTCTGTTTTGTGTATAAGAATGATGTCACTTATTATATCGTTTGATATCTCTCAGTTTCTATCAATAACATGGTTATTTTTTCACTGACGACATCTGTCTGTTTCTATCAATGGTATTACTCTGACACAATATTAAACTGATACTGTGTGATGTTATTTCTTTATTGCACAATTTGACTTTTTGTATTTTTTGCCATCTTCAATTTTAACTTGTCATTGTAAAGTTTATGCATCCCTGAAATATTACGCTTTTTTATTTTGAATGTGCTTGCTTCATTTTTGTTTGCTGTTTGAGTGCATGAAAAGGTTGTTACACAAGTCCTGAGGTGAACTCTTCCTTGTCATATGGGAAGTTCTAAAATGACAAACATAAAGTGTTCAACAGTTGTTATTTTGGTTTACCACATTTTGTAAGGAAGAAAATCGTTAAGTTCAAAGAAGTACAGATTAGGACCAACAAACATGCATCAGAGATAAAGTATCCAAATGTTGTGTGCTTGTATTGTATGTTCTGTGTGAAACTATGAAAATAAGATTGTATGAGGGACAGTCTGTATGAAACAAATTATGGTATCTATAGTCACCTGAGCCTATTTTTTGCCTGTTTCCAATTTCAGGGAAAGAGTATAGATCTAGTAAGGCAACACTTTCAGAAATCTCTCCTTAAACCTAGCATTCCAGGATTTGTACCTTTACCTTTTTCATCTCCATTGTCATCACCAGCAACATCATCAACCTTGCAACCATCATCAACCTTGCCACCATCATCTGCCACCCCAGAGACCTTACCTTTGTCACCTGGACAATCAACAAAATTAAAAACATCCAACGTATGTGCATACAATGAGTTCTACATTATTTGATGTTTTATAGTTGTTACTGTGTCTGTGTCCGTCTGTGTCTGTGTCCATCTGTGTATGTGTCCGTCTGTGTATGTGTCCGTCTGTGTATGTGTCTGTCTGTGTCTGTGTCCGTCTGTGTATGTGTCCGTCTGTGTCTGTCTGTTACTCTTATCCTTTTTTCATGTTTGACGTTTTTAGAATTATTTTATGTTCGTAATAATGTATGTGAAAAAAATGTGTAATTATTGTGCACTAATGAGATGCATTTAGCTTTACTCACATCTTAAGCTACTGTGCTTTATTAACATTATCCATCTGAATGACCTTGATCTTATCTGAGTCAACAGAAGCTTGGAAAAAACATAAAAAAATTCTGGAAGATCAGGGCGTTATTGAAATGAGAGACAGCTGATTGACTGTAGTTCTACACTTCTTGATTTGTCTGTGAACAAATTTTGGTTTGGTCTAAAAATTTTGTGGTTATATTTTGGTTGCCTGGGCAGTTCATTATACATAAAGATGGGCAAGGCTTCATATCATATTTTTCTCCTGATTATCCAGATGGTTTTGCTGTCTGATCACTTCTTAGATTTTGTCTTTATTACAAGATAATAAATGAGTTATTGGTACTATGCGAGAACTCAAAGGCAGCAGGCTCTATTCATAGTAGTATAAGTGGGTAAAGGTATATTGTGTGATCTTATTTAAAAGAGTGTTAGACATGAACTTAATGAAGTCACCTTATTAATGCATTTTTGAATCGTTTGGACCCATTTTTGAATCATATGGACCCATTTTTGAATCATATGGATCCATTTTTGAAATCAATGCTACATTTCATTTTTTAAAGATTTTCAAAGAACTAAAATTATAGTTCCAAACAAATACAGAATATTCTATATACTGACCTAAGCTTACTGGTTAGACCTTTTATGGGCATAAAACTGTACATTGTACTTTTTTAAACATTTTTGATTATCAGATTTTTAAATGAAATGAAGTAGTTACTGAACTTTTTTCAGTTCATACAATGCTATTTTTCCAATAAAGTCTATCTTTAAATATAAGATCATCTGCAAATCTTCATGTTTTATTTGCATTTTCTTGATGTTATTTTCTTGCCAATTTAATATTCTGAAATTGTTGTTATTTTATAAATCTTCAGGCTCAACAAGCTCATTCATCACCACAGCAAGCAAACCAGTCTGTGTTAAGTCTTCTCAATCAGAAAAAACAGTTATCAGGATCATATTATACTACATCTATTCAAAATCAAGAACGTATGGAGAGACTTTTCCTTGAAGATGTTGAGTGAGTTTGTTGTTGTGTGTTGTTGTCTTTTCACATTTTGTTAGCTGTGTGACTGATAGGTAACTTTCAACAAAAGAAGATGATATTTCAGGGATATGACTAGTTTTACTATTTGCTGTGTTAAACAACTTACCTGTTGATTTACAATATTCAAGACCTGCTCCAGGAATTTCATTCACTATTCTACGGATATTATTAAACAGGGTTTAACTCTTATTGGGTGTTTGTTAGAAATTAGGACCCAGTATTCGAGTACCTGGGGCAGTTAAACGATTTTGTCTGTTTACTGGTCTTTGATCTAACTTTATATAACTTACTTCTACTTTGCCAGTTTGAAAAAATGTCTATTTCAAATAATTCTTAGTTACTACGTATATTTATTTCAGCAAAGTTTCCCAGGGCACACTAGTTTTAACTAAAAGATTCAGTGATATTTGGCATAAAGGAAGTGTGATTGATGTTTTATTTAACAACAAAAAACTAGAAGAGGTGAGTTTGTTGATTGTATCAAAACTTCACTGAAAGCATCTGACTTGTCTGCTGATAAAATATTTTTGTTTGGAAATATTAATTTCATCTGGTAAAAATGGCAAACTGCACTATAATCAAAGATGGAAAGATTTTTTTTGATCTCGTAAAAGCTGTCCAATAATTGTAGACCTCTAATTATTGTTTTAATGATGCAGTTTTACCACATTCAATTTCAAAATTAAGAGGTTGTTGGTTTATTAATACCTTGATTGTATGTTTACTGTATTTTGTAGAGAAAATACAAAGTGAGATTTGAACAAACTAAACAGCCAAGAACATTCCCTCCCAGACAAGTTGCATTCTATGAGTGTATCAACAGATCTGTTACCGTGGGAACGAGAATTATAGGTTATGATTTGATACTATTTTTATTTGTTCACTTTTCCAGGGCCTGGATGGTCTGTCCTTCAGATTAATGATCTGTATGTTAAAATCTCTAAACTCCTTTCAATTGATAGTGATTATTGTAAGAAGTGAAGTTGATGTATCTAAGATATAAATGCTGTGTTTATTACTTTCTTAGGTCCTTATATTGTAGAAAAAAATATGTGTCGTGTTTGTGACAAGTTAGAAATATACTATAGTTAAGTTTAAATGTAAAATTACTGTTTTACATAATCTTTAAATATAAACAACATATATATTTATTACTGATGCTTTACCCTCATAGTGACATATAATATTGTGTTCTGTCCAAATCATGGTGTTTTTGCTAATATTTGTTGTTTCTGTACTGATTTTATGGTAGTGTCTCAAACAAGATTATCTAATCTACAGCTCTGTATAAAGATGGTGAGACGGATGAAGACTTTTATGCTGGAATTATTGCCGAGGCACCAAATGGTAGAAATGAACTCAGGTATTTACTATTTAAACATTATGTGACTATCATTATAAATAATGATTACAGCATTTTTTTAATCACTATAAGCCACCAGCTGACAACAACATAATGTGTTCACTGGATTTTTGTGTCATTTTCTTTTCTAATGTTGATAGGTTGATTATCACAGTACAAACACTTAGGTTTATACGATGAGTAGATAATGCTGTATTTTCTGTTGCCACTTATATTTTAATGACACATGTTGTATTTGTCTGATTTTAAATCAGTGTACCAGAATCTCCACTTTTTTCTCATATCAGAATTATGGCCCTTGGTATTTTTTATGTTTGGCTTTTCTTAAATATAGTGGTTATAATTGTTAGGTTGGACAGTAGACTTGTGCATAACTCCCTGTCTTGCATTTCTTGGAATTGTTTTCCATTTTATACTAGGAAATAGAGATTTTAAGTCTTTTTACATTGTTGAATCCCTTACAAGATTATCAGTAGTGAAGTGCATTGTTCATGTAAGATTAGTGAACCATTTACCCACCCTTGATATTAGTGATATATTCAAAGTGCGGTACATTTGTATAATTTACTGAAATCATTTTCAGGTATCTGGTATTCTTTGATGATGGATATGCTCAGTACTGTAGCTCAAAGGAAATACACAAAGTTTTCTTACAAAGTATGTCAGGATTCTCTCATTTTATTGTACATGGACTAGATATTAGTTGTGCATGTAATTTTATTCAATAAACACGAACAAAGACAACAAACATGGATTTTTCTGTCAGAAAAGTCATGTTTAAAAAATATTTGATGTATTTTCTGGTAAACAACTGCCAAATATAACCCAAAATAAATATGGAAAACTAGGCTTAAAAAATGTGAAACCAAATACAAGGATACAAGGATAACTATGCATGAACTGTAGAGGAAATGACAGGTGAACAGATTGCATCATTGGATATTGTGCTTTTGAAAATAAAGGTTAAGATTTTTTCTGATAGTTTTGAAAATGTGTCACACAGGCTCTATGTATACTGTATAGAGTGATAATGACAATAGTCAAAGTTAATGCATTCTTTATAATTTAGAAGAAAAGTTTGGACAAAATATTGTATTTCAAACTTTGATACAAAATGAAATTTGCATTGGATTAGGTGGTGATTAAAGTGTAAAATACTTTAATTTTGTACATAGATTTAATATTACATCACTGTGGACTGAATTGTTATGTTTTGTATCGGAGAAGACTTCACTATAATAGAGGCATGTTTGTATTACAGGTAAGAATGTATGGGAAGATATACATCCAGACTCTAAAGACTTCATCAAAGATTATCTCGCACAGTATCCAGAGGTAATACTTTACTTTATTACAAGGTGAAGACAGAAAGCACTTGTACTAAGCATTAGTTTTTGCCTTTCAGGTTTTTTACAAACATTGAATTAACCACAACTTTGCATCTGTGGAACTGTTATTATTTTCTTAATATGACATTTAAGAAACAGTATGTAACATTATATACACCACCTTCATTGCTACAGATCACATTGGACATTAATTCTGATGTTATCATTTGATAGCTGTTATAAAGCTGTAAATTGAAAGATTTAAATGCTAAGTTTATTTCTTGTAATGCATCTTAAGGTATTTAGATATTTGCACACAGTAGAAATTCATGAAGTTATATTTTGAATTTATTTAAGCTGTGCTTTCATCTTAATAGAATTTTAACAAAATTAACATTTATGAATATCATTTTACCATTATTATTATGATTAAAATGACATTTTACCATTATTATTATGATTAAAATGACATTTTGCCATTATTATTATTATGATTAAAATGACATTTTATCATTATTATGATTAAAATCACATTTTACCATTATTATTATGATTAAAATCACATTTTTGTTTTTCATGATGTGATTGTCTGATAGCAATCTGTTTTTATTCTTTTAAACCCTGTTTTTTTTGTATTCCAACTGCATTTATGAAACAGAACTCCCAACAAAATATATAACAACTGTCTTCACATTTATGTATCTTAGCCCTTGTCTGAACTATAGCTGTGTATATAATTTATTTATTACAGTTTGACTATGTACCTGTAGAAGTTTTATTTCTCGCGTCTTTGTGCTATACCAGAAAGGTTTATTAATTTATCATAAAAAGTGCTGCATGATATTCATATTTCAGCGACCTATGGTACGTCTGCACAAAGGTCAGACTGTAAAGACTGAGTGGAATGGTAAATGGTGGACAGCCAAGGTGATGGAAGTGGATGCTAGTTTAGCGTTGATGTATTTCCCGTCAGATAAACGTAGTGAATGGATTTATAGAGGTTCTACGAGACTCGAACCACTTTATACTGCTTTAGTAAGAATCTTAAAATATGTCTTCTCCAGTTGTAAATGTTAATGTTTAGTTGAATTGGAACTAGATATAATTTCTTGTTGTCAGTTCTCATCAGAACTCAGGATTGCTGGTCACATGAATATGACTTATTTTAAAAATGAAAAAAGAAGTGAAAAGAGCCCAGCTTTCCTTTTGGCCATTAATTTAGAACAGAATTAAAAAATCCATCCTGAGCATAAGTTGTAAAGTCTATTTTTCTGTAGTTTTTTGTATATTACTAAATTGTAGGCAAATGCAGAAGCTAACAGAAATGCTGGTAAAGTAAAGAGACATAATCTGACAATGGCAAGTGCTAAAACACCTGTAGTAGAATATACACGTAACAATAGTACAGATAGTAAGTGTGTCTGTCTTCATGTTCTAATGTCATTTTCGGTGTCAGTCTACCTCACACCTTATCTGCTATTCTATTCTCATCTCACTATACCTAATAATATGGCAGTCTTACGATGATTTTACTGAGGTGTCTATGACAGTATGTGGCTGTAAATTTGTTCAGCAACATCAGATTAATATAATACTCTTACTTTAACCATTCTCACAACATGTTTGGTTGACATTTTTGTAGTAAGCTTAAATTCTAATATTGATTTAATTGTTTGCCGTCACCACTCGTCACCAGTTGGTTTCCATTGGTTTTCATGATGATTGGAATAATTAGTTTATTAAACATATTTCATGTATTTTATAACACTTTAGCATCTCCGGGGAAACCAGAAAAGAAGAAAGCAGTTGCTAGGAAGAGTACAACTTTAAATACTGGACAAGTGTGGGAATCTCCATGGCTGAAAATTAAAGATAAAAAACCCTCTTTAAAAATACAACCTCAAGGTAACATTATTTCTTGTGTACTTATCTCACACGATCTCAGTAGAGGTCCGTCACAAACTCTAATTTTCAAGCAACTGCACTTTTAATTTCAATGAAAAACAAAGATACATACAAACAAATGCATGGAAAAGTCAAAACTTTCATCTCCTCAATCCAAAAAGATCCTATTATGAACATACCATGAATAATAACAAAAATAATTCTAAAGAGCTTTGGAAATATCTGAAGGTATTGTCAGGACATCTCGCCAAACAAACTTTATAAATGATGACCAAGGGAATCCTATAACTGACCCCAAACTTACAGCCGATGCATTTAATTAATACAGCCCCTAATGTTAAAATAATCTAGATGATAAATGAAACAAATATTAAACACCTATGTCAACAGTAACATATCTAATAGTACTAACTTTGATACTCCATTGATGACAGATATTTTTATTAAGAAATAATTGCTTACCCTTGATCCAAGAAAATCAACAGGACTTGATGGTTTTGGACCTAAATTCTTAAAAATGAGTGCTGATGTTATATCCTTTCCATTAATGATCATTTTCAATTTATGTATTATGAAGGGTAAGTTTCCTTAAAGTCTTAAAGTAGCAAAAGTAACACCAATATACAAAAAAGGACAAAAGTCAGACATAAGTCAGACATAAGTACCACCAGTATACAAAAAGGACAAAAGTCAGACAAAAGTAACACTAATATACAAAAAAGGACAAAAGTCAGACAAAAGTAACACCAATATACAAAAGAGGACAAAAGTCAGACAAAAGTAACACCTATATACAAAAAAGGACAAAAGTCGGACAAAAGTAACACCAACATACAAAAAAGGACAAAAGTCGGACAAAAGTAACTACCGTCCAATTTCAATTCTACATGTTCTTTCCAAAATAATTGAAAGGCATGTTGCAAATCACTTGAAGGCTTACTTAGAAGTAAATAAATTGTTAAACGATCGTCAGTGTGGTTTTTTTTTTTTTTTTTTTTTTTTTTTTTTTTTTTTTTCAATATACAATGGTCATGGCATGGCAAACATCTAATAAAACATACATTATAATAAAAAACAAGCATGTATGCATTAATAAACGGCCATGACACACAACATTATATATCAAGGATGACACAAAAAAGAGTTTGAAACAAACTCTTATTTCCATTGTGGTCCTTGAGACATAGTATTGAGTGACATAGATACATGAACCTGACAATTAACATACATTTAAGAATGACATGGACATGAAACATTTTACAGAATAAATAATAATAAATAGTTCTCTATTATGATGGACAAATTATCACAGTTAACCATTATTGTGAAAGACTTAGTAGATTAAATATATTGCATAATAATTATACATTAATAAAACAGCAATTAATACATTTTCATAATTATTGAAGCAATTAATATTTATTAATACTGATACAATAATACAAGAGTGACCAAGGGTATAGCCAGTCTACACGCCTGTGGCCACCCTGTGGATAAAATAAAATTTAGAATAAATAATAATTCAATATGAACAGACAAAACTAAAATGTCGAAGAAACACACATGTACAAATATATTAAGTAAAAACCTAAAAAATGAGACAAAGCCTGCATGACCAAAGATACCAAAAATTTAAAGACTATAAAATGATTAAATGAAACTACTTAAGACTGAACTGAGCTTAATAAGTGTTCCTTGGCCCTAATTTTAAAACTCTGAATGGATTTGGCACTTCTAAGACATTGAGGGAGATCATTCCACAAGCTACAACCTATGTAAGCAAATGACCTTTTGCCAAATCCTTTGACCTTCGGTAGACTGTACCGACCACTGTCTGAGAAGGACACAATTGAAGCATTACCAGGATTTTGAGCAGTGACCCTAAATCTAGTACTATAACTATGAACAGAGCTAGCTGGAGTAAACATATCTTGCATATACAAAGGAGACTCCCCAGAATGAATCTTAAAAACATGACAGAGGGTTTTGAACTTAACTCTGTGCTCAACCGGTAACCATTTGACAAATGAGAACTCATCTTTGCCAATATGAGATCTAGCATCCAGATTCATGACAAATCTTACCATTTTATTTTGGGTGACCTGTAACTTATTTCTGAGAGACTGAGTGAGAGAATAGTACCAAACAGGAGAGGCATAATCCAAGTGACACTGAATGATGGCCATGATCAACATTTTCTTAGTATGAAATGACAGATACTCCCTCTTTCTATACAGGAACTTAAGCCTCCCGTTGACCTTCTGAATTATGGACATAACCATTGATTCGAAACTAAGGGTTTGATCTATTGTGGCTCCCAGGTATTTGACGGAGTCCTTAGACACTATGGATTGACCATTACAAGTGACGTTAAGGGAATAATGGTTCCTGAGCCTAGTCTTTGACCCGAACAGAATTGATTCCGTTTTACCAAGATGTAGAGATAACTTATTACATATTAACCATTCACTAACAGCTTCAAGTTCAGTGCTAAGGACATTTTCAATTTCAGACTTACATTTACCTGACACAAGAATACCAGAGTCATCAGCATAAAGGTTTAACCTGTGTTTCACAACTGCTGACATGTCATTGACATAAATTAAAAACAAAAGAGGCCCTAAAATTGACCCTTGCGGTACACCGCAATTGATATTGGCCCTTGAAGACAATGTACCTGAAACATCAACAAGTTGGTGTCTGTCAGACAGGTATGATGAGAACCAACTTACAGAGGACTCAGCAAGACCAATGGCGCGCAATTTCATTAGCAAAATACCATGATCGACCGTGTCGAAGGCCTTTTGGAGATCGAGTAGGACCATACCAACCATATTGCCTTTGTCCATCTCAGATCTTAAGTAATCTGTTAAATTAATGAGACAAGTTTCAGTAGAAAATCCTTGTCTAAAGCCAGACTGATGTTGATAAAGGAGGTCATGATTAGAAAGGTAACTGTAGACTTGGTCATAGACCACTCTTTCTAATACTTTAGACACAATACTTAAAATGGAAACAGGCCTGTAGTTTCCAACCTCTGTCTTATCATTTTTTTTGTATAGCGGAACGACTCTGGCCAATTTTAAGTCATCCGGCACGGAACCTTGAATGATGGACAAATTTATAATATGAGACAGAGGACTTGCAATTATAGATGCTGAGTCCAAGACAAATCTAGCAGGAATACCATCAAGCCCAGTCGCCTTATTAAGTCCTAAAAGATTAATGTACTTAAGAACCTGAATCTCTGTGACAATAGACAAGTTATAAAAGTTAGGTTTAACACCTTTAGATGAATAATAATTAAAAACAAAACTGGAACCAAATTTATTTAGACACTTTGGTAACTTTTCAACAAGTTTACTTGCAACAGACGTGTAAAAAGAGTTAAATTTCTCTGCAACAGACAATCGGTCAAAACATATTTCATCATTGATAGCAAGACCAATATTGCCAGAGGAACTGCTTTTCTTTGTGGGCATACCTAAGATTTTCAAGTTCTTCCAAATATTTTTAGAGTCATGTTTATTCTCCTCAATTGTGGTTTTAAAATAATTCTTCTTAGCCTTTGAAATTAAAATTTGAGTTTTAGTCCTAATCTCCCTAAAAGCTTTCAAATTTTCCTCAGATTTATGCTGCTTAAAAATATTATAAGCTTTGTCTCTGTTAACAATATGTTGAAGGATTTCAGAGCTAATCCATGGTTCTGTTCGTTGTTTAATACGAACTTGCTTGAGAGGTGCAACAGATTCAATAGCTGAAGTAAAAATATGTTTAAAAGAGTTCCATGCATTATGAACATTTTCACATAATAAAACACTGCTCCAATCAGTACCTACTAAATGCTGTTGAAATGCTTCCTTGTTATAATTCTTTAAAGAACGTAAAAATACAGTGTTATGATTACCACTTTTTAAACGACACAATTTTCTAGTACAAAATATCAATTGATGATCACTCAAAGAACAATCAATTACCCCACTTTGAGAAATATTTTGAGGATCTGATGCAAGAATAAGATCAATAATAGAACTCGACTCAGAAAATATTCTAGTTGGAGCATGAATGAGTTGTTTAAAACTAAACAAGCTACATAATGATTTCAAAGATCTAGATAACGGACACGATGTGCTAGTTTTTGACACATTTGTATTAAAATCACCTAAAATTACATTTTCTTGGCTGTTAAAAGATGAGCATGAAAGTAAAACAGTCTCTAAAATATTATAAAAGTCTGTTTGCTTTGGTGGTCTATATATCACTCCACACAAGATAGGTTTGGATTTAGGTAGAAGAATGTCAATAAATAAAGCTTCAAGATCAGAATGTTCCAAGTCATCACGTATATTGAACGATAATGTGTTGCGGATATATATGCATACCCCTCCTCCATGACGATTTCGATCCCTTCTCACTACGGTGTAACCATTGATAGAAATTTCACTGTCGAAAACAGAATTGTCTAGCCAAGTTTCAGATAAGCAAATGATGTCAGCGTTTGACTGTTTAGCAAGGAGACAAAGTTCATCATGTTTAGGTAAAAGACTTCTGATGTTCAAATGTAGGAAATGAAGACCTCTCTTCCTGAGCACTGAGAATTTATCACAAGGAGTAGAGCTAGTGCTGTCTGTTCGCTGTGGGATGGGGTTTGGCCCGGGACAGGGATGCACGTCCCCACATAATAGCAGGCTGATTTGAGTCCATCTACACAAGGACGAAGTACAACAAGATGATGATCTACTCGACTTGTTAGCCAACAAGTATGGCGAAATGAAATGATCGTAAAACGTCGCCTGACTCAAGGAAATTGCAGATTGATTATGTGACTGTCCGAAAATGGTTGTATCCGAAACAGGATCAAGAAACGAAATCTCATTTTTACAGGAACCGTTCAAACGTACAGTGATGATCAAGGTGGTGAAAACCAAGTGTGATAAGTTCATTTTCAATTGGGAATGACTTCATATGGTGGTTTATTCTGGTGTTGCTGGAAAACTTCATTTCTAATTCAAAACAAAAAATTGTTGTTGTTAGGTTACAGGCCACTAATTTCTGAAAATTTCATTCATGTGAAACAGCAATCATAGATGACTGGATATGTGCCGTCAATGACAACAATCTTATAGGTACAATATTTTTAGACCTTACATAAACACTTGATTTGATAGTGTGTTTATTGAGAAACTGAAGTGGTGCAAATTCAGCAAAAACTCAGTCCAATGGATGGCATCTTACCTGTTAAATCGTTATCAGAAAGTGAAAATATCAGACAAACTGCCCGAACCCTTAGAAATATCTGCAGGTGTCCCACAAAGTTCTGTTTTAGGACCAATACTTTTTATCTTGTTTATAAATGACCTTTCACTTTCTTCTGATTGTACTGTATTTGACATGATGACACTACTGTCACAGCTGTTGGTAAATCAATCAATTCTATACATGAAACTCTCCAATCCGAACTTACTGTCATAGAAACATGGTGTAGTCAAAATTCTATGGTGTCAAATGCTAATAAAACCAAAGTCATGTAACTATGTATCAACTTCAAATCATTGTCTCAATCATCCAATTAACACCCACTTAACTGAGTTAACATTGAACGATCAGACAATCCATCTGTCATCAGAAGAAAACCTCTTGTGTGTCCATGTTGACAAAATCTTAACTGGAAAGAACAGGTAAAACAAACCCTTAAAAAATGTAATCCACTTCTACACCTCTTACTGAGAATCAAACATTGTCTGAACTTACATGAAAGAAAATTATTCTTCAATGTTCACATCCTACCCCACCTTGACTACTGTTGCTCATTTTTGGTATCTTGCAGTGAAACCCTTCGAAATAATGTTTTTAAACTCAAAAAAGAGCAGCTCACATAATATTTGACCAACTATTTGATGCACCAACTGCTGAATTGTTTGCTAAACTTAAATGGATAAAAGTTAGTGACAGAGTTGTATATAAAAGTAGTTTTAGTTTACAAAACTCTATATAATAAGTGTCCAGAATACTTATCTGACAAATTCAAACATGCCAGTAATACTACTCTAAGATCATCACATCAAGAACATCTAAATGTTCCTAAACCAAAGATTGAATTGTTTAGAAAGTCATTGGATTACCCAGGACCTAAATTATGGAATAACATTCCTATCCTTATTCACCAACAAAATACATTGAAAGGTTTTAAGAAGGCATATCTAGAATGGATGTCCTTTAGTGGGTAAATTCAACTCTATAATGAATAGCAAAACATATAATTGTTATGAGTAACATTAATTCATGAAGATACTTTACATCACGTAGGTTTTTGTTATAATGAAACTGTTCCTTGACGCTGTCTGTTTTTTGTACTTAGTACATAGTATGTCATTTAATTCTCTGTTTATCTCTGTCATTGTAATTTTGCATCATCTTGACTCATGTATGTTCAGAGGCCCACATGGAAGATTAGGGAAACCCAAATGTGTAGCCTTTATAAATTAAGCCATTATTATTATTATTATTATTATTATTAACTGCATATCATTCCAGAGGTAAGATTTAACTGAATTATGGCAAATTAGTACTACTGTGTTAACATTGAGACTGTATGTTGTGTGATAATTATATTTGAAGATTTACACTTTTTCATTTACTAGTGGAATTGTCATACAATATTTTTATTGTCAGTCTGTGCATTGCATAGATAGTTATGATGAAATGTTACATTTCCAGATAAATACAGTGCTGCTACTATCAGTAATGCTGGGCCCAGTAAAAGTAAGGATATGGCCAGTGTTTTACAAGAAAGATTATCAGTACCTGATGATACTGGTGCTGTTGGTACGCTGGTTTCCATTTCTGTTCTGATAAATTGTAGCGCAATTAAGTACCAGTAATTTGAATTTAAAAAATAGCAGAAAATGGTTGAGTTTTAAAATGGGATCATCCATTCATGTATCATGTATGATGAAAACAATGATGATATACAATATACAAGGTATATAATAGTGTGAAAGCTTTCATATATAGTTGTTACTTATTTTTTTTTCTCACTTGTGTGTTTGTATTGGTTACAGATAGTGTAGTGCGTATAGTACTGTAAAGTGTAAGATTTTGACAGATACATGAATTACACAACTATTTTCTATTGTTTTATGTCTAACTGTTGGGTGTGTATCATGTATGCATCTATTTTACTGTAGATTTAGAATCACAGGGAACAAGATTGGATCATATAATACCTGGAAAAGACAAAGGCAGGAAAATATTGTGTAAGTTTTATATGTGTTATAGTATATGTCTGTAGGCTTTTATAGTACTCAGGGTTAATGCCTTTTTAGCAATGATATGTTATATAGCCACATTATGAAATGTGTAATGATTTATCTAAAAGATTCCAACAAACCTTACCATTAGAAAAAACAACATATTTTGCAGATATAAACTTAATGTAAGTGTATAAAATTAACAGGAATATAACCATATGCCCGGTCTGGTTTTGTTGCACCTGCAATATTTAGCTGGATAGTTAGAAATTTTGCGAGTGGATGACCTATATTTGCCAATCTTTTGTTGGCATTCATATTTGTTTTGCATTTAAGCTGATATTTAAATAACCAAAACAGGTAGTGAGGTGATCTTTTTTATGGGCACATAACTCTTGCATTTTGTAAAAATTATCAGTCTTTTTCCTCATTCAATCCTTGTGCATGTATGCTTTTAAATTTGACATCACTTCATCAGTTTATTGTGTTAGAATGATCAGCTTATAGAGTGGTTTATTTTCAGCACCTCACAAATGTTCCAAAAAATGTTTAAGCAACATGGATGATAACCCAGAGAAAATGAAGGGAGATAATCCATTACTAATACCTGTGTTCTTTGGCTGGGAAAGGTATTGGTCTTCATTTATTTGGTTACATATCAGGCTTATGAAATCTTCTTAACTGTTATAACTAGTTGTAGAGTTATTTCAATATAAACCATTTTCTTGATTATGATAAACATTTGTTCCTTCTCGTAACCTTTCTGTTAGCTCAGATGGTGATGTGCCAGTCTGTATGTTGGTTATTGGCTTATAACTAGGATTAGAATTTTTTTTAACATTTTCTGTGACAATTTGTATGGCTGTATCATAACTTGAAAATCACTCATACAGTCACGGACAGTCTAATACTGGTTGTTAAATGTACAGTTCTGGTTTTATAAGTTAACTACTGAACATCATGTTGATTATTGGTATAAAATGAAACACCAGAAAATAATGCTTAAAATTTTTAGATGTTACTTATGTTCATTACATTACAGACATGTTGCTAAAACCAAACCGTACGGTAGACGATCTGTGTTCTATCGTGCTCCTTGTGGCAGACGACTACGTACCTTAGAAGAGTTAGATTTTTATCTACATATAACAGACAGTGGATTGTCTATTGATAATTTCTGCTTTGATCCTGAGCTCCATGTGCACCATGAATTCATTCCTGTTAAGGTTTGTTGTCCGTCAGAATTATACATTTCACATCAAATTTGATGTCAGTTTTAATAATATTCACACAATCTACACACTTTGGTTCATCATGTGTATTTTTTCAATGGGGTTTAACATTTTACCAACAGCCATGATGATTTGGTGATTATTCCAGCTTTAATGGTGGAGGTAGACTTAAGACATACACATGGGTGGAACCACCAACCCTCTGTAAGCTAGCTGGACATCTTTCTCAAGTTTGATTGTTCTGGTCCTGGGTGGGATTCAAACTCAATGGTGTGGGGCTGGTGATTACCAGTCAAAGACCATAACCACTCAACCACAGGCCCTTCTGATATCATATAAATCATATAGTACATGTATATAGTATAATCAGTATGGTTTAAAAAATGTTTTCGACATTCAATGACATTCAAGCCAATGTTAAACATTGTACATTTTCAGACATTCTGTGACATTAAGGATATATCCTATGGTAAGGAGAACGTGGTCATATCATGTGTGAATGGTATTGACATACAATATCCTGACTATGTAGACTACTCCAATCAACGTATACCCGCATCTGGTGTCCGACTTAACCTGGATCCTGAATTCTTGGAATGTTGTGATTGTACAGATAATTGTAGAGTAAGTTTCACAGAATATCTGAACTTTGTGATTAATTATAGGTGTATATTCAATGAAAATATTTGGAAAATGTGTTAATAATTCTAATAAGTTAATAGTTTGCATAATACTGAATATTTGATGAACTGAACCAATTTTGTGAATTTTACAGATGATCACGAGTTTTAATAAATACAATTTCTGGAAAGGGAATCATTAACTTTCATTATAAGGTATGACAGAGATAAAAGTGAACATTGAAGTTGTTTGAAATAGTTTATTGTGCTTTCAGTGAATCATTGATACCAGTATATCTTTTATTATGTATTGTAAATGGCCATACTTTGTTGACTTCTAAATTTTCAGGACAGATCAAAATGTCGTTGTCAGCAGTTAACCATTGAAACATCAGCAGTTATAAATGGCGGTAAGCCGATACCTGACATAGGATACCATCACAGACGTCTGCCTGAACCGCTGTTATCTGGGTATGAAACCGTTATTATAACATTGTGATAAATCTAAATGACAACCAGCGATTTCCCTGGCTCAGGTTTCTTGCGTCCCTGACGCGATATCCAGCCCAAGGACTTGCATTGAGAGTGACCACTGCATCCTCGGGTCCCCTTCTGACTCAGAATTTGCCCTAGGCATTTTCTGTGTGGGACCCCCAAAAATCCCAAGGGACCCTTAAATGTTGGAGATGGGAGTCCCGGGGACCCTCGGTAAAAAAATCTTTGGGAAAACCCAGGACTATTATGATAAGATACTCTTACATTGGTTTGTTTTGTAATGAAAACATTTTAGCTGTCTTGTATACCTTTAGTAATATACTATAAATAAATTTGCTAATTGTGGAGTAAAAGTCTAAGAAAACTTTTAGTTACCCAGTTTTGTTGTGTAGGTTGTTCTGTGTAAAAAAACTTGGTAATTGCAGGATAAAAAAGTTTTAATATTATCATAATTCATATTTCTCCCAAATTTTCAATGAATTTATGTATTTTTTATTTTATTATTTTATTTTTCTGCTCATTGTCGATAAACATAAACAATAAACAACATGAAACATGGACAGAGGTAGAGTCACAGAGTCTGAGACTAATGATCGGTCTAAAACTTGCGCATTGAAATTCATCCAAGGCTCGAAAATTCTCGAATTTAGTTATTCTATTCTGCTTGGTTACCCGGAAATCAGTCCTTGACTGTGAATCACAAAAGCCTGATAAACTTGTTTCACAATTGATGTAAAATCTGTATGTTAAATTTTCAGTCTGCTTGTTTGTATATTACAGGGTATATGAGTGTAATTCTCGATGTAAATGTGACAAAAGGTGTCGTAATCGTGTTGTACAGAACGGTCTCTCTAACAGACTACAGGTGTTCAAAACTGAGAAAAGGTAATGTATCTATCAGCCAGGTGTATGTATCTATCAGCCAGATGTATGTATCTATCAGTCAGGTGTATGTATCTATAGTGGTGCTCCGATTGTCGCTAATAATCGAAAATCGATCGAAAAGATTGACTTCGCCGACAATCGAGTCGAATTTACGAAGTCGCCGACGTTTTTCGTAGTTTTTTTATCCTTATGGTCTTTTTTCTTCTTTGGGTTAATTGTTTGCGATCCGAGTCATCAGGCGGACGCATGACCTACATGAATAAGCTTTCTTGGATACGGAGCAATTCTAGTCAAACAGTTTGAAGTAACAGTTATTATTGATATTAAGAGTTATTTGTTTCACATTAAGAGTTATTATTTGTTTTACATTTGTTAACTATTGTTCAACTGTTTTATCTCAAAGTATAGTTTTTGTTCCAGTAAAGTTATAGTTCTTCAGACTTCTTCTTAGTGCCATATTCTTCTGTATAGACCTAAGTTTACTAATTAAACTTATTTCAGACAGAAGTTCACAGAACTCCTGATGTGAACCTCTTAACCTGAATATATTTAGAAATTAGAACTGAAAGGTCCATTGCTGAACGCCTGAAATGTTTGAATCCTTCACAATGCAACAGGCAGGCTAATTAGCACAATGCATATATCAACTAATAAAACAATAACAAAAGCCTAAATACAGAAGTAGGCTGAAAGCATTTATTACAACAAGTAACAACTGTAAAACAAACAATACAATTCGCATTGGGAAAATAATCGATTATAATCGATAATCGATCGGGACAAACCGATAATCGATTATGATTTTGTCATCCGATTCCAATCACTATGTATCTATCAGCCGAATGTATGTATCTATCAGCCAGATGTATGTATCTATCAGTCAGGTGTATGTATCTATCAGCCAAATGTATGTATCTATCAGCCAGATGTTTGTATTTAGCTGGTAACTGATACATTGAATCATCCTATTAATTTTGACATTTACTGACTGGATATAACATGTATTTATAATGAAGTCTCTGTAGGATTAACCCATTTATATGAATTATTACTGCCTCAAACTGAACCTTCAGTCTTTGAGAAATATGTCTATTGTCATCACATCATCCAATCAGTATCATGATTCATGGGGTTACCACTCCTATAAACCTTCATGGACTGGGGAGTATGGGTACCTTAGGTCAAATATCTAAATATGCTGACCATTGATGCAGAGTGTGGCTTGTTGTAGCTGTGTAAGTTGTAATCTTTGTGGAATCTAGGTGCTGAGATGGGAATGAAGGATTGCAGTGCAGGGCTTTAAAAAAATGATTGTTATAGAACACCAGCATCATTGATTGGTTTATTAATTTGTTCAGACAGTTGTTGTCAGTAAGGGACCAATGATTAAAGATGTAATAACTTAATCTGGTTATGAAGAAGAAGCATGTAGGATGTCCTGGTTGAAATTGCCACTAAATATGTGTTAATGTTAATATTAATAATAATGATATTATTAATATTACATTATTAATATTTAAAAATGACCTACCATTGTTTGTATATTGTAGAGGTTGGGGATTACGTTGCCTGGATGATATACCTAAAGGTGGATTTATCTGTATATATGCTGGTCAGTTATTAACAGACCAAGGGGCCAATGAGGATGGACAGCAATATGGAGATGAATATCTGGCAGAATTAGATTATATCGAGGTATGTGTTCGTACTTATTTTATTCAGATATTTGAAATTGTTCAAGTAGTAGAGCTTTTGATGTTGTCTGTCCATTTATTTTCATGTCACAATTTTTTCTTCTCCCCCTGGGCTTTACACACTTACTGCCCTGTCCCACCTTGCCAAAATTTGTAACGAATTGATGCTAAAAGTCGAACATGAAATTCGCAATGTTTGTAGACTTTTATTCGGTGAACTTTGGTTTGAAAGATTTTCACCGACCATGCACCAAACACATAACAAACTTGCACCAATTAATTTGAATAGCTAGCGTTATTTCTCTGAAATATGCTGAATTTTCTGTTAACAGAGCCTAGAGACTCTCCACTCGTTTATTTTACATGTATTAATTGCTTTGTATGAGGTTTTTCTCAGCTAAAAGATATTAGAGGTTAGTTTTGATAGTGTTTCAGAATAAATTGAACATCTCTCTTACATCAACTTGTTCCATTATTGCTACAGGTTGTAGAGCGACAAAAAGAAGGATATGAAAGTGATGTGGAGGATTTAGATGAGGGTATTGGTAAGGATGATGATGATGATGATGATTTTGAGTCTGATGGTAGCGATGATGCTGGTCTAGAATCTGATTCCGATGAGTGAGTGATAGTTCCATAATCCTCCAGTGTTCACATTTTTTACTATACCCAGATTAAGGCAAGGAGTTCTGAGTGACCTTGACACTACTCATTACTGTATGTCAGTGGGTCCATTTGTTCATTTTGCATCAAAATGTATGAAGAAGTTTTCTGACCACCTTTTGATCTTTTTTACTTGCCTTTTTTGTCAATTTTGAAAAAAGATTCCAAATTTTGTGCGAATAAACAATTATGTTTAATTAGTTCTATGTGAAATTTATTTATGAAACTATGTATTGTTTGTAATATATGTATAAACACTCACAAAAAGCTGAGATGGTTCAAAAAACAAAACAACTATATTTCTTAAATATTTAATTATGTATAAGTTTTCTTATGATTGTTACAGGTCGTTTACTGATGAGAAATTAAAGCAGTTCAGTACCGATGACATAGAACCTGGTAAAGAACATCGTACAAGGTTTGTACTTATATTGTACATGTATCTATATACTTCATTACTTCATGGTGTATGGCTTATAAGTATAAATCATGATGTATGGTTTATAAGTATAAATCATGGCGTATGGTTTATAAGTATAAATCATGGTATGGTTTATAAGTATAAATCATGGCGTATGGTTTATAAGTATAAATCATGGTGTATGGTTTATAAGTATAAATTATGATGTATGGTTTATAAGTATAAATCATCATGTACAGTTTATAAGTATAAATCATCGTGTACGGTTTATAAGTATAAATCATGGCGTATGGTTTATAAGTATAAATCATGGCGTATGGTTTATAAGTATAAATCATGGCGTATGGTTTATAAGTATAAATCATGGCGTATGGTTTATAAGTATAAATCGTATATGGTTTATAAGTATAAATCGTGACGTATGGTTTATAAGTATAAATCGTGACGTATGGTTTATAAGTATAAATCGTGGCGTATGGTTTATAAGTATAAATCATCGTGTATGGTTTATAAGTGTAAATCATGGTTTTTACTATGATGTTAAGCCAGGAGCAGACAGATGAAAATGTATGTCCCTTTTTATAGTAAACATAAAACACTGATGTTATGCTAGTAATTGAACAAGTACAGTATGCATTGTAAGGTTGGATTAGTGTGGTGCATGTGTTAGTGTATGTTGGAGGTGGCAAGTTTGTGTTCGACTATTCAAAGGAAGCTTTTTTGCTATTATCAGCCATTTCATATCATATTTGGTTGACTGGTTGGTGTTATCTTTAGCTTAGTTTTCATCTTTGTGTTTCTTTGTGTCAAATAATCATCTTTGTGTTTCTTTGTGTCAAATAATCATCTTTGGGTTACTTTGTACCATCATTATCTTTTTGTTAATTTGCTCACAGAAGGAGTAGTCGTCTGGAATTAAAACAACAGAAAAAGACAGGAAACAATAGTCTGTCATATGATTGTGAGGGGTATCAACTTATTTCTTTCATTTTGTTGATCTTTTACTAACATTCACTGTTTGTTTTGTCCTTTTACATTTGAGCAACACACGTAACTGACCAAAGAGGGGTTTATGATGGTGACGGAATTGTTCAGTATTTTTGTTGATGTCTCAGATGTATGAATAATTTTCCTATTGATCTGGTTTAATGCGTATGAAGCAGTGCAGTTTTAGTATTGCTGGTAACTCTAGAAGGGCAGTCTGTATCCTGTCATCAACATCTCCATTTTTTTTAGTACATTGTCAGGTTGCCTAATCTGGTCTGAAAGACTTGCTGCTTTCAAGACATTCATGAAAAATAGCTTAAAGCTTGAAACAAGAGAAAACTTAATTGAGGTTAGATCTTTATGTACATTTATGTCTTGTCACATCTAATAGTAAAATCTAAAGATTTAAAACCTGGCATTAATTTTTGGACTAAAGCACATAGTGACACCATTGGATTTACAAGGCTTTCATTGTATCAGGATATTGTTTTCATTAGTAAACATACCAAAAAGGTAAAAATTTGTTCATTATACTTGATTTTATTGATGATATTCAACCTGCGAAATACACTTATTATACATCGGGGACATTATTGATGGCATCATGCAAGAGTTTATGTCACCCTTAAACTGTACATAGGTTATAACTTTATGTATTTATATGTTTAAACTAGAATGATGTTGTCTGTAGGATGTTTATGATGTGTTTGTTTTCCGCATGTAGTTTGTCTTACAGCATCCACATAGACAGCATGTGGAAATTCCGTTTCGTGTGTTACCATTCTACTGTTTGAGTAATCTCCAGCTTTTTAGCTCACCAGAGCACGAAGTGCTCAGAGTGAGCTGTATTGATGGGTCTGTGTCCTGTGTTTGTCGGTGTGCAACATTGGCATTAACCCTGTTAACACTCAAGAGGTCACAATTTTGGTCAAAATTGGTCATTGGCTTAGCCTTGATGATATCTCATGCAGGTTCAGAAAAGGGCTATGTGGGGTCAACTGCTAGGTCACTGGGTCAAATATTGGGTCATGAATGCAGATAAATTATAAATGTTGTTAAAACGTTAGAGGCTTCCAACATGATATACATAAAACATTACAAGAATAGTTATATTTTGTTATCATGTTTTTTTGTGTGAAAAACCTTTCAAACATTTAATATGCCATATTTCTACTTGATAAATTTCATCAGGAAGCTTTGATGTGTTTCATCAGGAAGCTTTTCTGTTTTTGAGTCTTTGTTCTTTATAACTTTGAAGCATAATAACTAGGTCACACAATAATAATTATTGTTTATTATGATGTTCATCATGGTGATTATTAGTATGTTTATCATTGTGTTTATTATGTTTACCATGGTGTTTATCATGATGTTTACTGTGGTGTTTATCAAGATGTTTATCATGATGTTCATCATCATGTTTATCATGGTGTTTACTTTGATGTTTATCATTTTGTTCACTAAAATGTTTATCACGATGTTTATCATGGTGAGAACTCATTTTCTGCCTGATGAAATTAAAGCATGAGATGGCAGTGCTGTAGTGTTTTATATAGATCATAATAATATTAAATGATTGAAATTTGACTAAGAATAGAAAGAAAAGCGATGAATTTGAATGGAGGTGAAGTAAAATATTAAGGTAATACATTCAGGGCAGGGAAGGTCATTTAGCTGTGATTGTCAAATAATTCACAGTGCAGTAATTAATCTAGGTGGTGAATATAAATGTATGTATTTTATGTTTGTAGATCTAGTGATAGAAATATAAAGAAGAAACAGACGGCACAGAAAAGCACATCTGGTTCTTCTGCTTCTAGTAGACTGACAGAATCCATAGAAATTGAACCAGAGGAAGTAGATAAACCTACCATTGAACAAAGTACTTATCATATACATGTATATATCACATCATTTATTGATGTAATTCAATAAAATTTAACTGAATTACAAACTTAATTTCATTGGTTAATCTATTTGTGTCCTCTGGACAGCATAGCATATAGCTTGGTGGTGCACATTTTATATTATTTATAGAATGAAATAACGGCATTATAATTATTATGTCCTATCTAACCTTAATTGACATAAAGTTTAGTTGGTGGATACGAGAGTCAGTGGTATTGTTTTATGTAGGATTGATCAGTCCTGCAGTGTTAGTTTGATCATGGGTGTGACTGGTACCTTGCTCTATTGTCAGCTGATCA
Organism: Lutraria rhynchaena; assembly: GCA_008271625.1. Taxonomy (NCBI): domain Eukaryota; kingdom Metazoa; phylum Mollusca; class Bivalvia; order Venerida; family Mactridae; genus Lutraria; species Lutraria rhynchaena. The sequence continues at coordinate 1,976,066 of VIBL01000065.1, forward strand.
GACTACTTTGTTAACATTTGTTTAACATTCATCATTGTCCGGTCCTGAAATGTGTCCTTCACTCGTTTGAGATTTGACTTAGTAAATTTAAAAAACTTCCATTTTTTCTTTCAGCGGAGGAAACTGGGGACAGAAAACGTAGAACTGGTAGATCAACAGGTGCTAGATATGGAACACTGAACCCTTCAAAGAAGGAGTGTAAAGATGGTATGATAAAGAATTTGTGTATTTTAAGGGTTACTTGATGTCATTCTAATAGAATATTTCTACATCACTGAAAAGTTTCACCTTTCAATTTGTTTGTATTTGTTTATCACTGTATTTAAATCTATCATCTATGTTTCACCTGCTATTTTGGGATTAAAAACTTAAGTGTTGATAGCATTGGTTTATCTAACTTTCATGTTGAATATTTCATTTTATTTCAGACGAAGAGAAAGAGGACAGTTTTCACAACAGTATGACCAGAGATTTTTATAAAGATGGACAATCGTGTTATATTATGGATGCTAAGTCAATGGGTAATATTGGTAGATATCTCAATGTGAGTTCATATTATTATTTATAATTTTACTGTAATATTCTGTTTTAATCTAAATTGTATCACCAAAGGTTTTATGTTCCTTTTATTGAGGTTTCATCCTGTTATATGGCAGATTATTATGTATGTGAAACTATTTGTCTTTGGTACCACTCATTTTTACAGTAAATCCCGTTTAACCGTTTGCCTCATAAGCTTATTTCAGTCTCTCCCATCCAAATTCAAAGCAAATGTACAAAACATCAATTTGTTTAAGAAAATTGGATTCTCTCTCTTATTTTCTCCCCTCCCTCCCTTTGACAGGGTGGAAAACATTGTAGCAATAGACGTCAATACTCATTACAGGCAATGGCTTCTTTAGCCACAATGTTTTCAAAAGTCATCTGCTTCAGGTGCGGGAAATAAGGTATTATGAAGCAAAAGGTTGAAGTCTGTGAAAGTTATGTTCAACTTATCAATAATTAATTAGTTGCTATGTCCTAGCCATGAATTGCCTGAAGTCATTTTCATGTAATGAATGAAATCCTGTCTATGTTGTGGGAACACCAAGTTAGAAAATGTGTACCTAGTTTACCTTAGATAAACCTAGAAAAACACATTCTGTATTTAAGGTATGTTTGCAATATTTGTACTTTCAGTACTTGTTTATTTCATGTATATAATATTTATGTTACAGCATAGCTGTCAGCCCAATGCTTTTGTACAGAATGTATTTGTTGATACACATGATCTCAGATTTCCTTGGATTGCATTTTTTGCTGGACAGTAAGTTTGTATATAGTAGATCTGACATGGATCATTATATCTGAATTCATCAAACAGGTTTTCTGATAGTAATGTGATGAAAAGTTGGACATTTTAAATATTACTAACCCAGAGCAACAGATAAGCTGCGTATTTGCGTATTTACTCAATTGAATTTACAAAATACGCAATTGAAACTATTTTAGATGCGTATCAAAAAGCAATTACAATTACAAAAGCAAAATACCCAATTAGAATATTTATGATGTGTATCGAAATCAATTTTCATGAATATACACGAATATAGTCATTTTTGTCTGTCAGTCGTTCCTCATAGTCTCGGTACCGCTTCATGTACCGCTCACATTCTTTATATCTGTGTTGTTTCATTGTGAACTGAAATCATAAGATATATTGCATAGTTTTTATTACACTTCTAAACTACTATATTGTCCCTAAATAGTTTTAAAGTATAAGATATGTTGTTGATGATTTTTTCAGGTACATAAGTGCAGGTTCTGAACTGACTTGGGATTATAATTATGAAGTTGGCAGTGTGCCAGGAAAAGTGTTGTATTGTTACTGCGGGTCAGCAGAGTGTAGGGGCAGGCTCCTCTAGTGTACGTGTTCTGTTTTACATCATCATGAACAAATGCTATACAGTCATCCTAAAAGTCTTCGTGCACTCTGTACAATTTGAACAGTATCAAACTGCCAATATTTAAAAATGACAGAAATTTACAGCATTATAAGAATTATTTGTATGGTGTTGTAATCTTGTCTTGTGTTATTGTTCATAATAAATGAATTCTTTCATGATATGTTCTCTTTGAATTTCACTTATCAAGCAACATTTGGCCAGATATTACTTGTTCACTGTATGTAACTATTAACCTCATTCAAATATGTCATAGGTGATTGAAAACATCCACATAATTTCTAGTATAACTCGTATAAGTCAGTTTTATCTTCTAATCATTTATTTTCTACCTTTTATAACAAAAAACATCTAATATAAATACAAAGCTCACATAGAAATGTCAAATGATGAGTGGACGGGGCATACCTGAAAGCACTAACAAATAAATACAATGATATCACATTCTACCATAAAGACTGTACCTAAAAAGAGAATAACAAAGCTAAGATTTCACGTACGCAAGTAGAATAATGAGGCTATGTTTTGTTGAATAAATATCAGAAACTATTTACCCTTAAACCTATTTCCATTAACTATCAGATAGCTGGAGTTAAATTTGAATGACTGATATAATTAAACTAGGATTATGATCATATATATTGTAAAATTTATATGGAACCTGTAGCCTGCTAATGAGGAGTCAGTAGGAAAAATTCTTGATTATGTAGAAGCTTATAAGGTCGGTATTTCTACACCCACTCACGAGTACCTATGTGGCAGACTCAAAACAAATTGTTCTAGTGCGTACAAGTGGAACTCTGTGCGGCTGATCAATAGTTAAAAGTCAAAAACATGTCTAGACAAATAATTAAATATTTCTTCCACCTGATCACACAACAACATTTTTTTCTAATTTGATGCCAAAAAAAGAGTTTTTAAATCTTCACCAAATCAGCTGTTTTAGGTACAAGGAGATGAAGCAACAAAACAATTGTATAAAAACAAAGCAAGCTTGTGTACATTCACCTTTTCTACTTTTACTATTGTTCATTAAAAGACCTTGAAAACAAATACACACTCGTAACTACAATAAAAACAGAACTGTCATCCGGCAATAAACACTTACATACGAAACAAAATTCATCCCATGGATTGAAATAAACACAGCCAAGTAAACAAATACAAACACAGTTTTTCTGTTAAGAATAAATTGGATGGTCGAGACAAAAAGCAACAAATAATAAAAACACAAAAAAATAGAAATTAAATACAAATACTAAGTTATGACTTGATTGGTTGGGTGAGTTTTTCCACTGTATATATGTCATGCATGACAACAACATATAATAATATTTAAAATGCATTTGTGTCTGGTTTTTAAGTTGTATACAATGACAACTGAAATTTAATTAATTGCGGATAATCGACACCATGATTGACTACATGTTAGTGATTATGAATGAAATGGATTGGATGAACAATCAGCGTATGTAGACACTACTTTCTGAATAAAACCTTATCATTGGTCAATTTTAAGTCAGAGCTCAGAAACAGCCAATCAAATGCTTGAAATTGAGACTCAAGTTTTAGACTCATCGACACCTTCCATATTTTTACTAAAACATGATTTTTCTGAAATATGTAAAAAAAGGATTTCTCATCTTTAATTATATATACTTGAACACCTTACACTGTAGTTGATATGTTTCACAATTGTATAAAATAAATCATTTTATTTTACAATAGATATGTAAACATGTACATTCATAGAAGTATCCTTACAGTCCAACAAGGTTGTAACAGTGTGCTTGAATATTAAGATACAACCTTATTGCATTGATGTGACACAACTTGATGTATTAAAATTTTTTATCACAGACAAATTTGTTGATTGAAACAATAATGAATTTGAACACTATACAAAACAATTTTACTTCAATGTATACATCTACATATGTCTAAATAGGTATAAATATAATAATTGTATAATACAAAGGCAAGCTAAAAATAACCTAAAACAAAATATTACACCATCAATCTAGTGAAGATAGAAATACAAATGTTTTCTTCATAAAAGCAGGGCATTTTTTTATTTCAGTTCAAGACTTTATTTTCAGTCTCAAGCTATGATGTAAAACTATCAAAATTTTATAGATTTCCATATATTTTTTTCAAATAAAACTTTACAATACTCTTTCTGTAAACTTTTCTGTGACTGTTTCAGAATTCCTCAGATATGTGTAGTAACTGATTTCACTGAGTCTAAATATTCATTGAACTATCACAGTTTTGATTACATTAAATACATAGTATATACAATAAACATCATGGGAAAATCATACAAAAAAATGTAACAGTACCGTTTTTTAAACAAGATCTTACCATTATGCAATGTGTAAATTGTATGAATTTGTAAAATTCTTGTCAAAAAATCATAATTTAACATAATGAAAAAACTGAAAAGCATTTATTATAAGCATATATAATTTATAGCATGTCTACATAAGTAATAAACTTGATATCTGTCCTTAATGATGTTTAACACATTAATGCAGGGAACCAAGTTATCTTATATATCTGATCTTGAAGATAATTTCATGTAGGAATTCTTGCTTACTATAGACTTAACAAAATTCCAATCCAGCATTTAGTGGACATGAAATACTGTCTCAAAGGGAGACAATTCTGTGCGTCACAAGTCTGTACACCAACTAGATGCAAGGGAGAGCACTCATATCTTGATGTTTGTTTTGTAGTTAACACTTCTGTTCTCTACAGCATTTATGTACAGGTAGCTGAGTGTTGTACCATGTATTGGTGTTCTAGTGTCACTCAAGACAATATTGTACGTCTCTGATGATATCTATATGACAAGCGTACTATCTATAATCTAGAGATTTCTACAAAAGTTTATAGTACACATCAAGGTTTGTTTACAAGTTCACATTATCGTTTTCCCTTAAGGTGAAGTTTACGACATTGTGGACTGTGGTTTTGCTGTGGTAGGACAGTGGTGGTCTCGATGTGTCACCATTGGTCAGAGGCAATGCCAGAGCTGGTGGTCCAAATGGGTCAACCTGTAATATACGTTCATTGTAAACATCAGCATAATTCAGTCTACGTTCTGATTATCTGCTACGAACTTGTAAAAAAATGAGTCATGGCGTGAAAAAAAAATTTACATTCTTGTTTAATTCTCAAAAGCAGTGTTATAAGTTTGATACAGCATTCAACTACAAGATGAATTAAGTTGTAAATTTATCTATGAAAACTTGTCATTGACATGTTTAACTATCATTTATAGTAAGCACTATATTAACTTTTACAACCATTTTTGATAACATTTATAAGTCAACTATTATCTCAAAAAGAAAATTATGAATAAAAGGTCAAAATCAGCCAAAATTTTTATCAAAATTCAGATGAGAATTGCACAAATAAAGGATGTGTTCATATCAAATATTATCTTCGATCTACATATCATAACATCAATCAGTTTACTTATATAATATCATAAAAAAGCAACGATAAAGAAACTTTAAAACCAAGATTATGTCAGATAAAAATATAAATATCAGATAACTAAAAGATACAACAAATCATTAATTATTTAAAAAGAGATTGTCAATTCATTCAAAAGCATAAAGTTTACTGTGTGTGAACATTAATTTTAGAGATGGCAATACAAGCAACCACCTCACGATAACAAAACAACAACAACAACATACATGTCCGATATATCAACAGCATTTTTTTGCAATTTTTGACTCTAGATATTTGCACACTTCAGTCTTTATATGATAGATAAAATTTATTTCTTGTCATTCAAACCAATTTCTATCATTTTCAAGCATGATTCATCCAATATTTACTAAATAGATACGATCATCAGCTTTAGGGACGTCACAATTATTGCTAGCTTATCTAGCGTATCAGTTAGGTAGTTTAACTAATCTACCACAATATTACAATGAAGCATATTTTTTCATATACTGATTGCACATTACAACAGGACATTATTGGTCAACAAACCAAGTTTACCTGGAACAAATTTCCACTTAGTAAATTCATTATCTAGTATTGAAAACATAATAAAAAATAATTACCAATTCTGAAATCAGGACATTCATTGAAATTGCAATCAGCAACCAATATACTATCCCCTCCCCCCCCAAAAAATATATTTTATTGATTAATAACACAAAATGTAAGACCAGGATCATGTCCTAAACTCATTTGTTTACAAAACAAGACATAAATACAAAAGAATTGTCTTTATTATAACACATTCATTCCTCTACATAAAAAAGAAATCTCAAACTATCTCTGGGTGTTTATACTTACACGACCTTAGATATCAGTATGCTAGTAACCAGAGTTTAACTTACTCCAGTAAATTGTCAAGGTCATTTATAAAATAAATTAGCCAGTTACAACCTGGCCCAGCATTATTACGGACAACCATAAAAAGAAAATGACCCGAGCCTGTATTAATTTAATGACATCTGTGAAAGTAAAAACCTACAAACCTGAAATCTTTTTGGAAGGATTAAGCTAAATACCTAAATGAATTATCCTTATTACATGCTGAAAAGATTTGGAAATAAGATGACCATATATCACACATTAGTTCACACTTACATTAACTTTAGGGTTATCTGGTGCCTCAACTTGAACATCAGTGGACGTAGAACCATATTGTTTATGTGCTCGGGACCAGTTTGCTTTGATTTCAACATCTAAACGACTCGTCTGTGTGTGCTTAAATGGTTTTCCAGTCGATACACACAAGAGTTGATCCTTCTTAATATCTTTATACTCTGTAATCTGAAAAACAAAGATAGGCATAAGTAACACACATTCAAGAAACCTTTTATCTGAATTTTTTTATCTTTTAACAATAATTCATGTTTTTCATGTTGGTTGGAACAGAAAATAAGTGATTCTGATTTTGTTTGTTTTTGTTTTTATGTGACTTATTGTCACTGGGGCTTAACGCCGTTTTTCAACATTTTTTCAGTTATATACGGCAATCAGTTCACCTAACCAGTTTTCCTGGACTGTATACTAACCAGTACTAACTTATCCTGCAACAAGGAGTCGGCAACTTCTCCACATATGGAAGAAAATCGACATTTTTGTCAAATTTTCATAGAAGGGTATGGCCTGCCACGACCGGGATTTGAACCCGGGTCTCCAGGTCACAAGTCCAGCACACTGGACCACAGCTGTGGCCACAAGTGATTCTGAAATGAGAAGACTTTGCAGATAACGAACAGCATACCTCTTTTCCTTCCATATTGAAAAATCTCTTGGCAGGTTGCCAGAGATTCAGTCTCATGGTTGCACTGTCAAGAAGTTGTTGGAAACAGTCACCCCAGATATAAGTGGCTCGTTCCACTGATTCACCATTTGGATAAGCTAAAATTCTTTTCTGAAATTAGATATGTGCTAAGTTTCTATATGATGGATAACGTAACTTAAAATGTCAGGAATAGAGAATTTTACTTTTAATTGTTTTAAGTCAAGATTGTTTTATTGATCTGCTGAAATAATCTTGACAAACAAATAATCATAGATTTATAGATAGATTTATTTCAGTGTAGGTAAAATAATGGTTCACAACATTCAATAATAAAAAGTTACATTAAACAAGATGCATTTAGCACAAGAATAAAAAGAGACAAAAAAAAAACAGTAATTTTAAATAAGAACCATGACATGCTTCTTAATACTAAGGATTACAAAAAAAAAGAGAAAGCTTTTATTTCCATCATGGAAAAATATCTTACATGTTTAAATATTTCCTTTTCCTGTTTATAGTACAGAACACAAGTGTTGAAATAATCATTAACAGAATCACAAATTAAAGTATATGTTGATATGGCAACTCTTGCTAATCTATATATGTCATACTCACTGTATCTGGTTGTCTGTATAAACTTTTAGTCAGGTTTAACTGTAAGGGAACTGTCTTTTCTTTCTGATATTGTTTCACTTCAGCCAGATGTTCCTGTAACAAGGACACATAATATAATACAAACTGAATAATACATTCAGTATTGCCTGGTATTACCAGAGTGCCAGTGTTACCGACAAGTTCTAACTGCACCAAGTAACTATCAACTTCGCCAAGTGTAGAGTTAATGGTGGAATAAAAGACTCTGATAGCAATTTTCTTCTTGCTGTCACTGACAGAAAAATGTGCTTCCCCAGGATTCCTGACAACTTCTGCTTCAGTTGTCTAGTACTCTAACGACTCTTCTTATTTGACTGAGTCTTATATGTACTCAATCATACTAAAATAATGATGTAAGAATTGTGACAATATATTGGTTTAGATGATCAACCTGTAGTTTGTGGACAGTATCATGCTTCTGTTGTTCTTCAGCTGTTGGTTCTTCCCAATGACCTTCAACAACAACAGGTTTGTTACTATTCTTTGTTCCCTTGTATTCACCAGGATTCAATTCATCCAATCGACGACCTGATGAAACAAACAGAGTACTAAGTCAGTCATGTGATCTCAGAATTCATACAGAGTATACTTACTTCTGTGTAAAACATGTGCATAGGTTACACAACCTATCTAGTGTGTATATAACACAACCTATCTAGTGTGTATATAACACAACCTATCAAGTGTGTATATAACACAACCTATCTAGTGTGTATATAACACAACCTATCTATGTTGTATCTATGTTAACATTGTATGTATATTACATGTATTAAAATGTTGACATTGTATGTATATTACATGTATAAAAATGTTAACATTGTATGTACATTACATGTATTAAAATGTTGACATTGTATGTATATTACATGTGTAAAAATGTTGACATTGTATGTATATTACATGTATTAAAATGTTAACATTGTATGTATATTACATGTATTAAATGTTGACATTGTATGAATATTACATGTATTAAAATGTTAACATTGTATGTATATTACATGTATTAAAATGTTGACATTGTATGAATATTACATGTATAAAAATGTTAACATTGTATGTATATTACATGTATTAAAATGTTAACACTGTATGTATATTACATGCATTAAAATGTTAACATTGTATGTATATTACATGTATTAAAATGTTAACACTGTATGTATATTACATGCATTAAAATGTTAACACTGTATGTATATTACATGTGTAAAAATGTTAACACTGTATGTATATTACATGTATTAAAATGTTAACACTGTATGTATATTACATGTATTAAAATGTTAACACTGTATGTATATTACATGTGTAAAAATGTTAACACTGTATGTATATTACATGTATTAAAATGTTAACACTGTATGTAAATTACATGCATTAAAATGTTAACACTGTATGTATATTACATGTGTAAAAATGTTAACACTGTATGTATATTACATGTATTAAAATGTTAACACTGTATGTATATTACATGTATTAAAATGTTAACACTGTATGTATATTACATGTATTAAAATGTTAACACTGTATGTATATTACATGTATTAAAATGTTAACATTGTATGTATATTACATGTATTAAAATGTTAACACTGTATGTATATTACATGCATTAAAATGTTAACACTGTATGTATATTACATGTGTAAAAATGTTAACACTGTATGTATATTACATGTATTAAAATGTTAACACTGTATGTATATTACATGTATTAAAATGTTAACACTGTATGTATATTACATGTGTAAAAATGTTAACACTGTATGTATATTACATGTATTAAAATGTTAACACTGTATGTAAATTACATGCATTAAAATGTTAACACTGTATGTATATTACATGTGTAAAAATGTTAACACTGTATGTATATTACATGTATTAAAATGTTAACACTGTATGTATATTACATGTATTAAAATGTTAAGACTGTATGTATATTACATGTATTAAAATGTTAACACTGTATGTATATTACATGTATTAAAATGTTAACATTGTATGTATATTACATGCATTAAAATGTTAACACTGTATGTATATTACATGTGTAAAAATGTTAACACTGTATGTATATTACATGTATTAAAATGTTAACACTGTATGTATATTACATGCATTAAAATGTTAACATTGTATGTATATTACATGTGTAAAAATGTTAACACTGTATGTATATTACATGTGTAAAAATGTTAACACTGTATGTATATTACATGTATTAAAATGTTAACACTGTATGTATATTACATGTGTAAAAATGTTAACATTGTATGTATATTACATGCATTAAAATGTTAACACTGTATGTATATTACATGTATTAACATGTTAACACTGTATGTATATTACATGTGTAAAAATGTTAACACTGTATGTATATTACATGTGTAAAAATGTTAACACTGTATGTATATTACATGTATTAACATGTTAACACTGTATGTATATTACATGTATTAACATGTTAACACTGTATGTATATTACATGTATTAACATGTTAACATTATAAGCTGAAAACGAAAACAAAAAGCTAGAATAGACAACAATCATTTTTTTGGCAAAATGGCTAAACATTTTTTGTCAGCAAATTTTTAAAGAGTGGGTCAAGAACCTGCAAATCAACACTTTTAGGGATGGCCTAGTTTAGTGCAGCAAATAAATTTAGCACTACCAAAAATTTGTTTAATCTTTCTGTAAATGATTGAGCATGAATGTGATATAACACAGGATAGGTAATAGTGGTCATTATATACTCTAAAAATGTGTTCACTCAGGATATAAATGATTCAATATGTTCACCATATAATACAAAATGTAAATATCAAACAAATATAGTAACACTTTGCAGAACCTGTTATCAAATGGCAGAATGTACATTCATCGATTATGACTAATTGATGTGATATAGTATTAGAATGATAGAAACAACATATAAATGTAAAGAATTACATGTAGGAAAAAGATACCTTTCATTTGTCGGAGGACATGTTTCTCAAGGTCAAGTTCTAATGACACAGCCGACCTAAATGCTCGTTTCTTCTTACGATTTTCTACTTTAGATTCAACAACTACAAATATATAAAAATGAACACATGAACTATTAAATAGTTTGGGGCTTTATGCCATTAATCAACAGTCTTTCTATTATGTTCGGCTGTAATTTTACCACACAATGGCTCCTTAAGACCAACTATACCTGACTCATAATGAGCAATGTTAATACAAAAACAAAAAAAGCACATATGTATCAGAATTGTAATTAAAGGTAAATTCATTTCAATTGTATAGACAATTTTTGTAATACTGACAGAATTTTACCTTCAGGAGGAACAAATGGTTTCCCACTAGAAACCCATATTTCTATAGGATATCTAAGAATTGTTTCTTCAGACGGCATACGAACTTGACTCAATAAATACTCCCTCTCACGAGACGTCTTGTCAGCTTCCTTCTGATCCGTTTCTATAAATAGAACAGAACACAATTCAGTTATATAAATTACATTATGTCCTTTTTTACAAGTAGAATTCAGCATGAAAAGAATTCATTTAATTAATCTTATTTCAACCATTCAATACAATCATGAGAATATAAACTGACCACTTCAATCAGTCAGATAAGGTTACCATGGTGACTTACCAGCTTTATCTTGTCCATCATCTTGTTGATCTTCCCTTTCTTTCTCCTGACCTTCACCTTCACCACGTTGAAAACTCTCAGCATCATCTAAAATACCCAAATAAACAACACAGGAAATAGTAACAGCTTATAGTGTACAAAGATAAGTTTATCTTGAAGAACTGAAGTTCTACAAATAAAAAAAACATAATTCTGACATCATGCAATTGACAGATATTACTTTTCTTTCATATTTGTCTGGTGGTAATAAGTGAGTATGCAGCATAAGCTCTGTATATTCCTTTCTTTATTTTTAAAACAAATATAGAATGGCCATTAGTTGAATGGAATCCTGAATAACAAGATTGTACTAACCTTGTTTGCCATGGTATAACTTTTCCAGATGGTCAGCCATCAATGTTCTGTAGTTCTGTATCGCCCAGTCAACCAAATCCTCCACTTCAACAATCATACTACCATCTTCTGTATACATCCGCACAGCAGCTTGATTCAAACCAAGTCTTAGTGTACATTGGTTCAATATCTGACAATGAGAAACATTAAAATTGTACAGTAAATCTGTACAGAGATGTTGTATCATTGACAAACTAAATATCTCTTCTAAAGATTTGAGGGTAGTACTAATGTGTGTAAAAGTGAACTTAGATAATCCTGCATTCAAGAGACACGATTACACAGGGAAGCATTTGTACAAATAATCCATCATGCTGAGAACTGACAGCAGACGCAACAGATGCTGAGCAATTATAACAGAACTTCCTCTTTTTCAGAATAGACAGACAAAAAAATCAGACAAGTTTAGGAAATACTTACTCCCACAACACTAGATCCACAGATAATTTCTCCAGGTCGTAGTCGACCCTCTCCGTTCTTATAAGCCAGAACTTTCACAGTCTGTACAGTCCTTGCTACATTGATTTCCTTAGTGATCACTCTGCTGCTTGTTTCCTCAGATAACTTCAGCAGTTTATCCTGCCAATCTTGTAGAGTGAGTTCACACTCATGTGTGGAGAGATCAACTTTACCGTTGAGAACACGGAAACTTCCAATCTGCTGCAAACCCAACTGTTTCGCTGGAAAACAACATCACATACCACTGAATACTGGTACACAGTACCTTACAGCCACAATAATCATGAGACATATGTCAAATATTTAGACATAAAATAAGAAAAGGCATTCATTCAGATATTTTCACAATAATCTGGGAACATGACCCAGCGATTTTTTTCGTTCTCTATTTGGGTCCAGTAAACCAACCTTCCCCAATAGAAAATAGACATTTTTCCCCATTCCTGACCTAAAAATTTCCAATTTTGGGTATCCCACCATACCCATGTGACCCATGCTTACAGTTAGAAGTTTTGTAGAAAATAGTTTAGAACAGAGAATATTAACAGACATTCAATTTACAGTCAATCAGCACACTGTTCAGTCAATCAGCACACTGTTCAGTCAATCAGCACACTGTTCAGTCAATCAGCACACTGTTCAGTAAGATAACTCGCAACCAATTTTGTTTTAGTTCTGTTTTCATTTTTGTTGTAGCCATTGACATAAAAATAACCTACAATATATTTTTCTTTCAAACTGAAAATTTGAAATTACTTACATCAATTTGAAAGAACACAATATTTTTCCCATTGCAAACTGACTGAATTTCACAATAAAACAAGAGCTCTGCAGAGCAGTGCCAACACTAGTCTATTTAACATCATTTCATTTCATAAGCAATTTTGACCAAAATTCTAAGTTAAAAAGTGGCATAACTCCAAAAATATAGCTTTCAGAATATTGTTCCTTGTTTTGCAACAGTGCCTTATCATGATAATCAAGTATCGTGTATATACCGTCAAAAGTGTTTCAGTAATGGGTTACATTAAAGTTTTTGCACAACAACAACAACAATGAAGACAATAACAGGGATGCAGCTTGATTTTTCTTCAAAACAGATGAGCTAAAAAGAACCCCAATGTATGACACAGTATTCTTTAGGAACAAAATTAATCATATTTTCTCTCCACATTAACGCTTCAATAGAAGAACTTACCATATCCCATTGCACAAGAAAACTGTGTGTTATCAGGTAATCGAGTAATTTTGTAACGACCTCTCATTGCACGTGCGCAAGACATGCATACTTTGATGCGTTTCATGGTAGCTCTATCTGACGCTTTCTGCAAGGGCACCTCAGCACAATAACCCTGTAAAGTTAATCAATTTCTCATCACACTGTTTTTACAAAAACACATAGCAATACATCAACAGAATAGTCTAACAAGAGTATTAAGTATGTATGATAAAGTCTATGTTTAGAAACAGTTATAGTTTATGGTTCAAAATAAAATTTGTGGCAAAATGGTACAGAAAATGAGCTGATTCGACATAAATTCAACTGGTACAGAAAAACTAAGTACACAATGTTTCCAGGGAGCACTTCACATACCATCATATATATGAATACACCAAAACATTACCACAAGCAACTTTTTAAGAATACATAAGGCTTCCGAAAATTTCCAATATAACAACAAAAGAAATACTACGTACTGGTTGATCAATTTTTGATGTGTTGGCAATGGCATATGTACAAACATCAGCTTTGTTGGCAGCAGTTATTTCTTTATCAGGAAGGTCGGCATAGAATGCATGAACAAAACCAGTCTCTGCATCATAACGCCACCTTTGATGAGCTTTACCAAATTCATTATTTCGGCGAGATTGTAGAGTGACCTTGCATCCAACAAAGGTCAAAGGTCGTCCTTCTTCATCTTCAGCAAATGGTGCATTGTTTGGCATCGAAACTGTAAGTACCATCTGTTGACTATGACGTGTTCGGATCTCACTAGAATGAAGTTTTTTTTTTTATAAAACCTCTGAATACACTGTTTTAAATAAACACAATTTAGCCAAAATATGTTCAGTATGAATTTCAATGATACAATGAAGAAAAATAAGTACTTCAAATATCCTTATGATAATTTTATTTTAAATGTCTACAACTTTTGTTAGATAGCAGATAGCACTCTCTCATTACCCTTGATAAATGGGATTAGGTCCCTCTGAGCAGAATTTACAAGACAAGGAATTCTTTCTTTAAACCTTAATGTTCAAATGATACTAATTGCAATAATAAGGTCTATGGATTCAAAGAAAGTTCAGAATTAATTCTTGTGAAAACATCATTTAACTACTAAGTGTTCCTTTCTGAATATACACATATCAGATTTACCCATTTTCCTTCATACACCACTGTTGATAAATATCGTCAGGTCTCCTCTTAACAAGATGTACCTCAATAACACGACCCTCAGGCTCTGACACGCCAAGGACAAGTTGACGATTACTACTTAAAGCAATATAGCCATCTTCAAACACAAATCTTTGTAATGTATCTCTTGAAATCTTTGCTACTGTCTTAGGTCTGCAAAACAAATAACACATATCACTGCTGGGTACAAGTTTCAGCAAGGAAATCTAAAATGAGACCTTATTATTTTGAAAAGTCCTGCCAGAAACATTTTGAGTCAAATACTGAGTTTTCATGCAGTATTTCTGGGTTACTTTTCATTTTTTTGTTTGTGACAGGTTCACCTAACCAGTTTTCCTGGAGTGTATACTAACCAGTACTAACTTACCCTTCCACAATGTGCCAGCAACTTCTCCACAAATGGAGGAACATCAACATGTTTTGTCAAATTTTCATAGAAGGGTATGATTTGCCGTGACTCAGATTCGAACCCTGATCTCCAGGTTACAAGTCCAGTACTTTTCATTACTTCATATACTATATGGCATACACAAAAATTGGCCCACATGTAAGTATTCAAATTTTCCGTTGATTTATACACACAATCAGTCTTGACTTCTTTAGATACAAATTAGGATAAAGTTTGTTAAATGTGACCCAAATAAATTGTAACTAAAATAATTCTTGAACATAAAATGAGTTTGTGAATTCCTCTATTAACACATGCATTGTTCATTGTTAAAGCATCTCTTAGAAGATTTGTGATACAACAACAGACAGATAATATCAACTGATTGTACTATACTTACTTGTACTTTTCATACATTTCTCTGTCGGTGAACTTGTTGGCCTCTGGATCATTGTCAAAACTGTTATTTACATTCACCAATCTTTCCCATGGCCATTTCAAGTTATTCAATCTTTGTTCTGACTTTTCATGTGCTAGCTGGTGGTAAGACTTGGGGCCGGTTCCCTCATCAGGATTCCTAAAATCAAAACTGAATACTACATAACACTGTAAGTTCACAATAGAAATTATACCTGTTTGACTAACAAAAATCAAAACTGAATACTACATAACACTGTAAGTTCACAATAGAAATTATACCTGTTTGACTAACAAAAATCAAAGTGTGTCTTAATTGGTATCTCCACGGAATTTTTTTCCCAAATACTTTCGTGTAAAAACTCAAAGATGGAGTTACTTTGGTAACACTGCACAGTAATATATAAAAACATACAGTTCAAAATGAAATGTCTGTATGAAGACATGATACTGGAAACCTTCAGTCTGTGGTGCACTCAGCACTCTGATTCGTCTGTCTTTATTTAGTCAACAAAAAGGTCTTAGAAGTAAAAATTCAGTATGAGAATTTAACTTGAACTTACTGAGTTGGGGAATTAGAATCAACCGTTGGTGGTTTCCCAGAAGCTAAACTTTGTCTGTCCAGATCAACATCTTCTTCATCCTTAGACCACTGTTTGCTGACTGTGACTGGCATACCAGGGGTCATACCAGGGTCAACTTCCAACACATATCCTTAAAATATTCACACATAAGTATATAGACCTTGATTTAAGTACTAAACAAACAAAATCCTGGTAGTTCTTTTTGTTTGAGATTGTATTTCTAGTGAATCATAGTAATTTGAGATGTGGTACAGAAAAGACCTCTGAATTACACCCAGTACATAAACTAAAATACATTATAAAATTCTGATACATTCACAAAATGCAGACACAGCTAAATTTTAACATGACTGAAAATACCAAACAAACAATTTTTAAATATCAATCTACAAATAGAAATTCTCATACTTTCTGGATTGCGTAATGAAGCATATTGGCGTAACTTGGCAACGTCTTGAGATATTTGTGACAATAAAAATCTGCGTTGTTGTTCGGCTCGTGTCAGGTTGGGGTCAGTCCATATTTCACCACAGGACACATAGACTAACTGATCACGCTTCAATGTTTTCAATGAGAAATGTTCATTTCCATTCTCATCAAACATCCTTCGTCCAGCAAATGGAAGATTGAGTAGAGATGTACAGTGATCTAAAAACTGATATAAGAAAACATTCACAATTAACTCGATACATCATATTAATAAAATTGATGTCTGAAAAAGAGGAATATAGGGTCAACATATCAAAAAAGCAATAAGTGTACACTTATTCCAATGTGGCCTTTTTGCAGAACAACCTAAAAGCATGACTACCAGACAAACAATTATTGTTTGAACAAAATAATGCAACTTGATTAAGTCTTGGCTACAAATTGAACAGCTAAGAAAAATTATTAAAGTCTAACCATGCTAAATTCTAGTTCTCGTATTGTTAAACCTCGACAATGAAGATTGACATCTAACTCAATAATGTCACCAGTGTTGTCAGGAAGTGGTTCTTCTTGTTTTCTACGACGATTCTTCTTCTCTGGTTTGGGAGGCTTTTTAGATAAATCCTTCATGAACTGAATTAGTAACCAAGGAAACAGAGCTTAGCAAAAAATCAACATTCAAAGTAAAACCATCAGATAACAAGCACTGAATGCAATACGGTAGGTACAAGGTACACTGACTACAGTATAGGTGTGTTCATTTGAAATTTCTAAAACTAAACAGATGCCACAAAACAAATCTAAAACTCTTTTTGTCTAAAGAACCACACATATTTAGCCTAGACAGGAATTTAAATATGATAAATGATACATACAAACTATGTTTCCTTTATTTATTCATAAATATTTAAAATATGTATATGTTAAGTATATGCATGCATAGCATATATAATATGTACAACAATTTACATGGTTTCACATACAAAAAAGAAATTACACAAAATATGCCACAGAATGAATAAATCAGACAGTTCACTGAAGGGCATTCAAGATATCACAAATGAACTTTATTCTTAAAAGCGTTCTGGTAAATATAAATAGCTCATACTCCTGACGAGATAAATTATTGTGCATGAATGTAATAAACCATAGAACTATGTAAAAGATAAACTTTGTAAACTGTGTAAAAGTTCTAATTAAGTTATACATAGTGTGTACATTTATGTATATTGTTGAATTAAACTTACCACACAACAAGACTTCATTATCTATTAAATAATGTTACAGTCCCTCATCAAGAATTTCAGAATGTTATACCAACAATAAAGTGACCATATAAAGACAAATACACGAAACTTACACTTCCATGAAGTTTTATTTATATAAAGCATGTAAACAGGACATATGATAGTTTTAACAATGATTAAAAGCCTATATTTACCACTACATTATGTTTGTGTAAAATTTCAAGTACTGAATTCTAATCAGTTCAATGATTATATCATAGTACCAGAATTCAACCACTGACATGATGTACATGGATCATAGACTATCCAACAAACAAGCCGGTATGTTTGAACCCTACTGTGAACTGATCCCTACAGGTAGACAGAATGCTACTTACATTAGTAAGGTTTGGTCCAACCACTGGTATGGCCATGGATAAATTTCTCTCTCCATTTCTTACAACCAGAAGTCGAAGAGGAGTCACTAGAAATATAGATACTTATGTTAAATTTCTAATTGGAAGAACATAAGTATAAAGCATCAATTCACCAAATATTAAAGATACATCCAGTCTACAGACAATATTAAGTTTTTCTGAGGCTAAGTACAAATGAATATAACTGGATAAACATCATAAATCATTATTAATAAATTAATTCTTTATCAGATTAAAACAATGAGTACTACTCCAGTACTCAAGGAAAATTCAAGTATCTGACTGGTTCATACTGTACATAGTATTGAAATAAGTCAATGACATGACTGCATTCACAGATATCCAAACAGTGCTGTTAACAGTCTGGTACACTGTATGGACATGGTGTATATTTATACATCTCTCTTAAATTCATCACAAAACTCCTATTGAACAGATGTTTCATTAACTCTACACCGCAAGATGTGTCATAAGTGTAAGAAGGTTGTTACACAGTTACAACAATGTCACGTTAGGTCACTATGTTATACAGACAGATCCAGGGTACTACAACAATGTCATGTTAGGACACTATGTTACACAGACAGATCCAGGGTACTACTTACTTCCACACAGATCACTGTCAGCATGTTGTTTCTTGTGTAGTTTTGGAGCAAATGGTAGAATGTATCCTTCCATAGGCCAGTCATAATCCTGTAATATATAGTAAACAATAAAAAGTTGACATACATACTTTTCATTTTATGATACCATAGACATGCAGGCCATTCATTAAAGAGGACAAAGTTTGAGTATGTAACAAAAGTTTTTATTCATTTATATCCACAGAGTTATACTTACCATATTAAGCGTGCCATCTGCTCTGACTGGCCAGGATAAAGCTTGTTTATTCCACTCAGGGTTAGTGGCATCATTATGTTTCCATTGACCAAGGTTATTAAACTTCTCTTGTTTCAAAGCAAATCTGAAAAGAGATCAATATTTTGTTTTCAGCATTATTTATTTACAACCTCTGTAATATTATGTGATATGTGTTATTTACAACCTATGTAATATTATGTGATAGGTGTTATTTACAACCTCTGTAATATTATGTGATAGGTGTTATTTACAACCTCTGTAATATTATATGTGTTATTTACAACCTCTGTAATATTATGTGATAGGTGTTATTTACAACCTCTGTAATATTATATGTGTTATTTACAACCTCTGTAATATTATGTGATATGTGTTATTTACAACCTCTGTAATATTATGTGATATTGTGTTATTTACAACCTCTGTAATATTATGTGATATGTGTTATTTACAACCTCTGTAATATCATGTGATATGTGTTATTTACAACCTCTGTAATATTATATGTGTTATTTACAACCTCTGTAATATTATGTGATATGTGCTATTTACAACCTCTGTAATATTATATGTGTTATTTACAACCTCTGTAATATTATGTGATATGTGTTATTTACAACCTCTGTAATATTATATGTGTTATTTACAACCTCTGTAATATTATGTGATATGTGTTATTTACAACCTCTGTAATATTATGTGATATTGTGTTATTTACAACCTCTGTAATATTATGTGATATGTGTTATTTACAACCTCTGTAATATCATGTGATATGTGTTATTTACAACCTCTGTAATATTATATGTGTTATTTACAACCTCTGTAATATTATGTGATATGTGTTAACTAAACAGTTTTGTTTCCACTTGCTGGAGAATTTCAAAAGAAATTTTGTACACAGACAGGCAAACAAATAAAACAGTAAAAAATATTAATATGATTACTGATAGAATAATAACATCACAATAAGGACATTAATACAATTATGTTTCAAGTGAAATTTAATTCAAACATTTGACTCTTGTAGTTTTAATTTCTATTTACACAGAAATTAGAGCAAACATCTAGAATAATAAATGATGTTCAGACACATTGAAAGGGTTTAAAATTATAAATGATGTAAAGAATAATATTTAATTTGTTCACTAGTACAACAACAAAATAAAATCACAATAGTCTATCAATGTATCACAAACAACAGAACGATATTTTGCTTTCTGTTACAAAAGAATATAGACAAAAAAATATTTTTACCAATAAACTAGGTATTGATACATTACATTTGAGTATTAAAATTATAAACCTTTAAGAAATCATTAAAGTGTAAAAACTTGCCTAAGATTTGTTTCAATCTCATTTAAATTTATATAAAAACGTCAACTAAATGTAGAACAAACCTCTGTAAGGTTTTAGCTTTCTTCGTGAGAGGATCTGAGACTATAAGATATATTCTGGTACCAGGGGGTACCCCTTCAGGTTGTACACTATCATCTGTCTCCTCACCAAACTTCTTACCCAAATATGTCAGCAACAGTTCCGGATAAGCCTTAAAATAAACATCCATTAACCTTAGAAATACAGCAGAGGACAAATCATATGACAGGAGGGTCTTTTTTGGTTTTCTTTATTTTTGCCTTAAGACAAACAGCAGATAAACACTTACTTAAGAACAGTGACATTTTCTTGAACAAAATAATACTGACAAATTATATTCATGGTATTGTGTTGATCTTTTTTTTGTCATGCTTCAAAAATGAAAGAATCTGGCACAATGCTTTTACATGGAGTTTAGATCCATTGAATAGGATTAGCATCTACAAAAACTGTTCTCTATAGCATAGAACCAGACCTTGTAAGTAGCTTTGTAGTTACCTTAGAAGATATTGTAGCATCTGCATTGAAGTTCCAGAGTTGATGTGGGTTTCCTACCATTTTCTTCTGTAAACTTACAACATACCCAATAACTCTAGCACCCATACCTATCAGGTTTGTCTCCACCTTTAGATCTGTCACAGCTAGACACAGTTGTGGGAATGGTTTAATGTAGATAAACCCAGACTACAAAATCAACAGGAATTATAAAAACATTATTTCTTTCAACAGATAGATTTTAAAGAAAGCACAGTCAAATACAATACAAAATGCTGGTTCCCTAATCTGTGACATCCTGAAGAAGTCGTTATATTGACAATCATCGACAGTATAAGGTAATAAACAGCAGTCAGTAGACCTAAGTACTGCTTATATCAGGATACGCAAAGAAAGTTAGATTTTCAAGAAAATATGCAAACAAGTAATTACATCTTATTTTCTCATGTCATTTTTTGTGCAAAAATAACCATTTGTAGAAAAGTTTCAAGTTTGGGCAAATAAAATGTAATTAATATCAACTTCTGAACACTTGATTTTCATACAAAATCAGGTATAACACCATGTTATCAATCAGGGGCAGCTTTAGACAACAACAAACTTCAGTGTTCTATTAACAATTTGAGTTCAGAACATTATTAACAGTCAACAACAAAATACGTACTTTTGATATGACCCAGATCTGAGACTCTGAGGGCCAAAGCTCTTTGTGTCCTTTGGGTAATTTGTGATTAACAATTATTTCAGGATACAAAACTTTGGATGGATCCAACTACAAATATATATAAGAGACATTACAGTGAAATTAGATATTTCATATAAACTCCATATTACAGTAACACTAAATAGTTCATATTAATGACTCCAAAACATAAATGTAGACAAGTATTTAAAAGAAAGATATTTTACCATAATCATACTAACATGATCTCTAGGTAAATATGTTGGAAAAAATGTGGTCACACTATACAAGGGGTGAACACAAGATTTGTAATGCACAATGGTATAAAAAGACATACCATAAACTGTAGATAATGACCTCTGATGTCTAGTTCAGCCATACTGGCTAATGCTTCAACCTGAGCCTGCTCGCCTTCATATTTACATGTCTCGTATTCATAAACAGTAGGAAACCCAATACTAGCATCGTAATTCTCATAGCTGTAAGTAAATCAATGATACAATTTATTCTATTACACAAAATATGAACAATTATACTTTGTGAAATAGACAGGGTTGCTATGGTAACATTTCATATGACATGCTATTAAATTCAACTTGAAGAATATTGTAAAATTCAGGGAGAGAGTTCTAGAGAAGATCACTGCATCATTCAACAGTACTATAAAGAATACATGAAAATAAGAAGGATGAGGGATTCATGGCAAGCAGACAACAATAAACGATTCAGTTTAATAGGTGATAAGAAGGAATGAAAGAGGTATCCTATTTTTTCTAAAGAAAACTATTCCTCTTTCTGAAAGTACATTATGTTTTCAAATTCATATAATAGTCCATAAATCATCAGAAAATGCGAACACAATTGACCATAAAGAAGCATTAGCTTGTGTCTGCCAACATTTCTCACGTGACCAAGTGTGATATCCTTGAGGAAAATGTCTCTCTCAACAAATGTATATCCGTAACAAAAGTAGACACATAAGAAATGAGAAACTGCATGACAATTTTTCTTGATTAGAAATGAAATGAAAGGTCAGCCATTGAAAAAAAGTTGGTGATGTTGTAAGAAACAAACACATTAAAGAAACCTTACTCAGCAAAGCCTGCCACCGCGCTATCCTCTGGTGCAAGCTGTTCTCTCAGTATAACTTGTTTTTCACCAAACACATCTTTACCCTTAGCTTTGTCAAATATCACTTGTATACAATATGCTGAAAATAGGACGAATACATGGGATATAAATATTGAACAGTGATTAACCATGAGATCAAAAAGGAGCATAAACACACAGACATAGAACCATGTTATTTCTTCAGTTTAACAGCATGTATTCAAGATGTTGACAGGACTGAGCCTTTCATACAAAGCTTTAACCAATGTTTCAGTAAGTCAGACTTACAGAACCTGCTATAAGAAAAGATTTCATAATGACAGGCGGTGTGGTGAGGTATTAAACAAAAAACGAAGTAATTCAACTAAATTTATACAGTCTAGTTCTACTATTAAGGCCATCCTTTGGATCACCATGAAGTGATCTTAATTTAAAGGCAGTCTTAATAGCAGAACTTAGATGTTGATGATGATGATGATGATGTTGACTATAGTAATAAGTAGTTCAATTATACAAGTCAATTGACTTGCATTCTGATCCTTGATTGTGTTTGTATTTTTTGCATTTCTTCATGTTGTTTTTATAAAAAATGTATTACAGAAAGTTGAGTTTGTTTCATTAGTTCTATTTTTATCAGTACTGGTTAATAAGCATCTGTCAATGAGTATTTTCATGGTTCCTGACTTGTATTCAATAACTGATGGTCATCTCATAATTCAATTGTAATAAACTCCACAATGATCATGTTTATGTAAATAATTGGAATAATAAGAGACACAGAAACATAGAATTGAAATCACTTCAATACTGATAGTAAATTGCATTAATTATTAATTGTATTAATTAGCCCAACATTTTGTTCAAATCAAATTCTTTCCTTGGATGTTTCAGACTGCCCATATCAGACTACCCAGTTCTGGTCTCATGATCAGAATCTGTGACCAAAGAAATATAGAAGGAAACTAATAGCACCAAGAATAAGTGGTCTCTTACACTAACAATCATATTATCAGGATAGTAGCATAATGTAACTTTACTGTAATAGAATTATCTCAGTATTTTACGAGTGACTTACTGAAGGGTGATATATAGTTTTCTCCAAAAGACACCCAGATGTCATCGTCTGTTTTCAAGCTGAACACATCTGTTATTTCTCGTCCATATTCATTGTATATCTTCTTTGCAATAGGGGCTAACTTAGGATTTTGTGGGTTACCAAATATCCCTGACACTTCATCTAATAGCTGAAATATAAATGCGTAAAATACATAGTACAGTGAGTTTTGTAACAGTAGTGAAACAATTTCTAATTTCATCAGATAAATCTATTTCTATTTGATTAGTACATAATGCATACATGTGGTAACATTATAAAAGAAATACATAGTTGTAACTCCAACTACAAGGACAAATTTCTTATAACCAGTCACAGATATGTTACCCTTCTGACCAACTCCTTGAAAATTTGTGTGTAAGACCAATCTCAATTGTGATTGTTTGAGAATGTACAAGTAGACTGCAGTTTGATAGACTCACCCTTTGTAACAACAACTCTTTTGTAGAGCCTTGTGTAGCTTTGCGTAAGTTGAAGTAGAATGATCTGGGAGCATTAATGGTGCCATTTTCATGAACCTGAAACAAAAGCAATCATATACAATCAACTTTAATCAAGATAAATTACCGCAGCATTTAGCAGGATTTGATAAGATATGCATATATATACATGCATGCATACATATATGTAATGTTGTCATGATTTCTTTTAAAAACATCCTAATGGGTACAATACAAAACAAATCTTAATGTCAGAAGTACTAAAAATTCATAAATAATGATCAGTTTATTTTTCACTCTATATATTGTTATTATTACCACATGGCCTGATGTGACATCAAGTTTATAAAGAATATGAAGAAATTACCGTACAGATCAGAGTTAACTACTTACAAGATTGTAAGGCTTGTACATTTTTGTACAGTTTTGAAATATTAGAGGGACAGTGCAGTCAAAACTTAGTAAAATTTGGATGAATTAGAAGAAATACTATAATCAACATAGAATTGTATTAAATTTTACTACCTAACTAAAATGTAAAACCTGCTTTTACCAAAAGTGGTTTCAAGATTCAGGTAGGGAAGTTTTTTTTCTACAGCTTACCTTAAGTTTAAGCCCAGGAGCTCCAAGCATTTTGTATGAACGATCACTAGGTAATGTTTTAATGTGTCTCATCTTAAAATGTGAACCTTCTTCTTCCTCCGTAGCCACCATATCAAGTAGATTATTTATCTTATCTTCAATCCTACATAATGTCTCCCTTAACTGATCAATGTCTCTGTCAGTCTGTAAAACAAATTTTTTTAAATAAATTTCATCCATTAAATTATGAAGATAGACAAAATAAAAAGATTTATACCACAAATTGACCTACTGTTAGAAACAAAGAAGTGAGGGAGATTCTCCAGAAACATGCCCTGTTCACAAAACCTCAAAAGATCCCTACAATGTTCACATATACATATAAGTAGAGCACGCTCTATTTTTTGATATGTGAAACCATTACAGTTGTCATATAGTCAACAAGCAATACTTACATAAATGATAGCCTCTTCCACTTCGACTTTCGACATGGACATTATTTTTATAGCAACTTTTATTTTATCTTCTTCACCATCCTTCATGAATGTCAGCTAAATATAGCGAACAAAACATTTTAAAAATAGAAAATCTTCAAACCCATATACACTACATATATAATAAAAAATAATCAGTGAAATCAAGAAGTAATATTGAATATTGTACTGTCTTGAATAGCGATATTTTTCTAAGAAATTGCATAATTTCATGTGCATAAGGCATATCAGTTTGTAAGCAACAGCACCAGTATTTGTGCTAATGAGGACTGTTAAATGAAAACAAAAGTGTGAAGTTTATGTGTATGTCTTTTGAAGTATTGTTACTATATAAACAATTTTTTTTTATAAGATAATGTTCATAGGATAGTTGACTATATTCACCTCCTTTCTGAAGATCTTAGCTTCTTTTATACGTGCTTTCAGCACTTCCTTTATAGTGATGAGAAAGTCCCTAGTTCCTGAGGGGCTGAACCCTTCACCAGTGGAGACCCAAACAGGACCAAGAACATATGTACCCCCTGACTGCAAACACTCATCAAGGATAGGGGCTGTAATGCACATGTACACAACATAAAGGTAAGAAACACTACCTTACAGTATTAATGTTATCAATAACTGCTCATTACATAACTTTTACATATACATTGGGTACCATAGATTATTTGATTTCCCCAGACATAATACTTACAAAAAAAAAACTTTTAAGAATATGAATCATGATAAGATATGTACACGAAGAACACACATTTGTAAAATGGGTTATAGAACATACAATGTACAGTGTCTATTGTTTGACTAATACTATAGTAAACATATGTATTTATATACAATCATTATTACTAAAAAATTACTCAGACATCAGTTATAATTTTCTTCATGAGAGAATTACAGAATACATACTTTCTGCTAATGATGTAATCTCATTGCCTTCCCAGTCATAAATTATCCGGGCATGACTTCTTAGGTCCAGTTTCGCTGTACATGCAGTCAAAAACTATCAAAATAACCAGGAACATTATAATTTGATTTCTGAATGTTTGAAACAGTGTGAAACAAAAAAATCTAGCATGAAGAACACAAACAGGAAAAAGCTATAAATCTCTGTCATGAAATTCCAAAACAAATTCATTTCATGAACATTTATTATCTATACACTTAATTTATTACATTTTTTATCAAATATTCCTCAATAACTAGAATAATCACAGGAAATACAATACAGTGCAACCTCTCCAAAGTAACACCCTTTGGGGGATGCAAAATTATGTCATTGTTGAGAGGTTGCCGCTCTAGAGAGGTAAAATAAATAGTCAAATCGTACAGTGGAGAAAATACATGCTGTTTTTGAAGGGAAGTTGTAGCTCAAGAGAGGGCCGCTCTGGAGAGGTTGCACTGTATATTTATGTGAAAGTATATGGCTGGTGTGCTAAAAACATTCATGATTTAACTAAAATACTGAACACTAAGGTCTTTATAATTTATCTTTTCATTAAGAATAATGGGACAAATCACGCTATAATCAGTATGCACAAAATTTGAATACACATTATCTTGCAAAGTGCAGAATCAAGATTTATTATCAAATATTTAATTTATTTAAAACATCACCACCACATTACCTCATCAAGTTTACTCAAATCGGCCACAATCTCAACTGGTTCAGTACACTTTCCATTTCTGTACACAATGATTCTAACACGCTTCAATTCAGCCAATTTCCTGAAATCATAAATCTTTGTCATAAACTAACATTACATAATTAAACACCGAAAAAATTGTTCGATTAATTTGATTAAAATCCACAAATGTACAAATCAATAGATATTTAACAAGTCAGCAGCATTTATAAAACATACCCTATTAGCTGTACTATGACTGTAAATACCAAACTAGATAAATAGTTTATCAGAAATCAATATAATTTTAACACAAACACAAAAAAGGAGTGATTATCAAATATTTTTTTATTTTTGCATTGGGTGTTACCTGACTTGTAGCATCATGTGTCATTTAACTAAAGAAGTGCTCCTTCGTTACAAACCAATTCTTACCTTTCCTAGGTAATCAACCAGTACTTACCTTTCATAGGTAATCAACCAGTACTTACCTGTTCCCAAGAGTGCCACAAGCAAGTGAAACTTCATAAAGTGTGAGTCGAAGGTTTGAGACAAATGACCACTGATAAAATACCTTCTGACCACATGAAAACATGTGCTTTATCCTAAACTTGAACATGTGACTCTAAACATGTGATCCTAAACATGCGACTCTAATATGAACAGTCAAGTGCTCTCCAAGTTGAGTCTACCAAGCACACTATATGTGCTTATGAAAGTTAGTTACAAGTTCTTGCATATACACAATGATTTAAATATCATTTAAAACCAAGAGACACAAATGTTCAACTCACTTCATTCTCTTGGACATTTTTGGTTTGGAAACTTTTTTCTTGCCTTCTTCTGGCAGCATGACTCCAGTCAGTGTCCACTTGGCACCATTACTAAGAATTATGTTCCCTGAAATAAAATCAACTGTCACGATACAAAACTTGCTGAAAAGAACTTGAACACAACAAAACTGTGTTACATGCAAGTTAGAATGTTTTAATAGGTCAGCGAAGGAATATATTTTAAATGCTCCTCTCATCTCATATCTATCAAAAATCAACCTGATTCTTTTTAATCTGAGTATATTCACTGTCAGGCAATATATTTCCGGCACATTCATTCACAAGTTCAATTTTGGTTGTTACGATCCAAAATAATTCACACAAAATTGTAAGTGTCTAATTGATACTTTTTCAAAAACATCTGCATGAAAATCAAAACATTTATTTTCCATGACTGTACTGAGCAGTTAAAACCTTACGTTTAGTCAAAGCATAGGGATCTTTATAATTTTCACCAGTGGAAATGTACACTTCACCATCTATAGGTATATCTTTCTCATCAAACACTTCTACACCGTCCTCAAGAAATATACGTCGTGCAGCAAACGGTAGACCTAACTTATCAGTGCAAAACTCCAGTAACTGTAAGGCAACAGAGAGAGAGACATCAAATATCACACATTCTACATCAAATATCACACATTCTACATCAAATATCGCACATTATACATCAAATATCACACAGTACATAATCAAATATCACACAGTACATCCATCAAATGTCACACACTTAATGCATCAAATGTCACACAGTACATAATCAAATATCACACATTATACATCCATCAAATATCACACAGTTTATACATCAAATGTTACACAGTATATAATCAAATATCACACATTATACATCAAATATCACATAGTTTATACATCAAATGTCACACAGTATATAATCAAGTATCACACATTATACATCCATCAAATATCACACAGTTTATACATCAAATGTCACACAGTACATAATCAAATATCACACATTATACATCCATCAAATATCACACAGTTTATACATCAAATGTCACACAGTACATAATCAAATATCACACATTATGCATCAAATATCACACATTATACATCCATCAAATATCACACAATACATCCATCAAATGTCACACAGTCCATACATAAAATATCACACATTATAATCAAATATCACAAATTATACATCAAATATCACACAGTTCATACATCAAATATCGCACAGTTTATACATGAAGTTTGTACAGACTGACAATGCAGTACATCTGTGACAGTAGAAATCAGACAGTGCATATATTGTAAACATGTATAAAAGTATTTTCTGCAAGAAAAAAATAAACAAAAACAATATCTTTTCATATATGACAAATAGAAAAAAGAAAAAATAGAGGTTGGGAAAACAATATATGTATAACATACACACCATTTTTATGCTTTGTGCAGCAAGTCTCACAAATGGTTCCCGGCTACCATTACGGAATGCTGTCACACGTATAGTGTGGGGTTGCTTTTTGTACTGGGATTTGATCTTACGACCTGCAAACAATGTAACAAACACTAAACTATGGTAAGACAAAAGTACACAAGGAATGTAATTTAGTCAATACTTATAATATTGTGGTTTTAGAAAAAAAGTCAGTTAATATTAATAAAGATTCCTGGCAGCACCTTCATTTTTAAAGATCCACATCTATTTCATCACAATCATAGAAATAAAGCATTTTTGGATAAGTTTGTAATTATACATAAAAAAATAAAATACAATTAGATGAGAATTAGCTATATTTTATGTTTGAACACTAGTAAGTCAAATAAAAAAAGTGAAAACAATAGAATTTTTTTCTTTTGAGAGTGGAATAAATGGTTGTGCTATAAATATTGTTTTACCTCCGTAATAAGATGACTTTGATGACCATGGTCTATTACGCCCATAATATGATAGAGTAGAAGCAGCACTTGTAGGACGATTCAACCTGAAATGATAAGATTCATTAATCACATTTTGCTTCCAAACATCTTTCCTTTTTTTATCTAACTGTCTGAGCTACAAGAAAACCATTCCAAGTCTTCCAGCTGCCGAGGGATAATTCCATTGGCAGGAACTGAATGTCAAGAAATGTTTTCTAATGACCAACTTAAATAACTCTGAACAAATACACTGTGAAGATAACTTAAGATAATTGTTTGATCAGTACCACAATGATGACATTTAATAAACTCACAACCATATTGAACTATATGGCAGAATGTAAATTTTATCATTTGTAACAAGAATGTTATATTTTACATTGTAAGCTGGTGTATACTTACTTGTTGCGTTTCACTGGAGCACTTGCTGGACGAGATCGAGCTTTCAGATTTTTCTCAGTTACTATCACCTGATACATTTCTGGTCCCTCATCATTGTTTTGTCTAGGGGTCGCAGGATCCCATAGACTTGGGTCAGCGATGAATTTAGCATCAATTTTAGGTTTTCCAGCTGTACCATAGGCGACATTTGAAGCAGAAACAGGGCGCTTGGCACTTGTACGATATTTATATGTGTAGTCAGAGTGTGGCAGTTTCTGTGTGTAAGGTGATGGGCGTGATGGTCTGAAAAAACAGAATGTGTCCATCATAAGGCATGAACAAAACTATTAGTATAAATTACAGCTCCCTAGTTACAAAACTTGGATATTACATGTACCAGAAATAATGGGAAACTTTCTAAGACAGATCTTTTGTGCGAGCTGCCATGATTGCCATATAAACCATAATAATAGTACAAAAAATAATTTGTCTTGTCTGCAAATATTGGTCAGAAAATGACAGCTGAAGTCTATTTATCAACAGAAAGACATCATAATAGATATAGTGAACAATTATGAGCTAAATGATAATGCAGTTTTAGTTTACTTTGTTACCATAGTGATTGTCATACAGCACCACAAACAAAAAAGGTTAAATTCATCAAGATTGTATAAACATACTCTTCATCTGTTGGTTTATTTTTCCTTGAGTTTCTGAGTTCATCCAAATATTGAGCAATTAAAAGATCCTCGTAGCTAACAAGGCCACCTGGTCCTCCATGAGTTTGACTTTTCAAATTCACTTGTAGTGTAGTAGTGACAACATTCCTCCCCTTTTTACTCTCTGCCCAACGGACAGACGACATGTTGTTTGCTGAAATACACAGAAAAATGTTCTTAGTTTCAAATGGATTTGTTTGTTTTTTTTGTTTTTATGTAACTTATTGTCACTAGGGTTTAACGCCATTTTCAACAAATTTTCAGTTATATACGGCGACTGGTTCACCTAACCAGTTCTCCTGGACTGTATACTTACCAGTACTAACTTACCCTTCCACAAGGAGCCGGCAACTTCTCCACATATGGAGGAAAATCAACATTTTTGTCAAATTTTCATAGAAGGGTATGACCTGCCGTGACCAGGATTGGAATCCTTCAAATGGATATCAAATCATGAAGTTGTTTTGAGTGGGAATCAAGCATTAACTATGAGGTAAGAATAGGACAGTCCCCAGGGTTGTACAGTGGTTATGTCTAGGTAAAGAACAACTATACATTTTATGAACTTCACTTGGCATATTATCATGCCATAAATATTTAGGTAATTTTTTGTTGAGTTTTGTAAAATTTTGTAGTCTTTTTTTCTTAACACAGGGCTCTCGATCTCCCAAATTTGGGGCCAAAATTCGGCCCATTCTCCCACCTCTGGAATATATATTTTCCCCCTATTTTTAGTTCACAAATAGGTGACTGCACCAAACTGCATCCACTTAACCCATTAAAGTCTACGTCAAATATTACACACATATTTGTAGATCTTAATAATATCATAAAAACAATAAGCTTTATAGACAAATATATATGCTTATGGCTGTCCATAGCATTTTTCTTCAAAATCAGTAAGTCTCAATACTTCCAAACTTCTAGATATTGGCTGTTTTGGTTTACCAATATACTGCATGGTAATTGCAGAAATTAATATACTTTGCCATTATATGGTGTAAAATTACAGGGAGTTTGTTTATAAATTACTTTTCTGTCCTTCTGTTAAAAGTTGATTATCTTATTTTACATTCTAGTACTATCAGTATGAATATAGATTACGATCATCGTCATTACTTATTTGATATCCCTGAAGGTTTTATATTGACAAAACAAATCAAGTGTTACATACGGATAAATGTTGAATATTTGTTTAGTTACCATAGCACAATATTGTCACACAGAGAATTTCGTTCCCAACATCACAGTTCATCCATTTAAGCATATCATTACAACTTAACGCACATGAAATATATCTCATAGATTTTCACAGGAAATTGCTAGGACAAATCCGATTGATTATAGCTGTTCCATTATCTAGTAAATATTAATCATGTATTCTGTCACTGCACATACCATGTAGGCACATGTATGACTTCAATGTATGATGAAAATCCACTTTATCTGATTACTTGTATTTCTGAATAGTAAGCTAAAAGCAAAGATGAAGTAGAAATTTATGCTAAATTGGTGGAGCAAATTTGATTATGTGCGAATTCAAATTTCCAGCATCAAATAAAAAAATGCAAGTAAAAAACATTCCAAATAATCTAAAACAGACATTATTTTACATTTTTACAAAGATTTTTTTACAATTCCGTTTCTAGGAGGAAATTGCTATTTCTAATGATCAATTTTCACTTAGCAATAAAAGTCAATGATCTAATTAATTCATGAATTCATTGTGTCTGATAATCGTATTTACAGTATCAATTACACAGTTAAGTATCAATACTTCAAAATGCTTTTGTAATTTTTTCAAACAGTAAATTCTGATAAAGTACTAGTGTTATACAATTTGAAGTTTGTACACGATCATGAATAATAAAACCTTGAATTTTATAAGCTCTGGTATCATATATCATTTAAAACCTTGATATATGTACAAATACACAATTGATAAAATCTAAATTTGTGCCATAAAAAACAAACAGTTAACAAAACAAAATCTGTCCCAGTATTTACCTGGTTACATGTATGTTTTTTCCTTTAAGTATAGGTAAAATGCATCATATAAACTTAAGTATTAAAAACATATTTATCAACCCCATACAGCACATTTCTATGTTATGAGATATGTAATAACAACTATTTCCTCCATTCAAAGCTGTGTTTTGACAAACTTCACTGTTATCTATCACCAGATATGGATAATATTATCATTTAATGTTTTACAGGCATTTCTCAATTTGTCAAGTTATTGTTGATATGTTTTGGGGCACTTAGGATATAATTTGATGGATAATTAAAGCATTTTTGGTCAATCTTAATGCTTGTTCCCCCCCAAAAAACAAGGGGGAGAGGCTTTATAAAAGAGCAACAATAGTCTATCCTTAAAAAAATGTTGAGTTTGCAAGTTTCTCATTTAAAAATCCCCAACCCAAACCTTTTTTAACGACATTGCATTGTTCTTAATCCCAGTTTTTCATTTCTAGGACAATTGTACAATGTTAATGGAAAAAATGTCCACCTACCTACCCGTGGTTAAAAGTTTGAGTTGCATGACAGCAAACCAACATTTTTATAAGGCTGGTTTTAACACAAAATATATGGTATTTTACTACGTGTCTGTTTTTATAATAAGGAATGATCGTTCCCTAGATACTGCACAGAAAGAAATGATCTGAACTAGTAGCCATTCCAAGCTGTGCAGAATACTTTCAGAGATATTTCTACAAGATTTCACTTAGCAATGTCTGAAACATGACATACGCCAGACTGGTACATATAACATCAAGGTATAAACAAAAATGCCACCAGTCTATATGTTACAATATATCACAAAAAAAAAATATTTTCAGCATATAACAATCAATACCATTTCTGTATTTAGAATATGCAGATACGTTCCTGGGTTTGTACGGGGTAACCGCTTTCTGTGGTTTAGAACTACGTTTGATACCAGTAGCAGGTCGACCAAAAGAAGCACCTCTTCTGCCATAAGCTGTTTTAGGTCTATTGAACGAAGCTGGTGTATTTTTACTTAAACTATTAGAACTAGATTTAAATTCTACTCTTGCATTATCAGTAGTTGTTTTAGACCTTGGCTCATCAGAAATTTCTGAATTAATTTGATCCATATTTTCAGCAATAAAATCTGTGTTCGGTTTATATTTCAAGGGAGCTGTGTCTGTTTCTCCTGTGCTTTCATGTTTCTTTTCATTGGAATTAGAATCAGATGGAGGTTCTACAATTAAGTCAACAATATCTTTGTCATCCAATCTCTCATCAGGTCTTTTTACAGGTCTTGGAATCTTAAATCGAACATGCTTCACACCGAAGTCTGTTTTATATATCTCATAAGTCTCCATAGTACCGTTATCAATAACTACGAATTCATTTTTTGGAAATATCTTCAAAATATTTTCCAGCTTCAAACAAAACAACTCCTTTGAGAGTAACGATCACCATGTTCCAATGTTGCATGTAGTATTATTTCACTTCACAATGCAAGAAGATCAAAAAGGCAAAACTTTCTACAGAAAACAAACTTTTTATATCAGCAAAAACATGCTATATTCACTCACACATTATTAGAATACTTTACACTAAGCTCAATAAAATAACATCATGGTATATATCAATAATGATTCATATCTCTCATTTGCATAAAACATTACAACACTAAGGAGTGATCAAATAGTACTTCAAACAGATACAACAAATTTTACTGATGTATTTATTACCAGCAAGATTTCAATATATTCAACATTATGATCTGATATTTATATATCTCACATACGCAGAGATATTTTCCAGTCACAAAACCAACTTAGATATAAAATAACATCCATTTCTAACACTTGCTATGAAATTCTCTAAGAAATTAAATTTCAAAAATTTAAAATTATCCATGATGATGATGAAGTTAACACATTCTTTCCCCTTATTAACAATAATAATTTAGGAAAATATATCAGTAAGTAAGTGTCTCTTCTTTAATTCACAAATATGAGATGGCTGTAGCTATGTGCTACTATGACAATATGTAATCCATGGTATAGAATATTGAGATAATGTCACATTTATACATAGCAACATTCAATGATCAGATGTTAATATATTGACTGTTTTATTTCAATGTCTACAATACAGCAGCTTTCTAACACTAATAAAAACCAAACAGACTGGATGTGAGCAATCTTGAAAAAACCAGCATGGTTACAAGGGATTAATTAAGTTTGATTAACAATAGAAAACTGCAGTAAGCTTTCAGTGAAGGTACGGCTTTCACAGTCAAGCTGTAGAAATCATCGATGACTTTATTGACAAGCAATACTTGAAGTAAAGATGTACTTAATGATAACTATATCCACAAGTAAATATATCAAAGTTGTACACTATTGAACCAAAGGGAAATAATTCACAAGCCACATCATTCATCACAGATAATAAACTTAAAGTGTTGACTGACGACTATAATATAAACTTGTCTACTTCAATGTTTTTTTTGTGAAAATAAATCAAAACAGAAAAAAACACATATTTCAAGTAAGTTTCATTGTAATGATTAAAGTCATTGAAACATCACATTTTTTCACTAATGGAGTTTATATTTTATCATAATGAAGAATAACCAGTGATTATTTTTGCAATTTTGGGAAAGGGTCCAGGTACAGTCCATGTGAGAAAAAAATTGGGAAATTTTTAGGTTGGCAATGGGCAAAAAAGTCTTTATATTCTATTGGGAAGTGTCTGTTTACCGGACCCAAAAAAAGAAGGAAAAAAATCACTGCTAACTCATCAATTTTTGTGGCAAAGCATAAAAACTCTAAAAATAAAAAGAATTGGATTGTCTGACTCAATGGCAAGATATATCCTGTACAAAAACTAGTCGCTAAAATATGCAGAAACCAGTGTTTGTCATACACTTCACATGTGATTTAACACAGTGAGTATTTAGCAGCATTTCATATCATACTCATAAAAGTATGTCTACCGGGTAATTTAACAACTGTTGATAAGGCAAAAAAAATAAATACCTGGTTTCTGCTGACATCCCAAAATATTTCTTTTGAATATATTTTTTTTCAATTCATTGATATGGTCGGCAAGAAAAAATTGACCGAGCCTAAAAAAGGCAAATAATAAGGTCAGTCAGTTCAGAGGAAATTAAACTTTTTAATGACTACACTAAATTCTCCAAAAACATGAATATGTTTTGAAAAATAATCATGATTATTACGAATAAAGACAAATAAAAATTAATACTGAGGTCAATCATTTCCTACATAAGCTTATATAACGAAGCTGTTGGATTATGAGATCTCAGCTGTTCACTGAATGCGTACTTGCTAATTAGCATTCATCGACAAATAAATTCATAACTCATGTTTTCCTGTATAATCACAATGTATTACATGCACACATACAGGCAGTTTTCACTTGAAAAATACTATGTTAAGCACCTTCTACAGTAATTTCACAAAAGATTATAGGATTAATAAATAAACATGACCGTACAACAAAAGACAAAGTAAAACCTTATCAAAACATTAACAAGATTATTAAAGATCATTTACCTCATGCACTTTAAGTAACAAAAATATACTAATTATTTAAACATTCGTTCATAAAGACTTTTATTTCTACATAACAATGCTTAATATCATGCACCCAAGTCATACCAAATTAGCATCAAAATATCATGAAGATATTTATTTCAAAATTCTATGTTTATTTCAAAACTAATTAAAAATTCAAATGCACATAAATTTATTGCACTAAAAAAGCCCTCTGATTGAAAATTTCAGCTAAAAAGAGTTTATAACAGGAAAACAAGTAAGGAAAATAAGGAAGTTTCACATCATATCCTCGTTCTGCTTCTTCAAATTTTTTGAATTGTTAATAAATCAAACAAAAATATAACATTCAATGTGTGCATGTAGGAGCAGAATATTTACTATCTTCAATAAAGATCAATTTTTTCCACAAGCATTTAACAGGCATTCATTTAATCCTGAATCCATAACCAGCACACGAAGTGTTCTTCAAACAAATGATTCCGAAAAGTAAACAGTCAGTACAAACACTGCCAACACTCTCAGATCGTATATCGAATATACAGTATCTTTAATACCAGATGTAAGTATGACATTTTTTAGAACTCAAGCATGTAATGTTTACAGTATCCATAGAAATAAACTGATGACATCCACAATCTTCACCATATTATCACAATTTCAAACAATTAATAATGCAGATAATGAGGATGTTTCAACTTGTGTCAATTAGTTGGGAAGTCTGGTCACCAGGGATGTTATATTCAGTGTTCCATGGAGGTGATCATAAAATATCTATAAATATTTAAGTAAATCCACTATTTCAAAACTGATATATAAGATAAAGAATTTAAATTATTTAACATTATTCAAACACAAATATGAAGTCATCATACCTTACATTATAAAACATCCCACTGGAAAATATACACTCATTGGCCTTTCATTATTTATTGTGGTATTCAAAAGCTAGAAACATCCCTGGCGTGTACCACATCATGTAAAACATATTAAGACAATATTTCTAAAAAAACGTTTAAACATAATCGTGTATATGTTATTCTGGAAGCATAGTTCCACATGAGAAACATTCATCAGTTAAGAATAAATTATGTTACTTGTTCATAATTTTATCTATACTTCAGTTCGAGTGGAATATGTCATGCTTATGCTA
Source organism: Lutraria rhynchaena (assembly GCA_008271625.1). Lineage (NCBI taxonomy): Eukaryota > Metazoa > Mollusca > Bivalvia > Venerida > Mactridae > Lutraria > Lutraria rhynchaena. Next base: position 2,013,671 of record VIBL01000065.1, read on the forward strand.
TATTTCACCATATATTCTGTCAGAGACAGTACTTATGCATGTATAAAAATGATTGTCAACAACTGAAGTCTCAGAGGCAGCTTGCAGCATATCAAAAAGTTTGTTAATGTTCTATAAAACTAATGAAAGAAATATTCACTACCAGTATCTCTTTAATTCAACATCTAATCAACATTAATATGACAGTCAGTAATAAAGAGTTCAATTTTTATGACAAGACTTTAAAAAACAATTATGTAAAATGTCCCTGAGAGGCATTACATTTTACATATATTATTCTATTAATAGTTTAAAGGTTTTGTAATGCATTAGATATAATTTGAAAGGTTATTAAAGCACTTAAAATGAGTCATTATTTTTTGTTTTTCTAACAAAGGGGGGTAATTTGGCATGAAGCATTTATTGGCGAATATTCTGTAGAACAGTATTAACTGGTAAACAACAATACCATATTTACTCATTATTGTCAACAATTAATTATGATTATACATCAAATTTTGTTTAAACTATCCACAAACAATATCATGTCACCTTCTTAAGTCTTCAAGGAAAACAGAACGAATCTGGTACTTACTCTTTTAATGATCCCAGAAGCATTTCATCTGATTAGTTGATGTCTCTGCTAAATTTTATTTCCTACTTTTCATAATATAGAAGAAATTACAGTCTGTTAACCTAAACAAATATGCATGTGGCTAAACAAATATCAACTCACTTCACAGATACACTCAGATCTCTCAAATTGATTTTATGCAAATGAAGAACAAAATCCTCATTATTAATATGCATTTATGAATTTTATGCTTGAGACATCCTACTTTAAAGGCTGATATAATGTGATACTGACTGGTGATTTGATTGCACCATCTGAGTTGTATGTCTCTGGTTGGCAATTTTTTACTTTTTAAATACAGATTTGATTAATACCAGGGCTCTACAAAGTTTTTTATGCTACTTGTCCTGCAGGACAACCAGCTAAGAATTTTAACTAGTTCTACCGCATTTTCAACTTGCCCTCAGTCAATTTCTACTCATAATTATGAGCAGACAAAAGGATTTGTCAAGCCCTGCATACATCTCCAGCAAAGAGGATTGAAGTATAAGCCAGGGCAAAATCATACATGATGTAGCCAGGTCCGTAATTAGTCCGTTTATAGTGGTCCAGGTTTTATCCTGAAGTGGAAGTGTGCAGGAGGAAAGACAATTTTAGTTAGTTAGTCTTGACTTGAGTTGTATTGAGTGGAGTGACTATGTATCTTTGATGGTAATTTCTAAATCAATTGTGCCTTTGTGGCATTCTTTTACTGCTTAATTCTCAGTTTTTGTAACTAATTTGGTTAAGGTCTTGTCAAGGCTTATAAGCTTTACATATCTTTTGGACCATTATGTGGAGCTTTAAAAACTTGTGGACCATGGAATATTTCATCATTGCATTTTAGTTGATCATGTTATTGCAAACTATTGTTATAGACAAATATATATGTTTTGCATCCACGGACTGTTAAGTGAAATTGTTGATGTATGTTTCAGTACCCTGGATTTGAGAATTACATATGTATATATATCTACATGAGAACATATAGTGTATGGATGCAAATGCAGGCTTAGCTACTTTTTTTGAACTGTTCACTCAATGCAATAAAGTTTTTACCGTTAAAGTGATTGACTTGTAATCAACTTTATAAACCCCTGTACCTGGTGAAGGTAAGGAAGTAACAATGGTATTATTAGTACATGGTAACCCTATCCTGCATTTTTATGCCTTCTTTTACACATTTTTTAAAATGAAACCTAGTAAAAAAGAAGGGGCTGTGAATCATTCTCTTAAGAACAGCATGGTGAAGCAAGAATTATAAAATTTATGTTACCAAATCATAACTGTTTCAGTGTTGATATTGTAAACTTACTTTCGTTGATATGTTTTATATGTTTCGAACACTTCATAATCCATAGACTTATTACTGAATGACACAATAAAAAATCTCAAAAAAATGAAGATCACTCCCTAAATAACACACTGAAGAGTCATGATGACCCACGAACAATAACTACATTGAAAATCCTTAAAGGAATCTTTTGACGAATGTTTAGCAGCACAGAGTCTAATATAGCCTCTGCACAGCAGAATGTTGGCTGTCAATACACTAATGCAAAATAAGACGAATCTGTAACTGATATTAATGAAACAAATCAAACAGAAGTTATATCAATCATTACCAACAACCTGTATACTGGTCATGACTTTCGGGGTAATGCATGAAAGACAGTTTTACATATTGACTTACAACAAATAAAAATAGGAAGATAGTCAAAAATAAGCGAGTGACTTTTGTGTGCCAATCGGAAAAAAATCGTGTAAAACAAAGATAGCACACACACCGGTAAGGTAAACAAAAATCAACAAGCAAGCACCTGTCCTTGCTTCAAACCAATTAACGGTTATTTTTTCTATCTAAATATCTTGTCCGATAAAATGAAACAGAAGATTAACTAGTGCTAACATATTTTATACAAACCTTTTGAAATCCAACAATAAATATAGCTTAATCCTGCTTCTGTTCCACGAAGACCGTTGCACTATATATTTTAATGGTAAACTGTCGCAGTAGCCGCCATATTGAAATATTTAGAATCACCTTGGAGATGACGTCAGACATGTAGAGAAGTAAATGGATAAATATTATAAAATAACAAAAAATCAATTAATAAACTACATTAAATATTAAGATTTACTTTATAAAACCTATCCGCGGATTTTATTTTTTATTTTTTACATTTCTAGATATGCAAAAGTGGGTGTACATTTGAGCCTCGTTTTCATGACTAATCAAATTGCAAATGGCTGCCATTTGTGAAGGATGATACACCTCCCACTTGGAAAATAGGAAATATCGTGTAATTTGTGATTTTATCGATACTATCTTCGTTCGTAAGGGTTGGTATTTGTTATTGTTAGTTGATATAGCCTAATGTCATACATAATACGATCATTGCGAAGGGATAAATACGTCCCGGTACTCCTTGACTTGAGTAAAAGATTGATTTGAAATGTAAATTCAGTGTTGTAGATAGTACCGCAGTTGCTATCCTCGAATAATACTGTTCACTATGTTGACATTTCAGAGTTGCCTGTATGATAGCGATATAGTGCTGGGAATTTCGTTCTTGTGAATGTTTATTTTGCTGGCATTAATTAGTTTACCCAATATAAAATGATTATAATGTGGACTCGAAGATTTATTATAGTTACGAATACACTAAAAATTAGACACAACGTTTAATGCAAACTGTGTCTTATATGTCATATTTCGTGTACAAATCTTTAGATGTGCATGTTACATAGAGTTAATGTTTTTTGGTACGCCCAAAATCTTAACATGAAATGGTTTGTTATCAAATTTTTTGACATTACAAGTGCTATTCAAAATATGTGCTACCTTGTTTTGAATTTGAGTTAAATTAATTGTATTATTCATTAATTTATTTTTATTAATAATCTTTATTGCTGTATATGATTTATAATTGTATTGCAATGTCTGTATTTGTGATATTTGAAATTTTCTGTCTTGTTCTGTTTTTTCTTCTGTTGAAATTAGATGGTGTAGCCACATACTGACATTATGTTGGTTATATGTGGACTGGGTTCTCACTAGGATTTTGAAATAAGTGTCCTGGGACACTTTGAAGTGGAAAAATATGAGTCCCTTGGGACTCCTTACGAGCTACTTAAGCTGCAAAGGTCGAAGGTTTGGGGGTGGCCTCCCATGGAGGATTTTATGATTGAGAACCTTACATGCTGCATTCTAGTACTATCTAAGTCCAAATGTTGAGTTCAAATGTATTAAATACATGTCTGTGTCTGTGGTCTTATGTCAAGAGCAGTGAATTTTTTTTTTAATTTTTAGAACAACCTGTGGCATTCTGAAGGGGAAAATATAGTGTGATAAATCAGAAAAAGGAGAAAATTTGAAAAACTATGACTTTTTATATAGCATTTTTAGGGGAAAATATAACTTTTGGGGGGCTGAGGAAGCAGCCGATATTTGACTGTAAAATGTATGAAAAAAATCACCGAAGAGTCATCTAAGTCTAATGAGATTGAATATTTTTTTCGTGCTTTATGATCCTGGTATGTTATTAAAAAGATTTTGCATTATTTTCTTTCATTATCATTCTTGCTGTTATGTGTATATCACTGAATACTCAGGGATATAAATTAGCAATCACCAGTGACAATTAAAATCGGTATTATACAAAAGTTATGAGCCCGGCTGTCTAATTGAATTTCAGAATTGATTTATACCCCTAATACTGTACAGATTATGAAGATTGCAAATCACGGTAAAAGTCAATGTCCAATTTTTTAATTTATTTACACAAACGTGATCATTGTGGAGTTTATTACTGTGATTATTATTGTGATTACCCAAGGAAGGTTTTCCAGATGATTGGAAAGTAGCTGACTGGTATGTCTTGTCTTGTTTTCCTTGGATTGTAAGATGCTTTATCATCATCTGATGATGAATCATTGAGAAAAGTTTAATCAAGTGATATTATTGTATGAACTATGATTATTCATTGATTATTTTTTATTATTTAAGAAATATTCTTTGTAAAAAGTTGTTCTGCTATGGATCATTAAATTTGAAAATGTAACCAAACTCTATACTTGTGTTATATCAACTGATAAAATATAGGTACATACAGTGCTCCCTCTTGTAACATCACCTCTAAAGACTGATTCCCTCCAAGAAATGACAGGAAAGGCATGCATACACATAATAAAAAAACTGCTGCCAAGAATGTATCAATTCCCTCGGAACAAAAACTCCCTCCAAAGGACAACACTTTTGCAACTCTGACAAGTCTTGCTCTTTGGAGGAAGCACTGTATTTATCATTTCAATCCAAATCACAAAGATATTTAGCACTCTTTACACCTGAAAACTACAAAAACTAGACTTTAGTAGGCTCTAAGATTTTACTCCCATTTATTTGTTATTAAGGACATCATCAACAATCAGTTGTCATTATGACTATGAGCATGGCTTAAGTCTACAAGCATAATTGTACAATCCTGATACCAATCAGAAAAGACATTCAAATACTTAATGATCTCTGTGTGCATTTTGAGGTAATTCTCACTTATTTATTAACTCCATAAATAAGAACTTAATACTATCTAAATTTGTTGAATTGCAAGGTTTCAATATGTATGGTGAAATGTAACAGCCGGCTGTGTTTTTACAGAATAATGAATGGATTAGTTTCCTGTATGCTTAGATTATAGATAGGAAGTTCTGCAGAATGTGTTAGAATACTCATTAACTCACATTGATCACAGCTACCAACGCTGGCCTGGTTGAATCATTTCTGAGTTAGCAAAAAGTGAAATGATTCAATATCAAAACTGCTGCTTTAATGAATGTCAGTATTCAGTGTTAGAATTTCAACTGGAACAGCTGTTTTATTTCTTTAACTTTTATGCCAAATTGGGGGTTAGTTAATTTTTTTGTGAAGAGTATACAAACCGTTAATTCATCCTGAATTACTAATTTTTTAGTACCTCTCTTCACAATAATGTGTGAATTTACAACTTGTACAAGTATCATCCTTCATGTCTCAGATATGATTGGCTTGAGGTCAAGCCCATAACCTGCTACACTCTAGGGCTTGAAAAATCCACTTATCTACTGATATATTCACTAGTAGAAATTGACTGCGGACAAGTTTAAACTGCTGTGGAACTCATCTTGCAGAACAAGTACATTTTATGAACAAAAACATTCTGAATTATTCATAAAAGAATGATCTGTGAAAAGCCAAAATAATCTCTACTGTCAAGCTGGATGTTGATTTATTATGCAAAGTGCTAAAATACATCCTAGACTGTCTCATTCCGTATTTTTGCTTGACCATCTACTGACTCTGGAGATGCCGATGAATATCGTACCAACTGGAATGAACTACATACCGTCATCTGACAAAAAGACTAAGCGATGTTCTATTCTTCTAAACATGTTAATTCAGGGTGGAGGTGACAGTGATTAGGGGGAAGCAAAATGAAAGCTTGCCTAAAAGTCAAAAATGTTAGAATTCAAATTTCAGTAATCCTTAATTATGGCTTTAATCCAAAGATCTAGCTATACACGACTACATGTTGCTCTAGAACTATAAATTATGTGTAATGAAGAAATCATATGTAGTTATAAATGTGGTATACTTCTTTCTATCCATTCTTTAACTTTATTTAGAATCTGATCCATGGTTTTGGTGAAAGTACACAATAAAAACAGTGCAGATGAGAGGGATTTGTGCAATTTTTGGGGATGAAGAAATTCAATTGCAAGATGAGTGCTTATTGCAGCAGGACTAGCTGATTTTCTAACCTGGTTGTTCTGCAGGATGAGTAGCCTGAAACTCAGACCTGCACTCAGTTTTCATTCATTATCACTTCTTGGATAAAAGCTGTGATAGGATACATTTCAACAGACGATTGATTTTTTAAAAAATCAATCAAATTATGAAACTATTGGTACTGTGAGCCAAGTGTTTTAAATTACAATTGATGTCTCCTTTCAGTATTGACTGATCCAAGATGCCTGCAGTTAAAGGGGATGGCATGCGAGGCTTGGCCGTCTTTATCTCAGATATTAGAAACTGTAAGTATACTTAAATTATTGTAATGCATGGTTTCTATAACTGGACATTCCATAGTTCTGTTGACCTAAAGACTTCAAAAGTCCTCAGCCACTTGTCTATACTCATGATCATGTGTTACTATACATGGTTTTTTATCAGCATTTTGGGAACATGACCCAACTCCCAGAATTGGGAACTTTGCGGCCTTTTGAACAAATTGGGAAAAGTCCTTCTGTATAAAAATAAATTAAACTAAAAATAACAAATATTATGTTTATTTTTGTATTTAGATATGGATAACTTCATTATTTAAATGGTTTAGGAATTCAGTAAACATTTTAAATGCTGTAAATTAATTATTTTGTTTTGCTTTTTTTTCTCAATGACTTGGGAATTTTCATCTTGCAATTGGGAGAAAAATATACTTGTTGCCTTTGGGGACACGACCGAATATCAGTTGTCAAAACGACCCAAGAAAAACCTTGCTATAAGATCTTATTTACAAGGCAGCAGCTCCTTGAATCATTCATGATAGGTTTTTTCCTTCTATAGTGGGAGCCATTTATAGGCATCTTCCCTTCAAGAAAAATCTTAAACATCATGCAGTTTTCCTTTAAAATTCAGTTTACATTAAGTTTTTTCTTCCCTTTTCGCAAAAATACCATGTTATTTTTCCCTAAATTTAAGAAAGGACCCCTTCCCACACCTGTGAAAAAAAGCTCCACATGATATGCCATCATAAGTTTTACTTGTATATTTTATGTTTTACTTGTATACTCTATGTTTTACATGTATATTTTATGTTTTACTTGTATATTTCAAGAAGACACTGTTTAGTTGTCTTTTGTTGAACATTTTAGTATCTACATGTATTCTATTATTCCCATATAGTCATTCTTCTAGCACTTTTTAATGATATATTTTCCTGCGAACAATTCACAGTATACTTGATGTATTGTTTCACATTATGTTTCAATCATTCCATTACCATGTTTATGTAGTATGATTTCATCAAGCATCTTGATATTCAGCAGTACAAGATGATGATGATTATGAAGATATGTTTCCAATATACTTCAATCATTTCATATCACAAGTCCCTAATTTCTAGCTTTAATTATCTTATAATAATAATTGGAAGGAACTCATTGATGTTAAAATGTATATATTGTTCACAAAAATATGTCACTATTATATCTGTCTTAGTCATAAGTGTAACTTATAACCAGAGAAAGAAACTTATATAACATTTTGTCATTGAATGTAACTGAGAATATAGACCTCCAGACTTTTCGGATGAAATTGTAAGAGGTCTATATGCTGTTTTATAAACTGACTACTTCTGTTTTTTCATCTCTGATCAATCTAATGTAAGAAATGAAAAATCCTGTTTAGTTTGAACACTTGGTGTGACACTTGTTCTCTGTGACAACTTTTTGAGGAAATTTTGTTAAAATCCATTTGTCCTTCACCACTGATCAATTGCCAGTAAGTGGGGAAGATTGCAGTTACTTATATAAGAACAGGCTTACACAGTTCAGGAAATCTGGTTAGGTTAAATACCAGGCAGTATATATATCTGAAATACTATTGATATTAACTTGGAGTCTTAAAAAGTATCCTTATATTTTATAATTGGTTGCAAAACATTGATACAATTTAAATTACTGCTACATGTGTGTATGCCACTTTACATGTACTTATCATCTTATGTAGTCTTTCTTTAATTGGTACCAGTACACGATATAGCTTATTTGCAAGGTTGACACTGTTTGCCTGCGCCAGTGTATCTCATGTGAATACATAATTGATTTCATTAATCTGAAGATAGGAAGAATGATGCTTAAACTTAATCCACATTGTATTTATGTGTGTCATGTTAAAAGCTTGAAATCTTTGGTATTTAAATCTCTTTTCAATTCTCTATTAGGAACTGCTAAACTATTTTTGTTAAACCTAGAGCATATGAGTCTTACTCTTGATTGGTCAACTGTCACTGTCTATATAGGTCAACAGTCATTGCCCATACACATCAACAGTCACTTGGCCACTTACAAAATGGTCTACTTTATAAAATGTACTGTCTCTTCTTATAAACTTTAGCCTATGATAATTTCTTAATTGCTAATTTAGAGCAGTGTTAGTGATTTCTTTACATGACTCCCATAGTGTTTTATTATTCAGCATGTTTCTGTCTAATGCATAATTACTGTGAGGATGTTTCGTTGGTTTGCTACGTACCATATTAAGCAGAATACTACACACATGTATAATCAATACTTTCATTTTCTGGGGAATTATCGTTTTTGTATCTTTAAAATGTTATAGTTTCCAATAATTTTCAAGTTATTTTACAAAATGCACTTAGTCTTAACAGATATTGTTTTAATTCAATAAAGATTTATGTTCTTTTAGATTATGATAGTTAATTACTTATTATTATTTTATGATGAAACATTGAGATTTGTTAAGTGAAGAATTCAGTCTGTCATATCTTGTGTTTATTCAGTAATTGGATTGATCAAATTGAAAATCTCATCAGACAGCAGTATTGCTGTTTTAGGCCTTAAGCAGTATGTATGCCATTTTTACTGTTGTCTGTTGACAGATAACACTAGATATACTCCTAGGATGAGGTCCCAGGTTTTTGTTTACTTCGCTCACTTCAAACAAATAAAGTATTTGCCTGACTTGGCAAGATTTATTTAAATTGAATGCTGCACATCATTATTGAAGAATGTATATAAATAGTTCTGTATCTGCAAACTTGATTGTATTATCAAGGGTCAGGAGAAGGTATGATTTTACATGATCATAAATCAGTATAATGGAAAGAATGGAGCTTTAATCATTTATATTGTTTCCTTAACTGGTTGGTTATTGTAAATGTGATATTATGTTAAGGTACAATAGTGTGGTGGAGAAAGGAGGTAATGTGAAGAGTTTCTGCTTATATTGATTCCAGTCTACATATTCTCTTTCGCTCTCGCTCTAGAAGACACAATTGATCTTGTTTGACCTTCAAACAAATGTTGTTATTTGTTTTTAGATTGTTTCAGTAATAAGCTGCTAGTATTGGTCTCCATATTAACATATGCTCAAGACTAGAATAATTGTCAAAATCTATAGCTATGTTATTCAGGATATATTTTGATACATTCATCATATAAGGTAAAGCTGAAATGAATTGCTATGATCATCATCGTTGTTACATTTGGTAACTATAGTCAAAAACACTCCTGTATGAAACTCAATTAGTACCTTGTTTTCTACATTGTGTTTTCATTTATATTTTCAGGCAAAAGCAAGGAAGCTGAGATAAAGAGAATAAATAAAGAATTAGCCAATATCAGGTCCAAGTTTAAGGGTATGTGTTGAATTTAAACTTGCATCTATTGTGCAGTTTGGTAAAGGACTGTCTCATCTCAGCATTGGTTAATATCTCCATATAGCATTGGTTAAGAGAAACAATCACTTGTAGAGTTGTCTAGAAAAAATCAGCCTGTAGAGATCACAGTTCTATAATAAGATATGTCTGTCTATATTTTAGAGTGCAAGAACTTGTGCCAAGTTTTAATAATATGAAATACATTTTAGGTGACAAAACCCTTGATGGCTACCAGAAGAAAAAGTATGTGTGTAAACTATTGTTTATTTTCTTACTTGGTCATGATATCGACTTTGGACACATGGAGGCTGTCAACCTTCTTAGCTCCAATAAATACACTGAAAAACAAATTGTAAGTCTTTCTTTAACAATGTACACTTGTGTCATGTTATGATGTATGTATTGTATTATTTTTTTAAAGTAGATAAATTTTTGTATGATATGAAACAAGTTAATAGGCTGTTTCTGTGTTAAGTTAAAGGATGTAAATATCAAATTTCTTCTCTGAAATCAATAGCCATACTTTTATCTCTAAAATTTCTCCAGTGGTAATCAATTAACATTTTACTGAACATCTTTGTAGAAAATAGTTTATAACCATGACTACATGACTGTGTATGACCAATACCAGATACATTTAATGTAGTGTTTGTTACAATCAACTGAATTATCCAATCATTATGATAGTATAAATGGTTCTGGTATTCTTTACAAATATGGAAAAAATCTTGTTTTGATCTGATAGTCTTGCTCCAGATGTCATAGCCGAAATGAAAGTATCCGAAATAAATATCATCGTAGAATCTTACTTACAGAAATTGTTATGGTATTATGTTTACAGGGTTATTTATTTATATCTGTGTTGGTTGGAGCTACAAATGACTTGATGAAATTAGTTATTCAAGCCATCAGGAATGATCTGGCTAACAGAAACCCAGTGCACATCACCCTGGCATTGCAATGTGTGGCAAACATAGGTAGCCGTGACATGGCAGAGGGTTTGAGTGTGGATATCCCAAAACTTCTAGTCTCTGGGTAGGTATAGGTACAGTGTCCCAACAAGTTAAAAGGTTATTTAGATATTTTCCCTTTGCCTACATCTTAGGATCATGCATTATTCCTTCGGGTTACACAATATCATGGTAACATTATTATTCTTCATGTGGGTATGTGTGCCTAGAATTCTTTAGACCTTAATTTTTTTATTTTTTTTTGTGAAGAATTTTTATTATTTCCTCATTATTTTATTCTGATACTGAATTGATTGCTTTTTGTTTCGCATGTAATGTCTTGTATAATATTAAAGGCTCCTTTACATTAAAAGAAACTTTAGTGACTTTAATCATGTTCAGTTGTTTGATTTGCTTGCCTTGTTAGGTATCTGGATAATTTTCTAGAGTGAGAATATTGAAATTGTGTTCAGTGTTTTGTTCTTTTTCATAAGTTACTTGTTAGAATTAGTGTTTCCTTGTTACAATGTTTTAATTTCCATGAAGAAGATTTTAGCTTTCAATGTTTGTTGATCATGTATTAGGTGAATATATTAGGTGAATTATCTAGTTTTTTGTGATCCCAGTGAACTTTATACTGATAATTTTATACATGAAACATGTTATGAAATGATTTTAACCTAGTGACTCACTTCATGTATAAGTGATTTGGTTTCTGTTTATTGTACATTGTTTTAAGTTAAACACTGTTTTGACTTATTTTGCAATTTTTCTGGCTTACTGTTGTGTTATTTGAAACCAATTAGACATGCATTTATTAAAATTATAGTTCTATCATCTTCCAATAAAACACACAATTTATTTCCTTTTTGTGCCCCTAAGGGTGGCATATAGCAGTTGCGCTGTGTGTGCTTGTGTCCATCCCATTTTTGTGTCTCTGTCTTAACTTTATGATTGCTGCATGAATTTTTATATAACATGGCACAAATATTCTCCAATGCAAGACAATGTGTCATGTGCAAGACTGACCCTAAAGCGCTAAGGCCAGGGTAATGTTCAAGGTCATATGCAAGGTCATTCATATATGGAATTTTTGTGTCTCAGCTATTACTGTCAAATTGTGAATGTATTTTGAATTTACTTGCTACTGATGTTCACCATCAGAAGACAATGTGTCACACAAGACCCTGGCCAGCAGTGCCAAGGTCCTATTCAAGGTCATTCAATATGCTTGGATTTTCATGTCTCAACTATAACTTTCCACTTTTTGAATGGATTTTGAAATTACTTGGTACTGAAATTCACCATCAGAAGATGATGATTCTTGCGCAAGCCCATGGTCTTTAGTTTTCTAAGGTCAAGTTCATTCTGAATGGGTTTTGAAATTACTTGGTAGAAATATTCACCATCAGAAAACGATGTGTTGTGTGCATATGACCCTGGCCCGTAGCACTAAGGTCAAGGTCATATTTAAGGTCATTCATTTTGTATGTAATCTTTGATGGATTTTACTGGCCCTTAGCACTAAGGTCCTGTAGAAAATGTGTATTAAGTACTTTCCTATGTTTGGTCTGTAAGAATTGCTTTGTTGTGCATATAAAGTCAGTTTAGGGAAGCAGTTATATTTGGTGTACATATTCTGTTCCAATATTTCGTTCACAGTCAATCTTAGTAATATGGATACCTACTTTGTGGGTTTTGGGAAAAGTGTTTGGAAACTGATGCTGAAAATGTGTTGCAACTTTGAAAGCATATATCACATTCAGTGACAGTTCTCGTGTTTTATCAGGATTAGTTTCAGTTTCAATATAATTTACTTTTTTGTAATCATGTATGATAATATAGATTGTAGTGGTCAGAAATGTTAGTGTGGTGGTCATAAAGTATACAGTACAGCATAATGTATGTTATGGTGTGTAATTTCAGCGATACAATTGATTCAGTAAAACAGAGTGCAGCACTTACTTTGTTACGATTATTGAGATCTTCCCCTGATATAATTCCTATGGGAGAATGGACGTCACGAATAATACATCTACTCAATGATCAACATATGGTAAAGTTTTGAAACTTTTGTATCTCTGATAGAAAAATAAGTAAGCTGTCCTGTCATTTCTATGGCTTTGGGTCTTAGCTGTCAATTTCTTTTGTCAGAGCAGTTCTGTTTGAGAAAATAGTGTTCATTAAGCTAAAAATACAATTTGTTAATCACCATTACTGTAACAATGTTTTTTTTTTGTTTAACTTTTAAACTGTGTGTGTTTTATACTTAATTATTTGAAAATTGAATTAGATGACCTGACATGTTAATTGAGGAATTCGTAGGTACTCATTTTGTGTACAGTCCATCCCTATTTACTGATGATCTTCAAATTAACAGTATGCTGTAACATTCATTAATTTTAGGACTAATGGACCTGTGAATAAAGAACATCTGTATGTATTTGTCTTTAGGACTTGTGTTCACAGGTTTAGCTGTATGTATTTTGTTATTTCTTCTTTCAGGGTGTTGTAACTGCAGCGGCCAGTTTGATAGAAAATTTGGTTAAGAAGAATCCTGAAGAATATAAAGGCTGTGTTTCTCTGGCTGTGTCGAGACTTAGTAGGGTACGTAAACTGTCTGTAAAACTTCTCATGCAGGGATTGTGATAAGGAATACCCACCTCCTTGTCTCTGGATTCTTTCTCATTCTTGTAATTTCTTATGTCAGGTTGTAAAATGGTTAAAATGTTAAAAAGCAGTAGAGTGATATATTCTACATTCTCTAAGATACAGTAGAAACGCATTATATTGAATTCGTTTCTATCGAATTCTGGCTTGTATTGATATCATTATAAAGTCCCGATTAAATCATTCTTTTTACACAACAAAAAAGCGCACTTATTTCGAATTTGTTTGTTTTGATATTTTTGTATATCAAAGTAGATTTTCAGTCCTAAACATCAATTTTCAACTTTACAGTGACTATGTTGGACCAATTAAGTCGCCAATTAACAAAAAAAGTTTTCACACCTTTTCCTCCAACAAACACCTGTTAATTTCTTACCTGATCTGATATTTTTGTATTGAACTGCAGAATCGATATTTAATGACCGAATATTCAATAATAATAATAATAATAATAGATATTATTGTGTAAACATGTCAGTGTTTACACTTGCAATTATAAAATCAGTTTGTGTGAATATGTTTGTAATTTTTTGTTTATTTATGTTTTTATGTGAATGTTGCATGTTTTAAGTACATCGAAAGTATAAATGCAGTATTTCATTCCTATCACGTTCACAAAATAGCACGATTAAATGATTATTACAACTCACTGAAGATTGCTCTAAAAAGTAAATCCAGTCGTCACATTTCTCCAATTATTTATGTATTGAAGTTTGTTTATGTCAAACAATTTTGCAAACAAAGTCTGTTGAACTTCGATATAATGAGTTTCCACTGTACATGATACTAATATACTTTCATTTTTTGAATGTTCAACCCATATAATTATTGCAATATCGTATGTAAATGCTTCAGTAAGTCTTGACATCATAAGATTGTGTTAATTCTGATTGTGATATCATCAGTTTATGTGTATTTCGGACAACAACACAATCAGTTTATACATATTTCAGATTGTGACGTCATCATATACAGACCTACAAGACTACACATACTATTTTGTTCCTGCTCCATGGTTGTCTGTCAAGTTGCTAAGGCTTTTACAAAATTATCCTCCACCAGGTAAATCATGGGACAAAAACCCTACAGTTCTTGTAAACTTGAAAAATGTGTACTGGCTTAAATGCCTTAGTAATGCTTCAAATAATATCCGATACATCTGTATGTTGTTCAGACATTATCTGAACATTGAGGAGTAATGTAATGTTGTGGGAGGCATTTATTAGAGATAATACAGTAATTTGATTGCAGAATGAATTCTGTAAATTCAGCATTATGAGGACTGCTTTTTAACTCTTTAAAATTAAAACCATAGTGTATTTAGATTTTCTAACATTTGAGATATATACATTAATTATTTCCCTGTATTGTGATACAGACAGTGCCATATGTTAGGTGTGTCTGGTATTATCCCTGCTGTAATATCTGCAACATGTGAACTATGGTAGACAGATATCTAACTAGATGAAGAGCTAGCATAGCAGCATAGATTGACAGTTTTCTTTTTGATTTATCTACTGAAAAGGAGGCTTCAAGTGACAATAATTTGCCAAATTCATCAACTTCAACTGACAGTTTGTATGGTGAAAACTCTAAGGGTGAAAACTGTATGCATGGAAATGGGGTTCACTTGCAACCTACGTAAAGTTTGAGATTGCTTTTTGTTATAGATGCCCAAGTTCTATTTTAGTGTATAGCCCTCTTAAATTTCCAATGATCCCCAAATTCTGACACAAGAGGTCAAAACTGACCCCCTAAAAATCAGAGCTGGAAGAAACACTGCCTGGGATAGAGAGTAACACATGCTTGTTTTCAAGAATTACCTCGAGAAAAATGACACAAATTTCGAGATTCTCAAGAATTATAACCTCTGACCTTTGATGATCATGTCTTAACTTTTGTCTTGTAGAGGATCCAGCTGTGAAAACACGTTTGACAGAATGTCTGGAGACAATACTCAACAAAGCACAAGAGCCACCTAAGTCTAAGAAAGTTCAGCATTCAAATGCAAAGAATGCTGTATTGTTTGAAGCTATAAACCTCATTATACACATGGATAGTGATCCTAATCTTCTAGTCAGAGCATGTAATCAGCTTGGACAATTCTTACAACATCGCGAAACCAATCTAAGGTCAGTGATTTTCTGTATCTTCATGCTGAAGTAAAGTTACATGGTGACATTTTAGGCAGACAGAATTTCGACTTATGAACAGAAATGTCAAATTTGAGGTGTGAATAAATAAATTGTCACTAGACTATAGTATATATTTCAAATGATAAACTTACCTGCAGGTGCTGTGAAACTCGAAGCATCTAAATTTTGTCTGTATGCTTTAATGTCAAGTTTTAAACAAAATCTTTCAGAAAGAATGTTTTTTTTAACTGACGTGGATAGAAAAATATAAAAGGAAGTGATATAAAAGGAGTGTCTGTCACAAAGACTGCCATAGTACCAGCAAATTGACACTCAGGCAATAGTCTGTGAAATCATAGAACAAGATCACCTCTTGTGATTTATTGTGGTCATTGATTCTCATTATCTGAGAAAATGATCATTCCTACTGAGAACATACATCCATGTCTGTCCATCACTTAGTGAGGACATTCCTATCATGGAGACACTTATATTAGTTAGTCATCAGTTTTACATGTTTTCATTTACTTCTGGTAGGTACCTTGCTTTAGAAAGTATGTGTCTCCTTGCGACATCAGAATTTTCACACGAAGCTGTAAAAAAGCATCAAGAAACAGTTATTACGGCTTTGAAGGTAAAATTTGTATAATAAGTGTTTATGTTAGATTTAAGTCGGAGATGTTTGTGTCTGCTGATTCAAGAGATACATGTATTTGACTTCTTTGCCATTGTATTAGATTAAAACTAGTGTGTACTTCAGTGACTCAGTGATGATATCAGTCTTAATATATCATGAGCTTTATGACAGTATTTAATACTGTTGATATTTTTGATCATTAATTTGTTTCACTCTGAAATCCACATCCTAAGGTCCAGGATAAGTTAGTCAGTAATAATTGATAAATTTCTTCTCAGGATTCAAGTAAAATTGAATTAATGGGATAAATATTTCTGCTTATAATAAATACTCAGTATATCTGATTGTTCACTGGAATTATTGTGTTTATCTTTTAGACTGAGCGTGACGTAAGTGTAAGACAAAGAGCCGTAGATTTACTCTATGCTATGTGTGATAGAACTAATGCTGAAGAGATCGTTGGAGAAATGTTAGAATATCTGGAATCTGCAGATTATTCTATCAGAGAAGAAATGGTATGTAATGTGTGCATGTATATGGTTGTGGTATAACTATTTATACCAACATGGAATGAACACATGCAACTATTATGTGTCTTATGTGTTTTGCTTATAGTAATTAGTACAAGATCTTACAAAACTATTGTGGAGATGTTATAAAAATTTTATGTAAAACTGGACTGGACTACTTAACCTGTCTAAACCTTGAAGCCTCTTGTATGTATGATAACCATTACAGGATTCATGTTATCTATTAGATGTGCACTATTTTTTTCTATGATTTACATTTTATCCCCAATTTTTTTCTATGATTTACATTTTATCCCCACTTACTGTTCTTCTGGACAGAATGATTCTCACTGTATCTATCTAGAACAAATAGCTCAGTTATTACTTATCAGTTCATAATGATTATGTTTTCCAAATGGGTTGTGAATTATCTTCATAATTTATTTCAGGTATTGAAAGTTGCCATTCTAGCGGAGAAATATGCTGTAGATTATACATGGTATGTGGATGTAATTCTAAACCTGATACGTATTGCTGGAGATTATGTTAGTGAAGAAGTTTGGTATCGTGTCATACAGATTGTGATAAATAGAGATGATGTACAGGGATATGCTGCCAAAACTGTATTTGAGGTAATCAGTTTTTTGGTTTACATTCCAGCTTAAAACTTACTCAAACTTGTTTTAGAGTTGTGAATTTTGCCTCACAGTTTCTTTCTGTATAATTTCTTTGATTATTTTTGATGATCATTTGTTATCCTTACTCTCAGATTTAATAGCATGTGATATTTGATATTTACTGTTCTTTGTGCTATGCATAAGCTACTTCTTTGATTTTCATAACTAAATATTATAATTGTGTTTATCCCTTGTAACTATATTGAAGTGTTAAATAGCTGTCTTTTAGATTATTCTCAAATAAGACTGATCTACTTGGCTTCTGATGCATCATTTTGCTCAGCAAAAAAATGTTCAAATTCTAAAGATGAAAACAGTTGCATGATGACTTTGGTTAGGTTTGGTTATGTCGGTCTGTTTGTATTTTAGGCATTACAAGCTCCAGCATGTCATGAGAACATGGTTAAAGTGGGTGGCTATATTCTTGGTGAATTTGGTAACTTGATTGCTGGTGATCCAAGATCAAGGTAGGGTTTATTGTTTAGCATATGACAACATTGTACTTGTATTCAACAAGTTTCCTACTGTTCGTAGTCTTCTCAGTTTTCCTGTCTAGCATGCTTTGTCTTTTTAAGGTCTTCTTCACTCATGTAACAAAAAATAACACCATTAAAATCTTCATTTTATGCTTACTTGTACAGATACCTTCAAAACAGTTGCCTTCATCTTAGTACAGACTTGATTTTTTCTATGTCAAAACATTAATCAAAAAGCAATATTATTTATGTAAAAATCACTAAAAATAAGAATTACATTAAAATAAATACTTGTATATAATAACATTTGATAAGCAAGAATATTTACTTTATGTGTATTTGTTTCAATACTATATGTGATTTTTAATGATGTAATGTCTTCAGAAAATTGTCAACAATCAAATATGATTTCTATGATTTATTTCTCTCATTTGTCCTTATTTTCAGTCCACTAGTCCAGTTTCAGTTGCTTCACTCTAAATACCATTTGTGTTCTCCATCAACTAGAGGTCTACTCCTGTCTACTTACATCAAGTTTGTTAACTTGTTTCCAGAGATTAAAACAACCATACAGGATGTAAGTATGATTTATTATACGCTGTAACCATGCATTTCCTCCTGTTCTCAATTTTATTAGAACACCAGACCCGAAGGTCAGGGTGAACTGTTAGGATGGGCAGGAGGTTGCTTGTCATCCGAAATCAACAATGGTCTTCATTGAAACTACTGGTCAGATTTACTCCAGATGTTTAGGAGCCTTTTGACATTCTAACTGCAATTTGCTCGTATCATACCAGTTAACCCCTTTTAGGGGTTGCCAGAGCTAAAAATAGAAAAACCTTTAAACATCTTCTAATGAACCAATGGATGGATCATCACAAAACTTGGTCTGTCTCATTCTTAGATAGTCTTCTGTCAGATTTACACAAATAAAAATGGTTGGCCCCTTTAAGGGGTCACCAGAGCTAAAAATAGAAATACCTTAAAATGACTTCTTTTCATGAACCAGTGGTTAGATTATCACCAAATTTGGTCTGTGGCATCCTACAGTCATCACCAATATTCCTTTGTAGTATCCTTTGATGGTCCTATATCAAGTTTATTATTGATCCCATTTATCTGCTCAGAAGTGTACCTGTTTAGTAACATGTGAACTTACTTTTATTTCGGTGAGTGATGCAGAGCTATCACGGTCCTCTTGTTTTAGATACAGGAATTTGGGCCTTAAGACAAAATAAATGTAGCTGTTACTTTACTCATTGTGTAAAGTAAGAGTCTTTTGATTAAGATTTATTTATGCCTGTATGATGATGATGATGATTATGATGATGATTAATTGCTTGTATGAAGTTGAATGTGCCAGGTTAGCTCTGTTTGTAAAGTAATTGACTGGGAACACTAGTCAGATCAACTGTACCAACATATAAAGGCCACAAGTTATGTGAGGAAAAACAATACACTGTTTTTTATTTAGTGTTATTTTGATACAATTAATTATACCCATGAAGTCATTTACAGTAAGTCTTGACCATAAGTATAACTATGATTGTCATTGCATAAGCTATGGTTGTATGGTATGGTTATGATTTGAATTATTCAGGTATTGAAAAGTGATAACAATATGAGAAATTCTGATGTTGAACTACAACAAAGAAGTATTGAATATCTGCAACTGAGTTCCATAGCTACTGCTGATGTTTTGGTAAGTTGAATATTGTCTCCTCTGTATGTTACAGCATTCTTGATGCAAATATATGAGTTTTGCAGAAACATACAAACTTTTTTATCAAACAAATAAAATGACTTTGTGTTTATATTAATCCTTGGACAGAACGTAATTCAGCTGCTAGAGAAGCTTAATGCAGATCCTATCATTACATGTATCTGTTATATCTGTTATATCTGTACACACAGGCTACAGTGTTAGAAGAAATGCCTCCATTCCCAGAACGTGAGTCATCTATCTTGGCTAAGTTAAAGAAAAAGAAGCCATCAAGTGTACCTGAAGGCACGGAGATGAAGGATCATGCCACGCCTAAAGCTCCAGTTGCCCAAATGTCAAATAATGTATCAACTGAGTCAAACCCACCAACATCTATCAACTTAATGTCTCAGGTAATTACTGGATTCATAGTAATACTTCTTGTTTCACATTGACTCTACAGTTTTAACATGGCTAGGCAGTGCTGTTTTGTTATGCATAGTTTTAGTTTAGTTTAAAGCTCGCTAACTATTCTTCATTTGTAGATGAGCAGTGAGGTTTTTTGTTATTAGGTAATTAATAGCATCTTATCCTTCTTATTTTCATTTCTTTGTTTTCTTTGAATACTATGTTGAATTTGCTGATTTTAGCATTTGAATATGTATCACTCATTTTATATATTGTTACTATTTGCATGTATTTAATCTTTCATTCGGATGAGAGATGATCTACGAATGTATCCATATAAACATTAATTTTGTGTTATTTGGCAGCTCAACAATTATTCTAAATGATGTCTTTTCAATGCCTGTTCATATATATATATATTTGTATACAATTTTTTGTAAGAAATTTTGATAGTTCATATTAGTTTTCAAACTACATATTAGTTTTCAAACTACAATGTCCTACATTTTTTTCAAGAATTTAATGATAGTTTTCAAGTTCATGGGTGTGTTTTGACTAACTCTGTCTGTATATGTTTACTTCAAAGCTTGCGTGAGTTGGTCCCCTTGTTTGCTGTTTTATGTAAATGTAGTCCAAACTGACATTTTTAGCTCACCTGCGCACATAGTGCTTGGTGAGCTATAGTGATCGGTCAGTCTACTCCAGCGTCCAGTGTCCACACCTGGGGGTTGTTTGTGCTCTAGTGGTCACACTTCATCAGACCTGGTCAGAATGTTCGTTTCAATGTAAACTTGGGCAAGTTTGAACATGTGTCATCTGGGGTGAAAAACTATGTCACCAGGTCAAATAGAATGGAAAATTTGTGAACACTCTAGAAATCACAGATTTGATTGGATCTTTATGAAACTTTGTCAGAATGTTTGTATTATTGATTTTGTAAAATTAGGCGAATATGGGTCATCTCTGGTCAAAAACTAGGTCACTAGGTCAGCACACCAGAAAACCTTGTTAATGCTCTAGAGGTTGCAATTTTGATTGAATCTTCATCAAACTTTGTCAGAAGGTTTGTTATAATAATATCTTGGACAAGTTCGAACATGGGTCATCTGAGGTCAAAAACTAGGTCACCAGGTCAGATCTTAGAATCTTGATTAAGATCGAACATGGGTCATCTGGGTTCAAAAACTAGGTCACTAGGTCAGTGCACAGGAAAACCTTATTAATGTTCTACAGGTTGCAATTTTAATTGGAGGCTCACCAAACCTTGTCACAATGCTTGTCTTAATGATATCTTGGGTTAAGTTCGAACATGGGTCATCTGGTGTAAAAAACTAGGTCACCAGGTCAAATCATAGGAAAACCTTCTTAGCTTAGTGCTCACAGGGTCACAGTTTTGATTGGATCGTCACCAAACCTTGTCAAAATGATTGTCTCAAAAAAAACCATAAAAGTTTCAATCTTTACTCAGGTGAGCGAAAAAGGGCCATCTTGGCCCTCTCGTTAATCTTGCTGCTAAATCATACCAAAGTATACCAAATATTTGGCTGAAAACATTCTTAATTAGGCAGAAAAAAATAAAGCACAACAGGTTAATAAACACATATCCTTCTGCCTTTGGGACAAATCCATATTCATACATTTTGACTACAAAACAAAAAAAATATTTTAATATTTAAGAAACAATAAGAATATTATGATGAATGTTTAGATACTACAGTAAGAATGTTTTATCGTCAGTTTTATTACTCATCACAGTTTTTGATACTTATAAAGGTATCACAGATTAATTACAATATAGATCAAATTTTGTTTTGTCTTATTGGAATATCCTCATCCTAATTCTTTGTTAAGCTGTGCATACATACAATTCAGCTCTAATTATTTCATGTCTTATAATACTAATAAAAATGATGATCATTAATATCTCCTGTAAAAAGGCGTGTTTTTTAATGAACTGAATGTATAATGATAATATTCCTTTTTGTTTCTGTGTTATACTTCGTTCTATGCATGGAACATATATTTGCTATGTGTTGTTTATTGATTTTACACAATGTTTTCAGGACTTCAGATGACATGTATTCTATATTCCCTGAAATTGAACTAATATTTAACCTTGTTTCTAATGATGATAAATTCAATGTTTGTTTGTTTGTTCACATAATCCCGACTATTTTCATACATATAGAGTGATACTCTGGCATCCCTGACAGAACCACCTGCTGATATACAAGTAGTCCCAACTGTAGGGACTGCAACCCCTGCCACTGCTGCTACATGGGAATCCACTGAGACCCCTACACTCACACTGACTTCCTCTACAGGGATTACTCTGGAAGGGTTTGAAGACGTACGATATCTACTTCCACTGTTACCAGTCCAGCCTCTTTAAATTATATCCAATATTTCAGCCAGCTTTATAAATCCATCGATTCCACAGTCCAACGTATAAAGCACATGAAATAACCACCATTTTGATTGTGATCATCTTTTGTCTGTATCTGTACTTTGGTTACGATTATGTTATACACAAATTTTAATTAAGAGACAAAATTCCTTCACTACCCATGATAAAATTCAATAGATGTGTTTCATGGCTATGATTAATTATTTGTTTCATGTGTTATGGACATAAAACTTTCGTTTTTCACCTTGCTAGACTCTGACCACAAAAACTGCTGGAATTTTATGCTGACTCTCAAAGTATAGAGTTCAGTCAGTGATTTATTATCTAAATGCTGGATTGGCATGAATACTTTAATGGCACACATTTCAGCTTAAACTTAGATTGAATGAATACATTGTGTTTGAGAAAATACTCAAATTGAGGGAACTTGTTTAGGCTGCACCCTGTTGCTGTGGTGAATTAATAGTTTTATGATCTTACAAAGTGTTAATAACTGACTTTCGAATGTTTTGATATTTAGGTGAGCAATACGTTTTCATTGCCTCATTTTTAGCTCACCTGAACACATAATGCTTAGTGAGCTATAGTGATCAGTCAGCCTTCTCCGGCATCTGGCAGGCACACCTAGGGGTCGTTAAACACTAGAGGCTACATTTGTGAGTGAATTTTTATCAGACCTGGTCAAAATGTTCGTCTCAATGATATCTTTGAAAAGATAAAACATGAGTCTTCTGGGGTGAAAAATTAGGTCAACAGGTCAAATCAAATGAAAGCCTTGTTCACACTCTGAAGGTTACAGTTTTGTTTGGATCTTCCCCAAACTTTATCGTTGATATGAGTCAACTTGGGTTAAAAACTAGGCCACCTGATGAAATCACAGGAAAACCGTAGAAATTGTAATCTTTTCTTAGGTGAGCAAACAAGGGCCATGATGGTCCTCTTGTTAAACTGCTTCATTTGTGTTGGTTGTTACTACAGTATATCATTGTTCACTGGTTGTAGACATTATAATAGGATAGCAAGGTTGCTTCACAGCATTAAGTTATAACTTGAGTTAATTATTACTTATCTCACAAGCTTTACCCCAATGTTCCATACCTCCCACTGTCTTTCCTAGCATAACCAATTGAAGGGTGCATGCCATTACTCTTTTGGTTAAACCTACACAACCTCGTGTGTGTGAGAGCCATTATTTGTGGATGATCTTGGTTAATAGATTTTAGCAGTGTCATTGTATTTTTGATGCTCTTCACAACATTGAACTAGTTATGTACACTTATATTATAGAGGTTCATGGTTTAAAATGTAATTTGATCCGTTGATGCATTGTTCCATTATACAGGGCTGCCAATTTTCCTCGGAATTCTGCAGATTTAATCCTCCTGGAGCCATTTTGGAGATCGATGTAAATCCATTGAGAAAATTTTTAGGAGGGGAGGGGTTCTACCGACATGAGATGACAGCGATAAAATATAATTCGATATTACTTAACCCGAACTTCTGCTAACTAATCAGCAATCACGTTTCATTCAACACCTAAAAATTATATTGCTTGGCTGAAATATGTGAAAATCAAATGGCTGTGTGTCCAGTTTAGGGTGTAGTCATCTGTGAGGTTGATCATTCATGTACAGCCAAATGATAAATCTTTTTCAATTATACTGTATATGTGAAAATGCATGTCTTTAGTCATGAACTGGCAGCGTTCCCGTTCACGTAAAAAACATGCGTAATTATGTAAAAACATGAATATGCATGTTGTTTTACTGACCTCTGCATGCATGCACTCAAATTTAACTTCCTTTAATCACAGATGTATGAATTATTAAAAACAATCAGCGACTTTTTTTCAAACGATTTCAACAATGTAAACAACGCACAGACACTTGCATTGCAAATTTTCCTCTTTTTTTTATTTTCTCTGTTGGCAGCCCTGTCCGTAGTATTTTGTAATATTTAAGTATTACCTCAAATACCTTTTGATATACTGTTACATTTGCCCATGTAAGCATATATATATATAATTACACTGTTTATATTACATACAGAATTGTTATAATATTTCTAAGACATAAATGTCATATCTACTTCATTTTTGAAGAATCAAAACTAGCGAGTCAAAGGTCAAACATTCAGGGACCATCAGGTCAAAGGTCATATATTCAATTGACAGATGATACAGACTGTCTGATTTGATAAATCCTGGATATAGTCTGATCAACACATTGTTTTGTATACATTTGGACTATCAGGATGGTTGTAGCAGTAGATATATTTTATGTTTCAGGATGTGGAATAGTTAGCCATTTCAGCTTTTTTGCAGGCTTGCTTCAGATAAAACACCCAGATTTATTACCCTATTTTTATTGTTATTGAATTTACAAAATTTAGGTGCTATGATTGTATTTTGAAAAGTATAACTGCTATTCTTCTACTTACTGTTATAAATGGTTCAAAGTAGATTAATTTGTACCATGATGTTGTTAATAACCATAGTAATGTTAACTCTCTCTCTATGCTTCCTACTATTGTATTTGTAATACTAACATTATTCTGTATCTCTTTGTTTTACATATATTCTTGATTTTAACACAAAACTTACTTTATTAATGTTATCAGTCTTATTCTGTCCATTAGTATATAACTAACAAGCATGCATATAAATAGATTATTTCATTATTTAACAGGGGGAAAGCAGCACTGATGACATCATAGATAAAGTATGATTATTATTTGTATCCCTTTGCACCTATCCTTTGCCTTCCGTGGTACATGTAGTTTAGTTGTGAAATAATTTGTCTATTGTAAATCTCATTGCACTTGACACGGCCCCCTATATACTGATATTGTCTTACCACAAAAGTATAGTTGAAAATAGCATATTTAATTTGATTTGCGCTCTATATATTTATGCCCCCACTTCAAATGTGGGGAGCATACTGTAATGGGGTGGTCTGTCCATCTGTACATATGTTAAACCTTGGTTTATGTTCACTTGTATAAGGCATGGTCTTTATGAAATGCTTGTACAAGTATGTAAATATGCCACTTTGACAGAAAAATGAAGTGACAGCATAAATGTCTTATGGAATCATTCCTAGTTTGCCTTTATTTTGCCTTCTTTAAATGTAAAAATTAGATACAATAGTTTACTAGTAATATTTTACCTGGTTAGCACAGTCAACATTCTTCATCTGGTTACTGTCTAAGTTATTTGTGTCTTACTGATGTGTGGATGTTGACTGCTACTGACTGAGGAACTTGATACTTTATGAAACAATGTGTGTAAGCTCAACTGACCAGGATACATCATTTAAATAGTGTTAATAAGGCTATTTCATCCAGCACAATTTTAGAAGACAACATATTATTTTTTGATGTATTAAACTTTTGGATAGACTCAAACTTTCCTTCATTTATACATCGATTTATATAACTATCATCATATATACAAAAAATAAGTAAAGTCAGTACCTAATTGTACCTAAGTTGTTTGTTTGGTTATAAAAAAGATTTCTGATACTATCTACTTATGTATACAAGAACAATTTACCTAATGGTGAACAGATTCATTTTTCACCCTTAAACAACTTTTGGAGTAGGTTATATTGCTTCATAACACATTCTAGTCTGCTTATATTATGTTGTTGAACAGTTTCTTCACACTTGTGTTTTATGCTGTTATCTTTGCTCCACAAACCACTCATTCTTTTCTTTATGCTTTGCTTCCACCTTGTCATTTGTCGGTGTTATAGTAACTGTTAATAATAATTTATTTGCAGAACTGTGTTTTCAGAGAAAAATTAATGTTGTGCTAATGTTTAACTAATAAAAATAACATGGTGAACTTTGTTTTTATGTTACAAACTAAGCATTCTCATCATTCAGTCAGTTATACTATTTTTGAAATGAAATGTGTCTGGATTTGTTTGATGCTTTAAAGCTGTGGAACTTTGGTCATATTCGGAGGGATATATATTAAAAGATACTGCAGAGCTATTTTGTATAATCAATGTTTTTCTTTGGTGATATTTAACTTATAAATACCCAGAATTAGCACAACTTTGCTAGTATACAACTTTATAAGTACTTTTTTTCTGTAAACCATTATAACACAGACATGATGTGAATAACAAACTCATGAAGCATGCTCCCACTTGCACTTAATTAGTGATGTCCTATTGTTAATCATTTATAAATTATTAAATTAATCATAAACATTATCTGCATGATACCTTATATATTTATAGTGAGCAGTTTGTACTGAGAAATGAACTAAAATTGACAAGTTTAGATGCATCTTACCTGCATTCTTTCTTTGTTACAAATTGAAACCTCCATAGTAATATCATGTCACAGGCTACATACACATACTACATAGTTAATACAAAGAAACACCCATTTTTTGCAGGGATCCCCAGTGGGAGGGTCTGCTTCTGTTGATCTACTAGGACTTGGCACCCCTACACAAACTACAGCGCCCTCTGGTGGAGGAGATGGTCTACTAGTTGATATGTTTGATACATTAACATCCAGTTCTCAAGCAGCTCCATCAACTAATGGTATGGATCCATTAGGACTTACGGGTGGGGCAGAGGAAGCTTTCAAAAGGTAGGAGTGTAATTTAAACTTCATTTTGCGTCCATTTGTACGTTAATTCTCAATAAAAATTATTTTTAGTGGATTGATTTAAAGAAGATTCACATCTTATATCTTCATTGAATTAGTCAGTATAATACAAATCATCCTAAATTGATTAGGATAATTAATTAATTAACATTTGATGAATATTCCAATACTCATGACATTATATAGGATATTTGGTATGTTTTCACGATAGTGATGTATTATATGGACTTAGGTTTGATGTATCACATGGGTTTAGGTTCAATATAACATCACCATATTTTCATTGTGTGATTCCCAGGTTTATATGTAAGAACAATGGAGTTCTGTTTGAGAATGATCTTGTACAGATTGGCGTGAAATCTGAGTACAGAGAAGATTTAGGTAGAATCTGGGTATTTTATGGTAATAAAACAACATTCCAGCTTAATGCATTCTGTGTGGACATCAGTCAGCCTGGTGGACTAACTGAAAGTATCCTTTCTATAGTTTAACATCAGTCAGTGAATTAATCAGTCATACAACGGATTTCCTTAGTGTAACAAATTTGATTGAAAAATAAATTCGTCTTGCTTGATTTTTATTATTTTTTAGCTCACCAGAACCATAGGTTCAGGGTGAGCTATTAGGATTGGTAGGTGAATGCTCCGTCATCTGGCATCAACAATAGTCTTCTCCTCTGAAACTACCAGTCGGATTTACTTCAAATTTGCTGTGTGTAGAAGCCTTTGACGTTCTAACTGCAATTTGCTCATACTATACCAGTTGGCCCCTTTTAGGGGTCACTAGAGCTAAAAATACCTTAAAATGACTTGTTTTCATGAACCAATGGTTGAATCATTACCAAATTTGGTCTGTGGCATCCTTCAGTCATCACGAGTCATTCCTTTGTAGTATCCTTTGATGGTCCTTTATCAAGTTTATTATTGTTCCCCATTATTTGCCCACAAGTGTACTTTTATTACCTTTTTAGTAACAAGTTAATTAACATTTATTCTGGTGAGCAATGCGGGGTCATCGTGGCCCTCTTGTGTTTTTTTTTGCTTCAAACACTCTGGAAGAGTGAGTACTCTAACCATGTTATGTGGCATTACACACGAGAATGTTGATATATTAAATTAGGGAGTCCTGTAAGCTTATTGAATTATTGATCAATTGAAGCACTGAACAAACTTAAACAGAAGACCTAAAGCCTTAACTTATAATCAGGTTTAAGTATTCAACAGAAACCTGTTGGTAGTGAAGTAGAAGCCGGTGCACAAGTTAAACAACAATTTAACATGGCATGTGTACAGGAGTTTGAAGATGCACCTATCATGAGTATACAATTCATGTAAGTCTATGATTATATTATCATGTTATGTTGTACAAATGGTTTACTTGCATAGTTTTTTAAAGTATTGGAAGTATTCTGTGTCTAATTTTATTTCCTTTTAAAATCAGTACAAACATAATTTATTGTGACATAATTTTGATTTTTTTTTTAATTTTTATCACAGCGATTGGATTGTTTGTGTCTACGTGTAAACATACATCAGGGTTTTCTCTAGACATCAAAAGTTAGGGGTCAATAATGACCATTGGTTGATTTTATTTTGAAGAGTCAACCATTCTGTTCTAATTTTATTGTAAATTTGACCCTTTGGTACAAATTCTCATGATTCAAAAGCTTTATTTTACTGATTTCAAGAGTCAAAATGCTGTTTAAAGGGTCAAATGAAAGCCCTGATACATATATATTAGAATTACTCAAATAAAGATAGTGTTCGTCTCCCTACTACGTTATATTCTATATCTTCTATCATAGTTTGTGCACTGACCCTGTTATTTATAATGCAGTATTAAAGCCAGTCTGATTACTTTAAGTTACATGTTTACTAACCTCATTTAGTAGTATAGATATATATATATTCTTATGCTCATTGGTGTTTTTTACAGGTATTGTGGTGCTCAACAAAAGATTACATTAAAGTTACCTGTAGTATTGAATAAATACATAACACCTGCAGAAATGGACTCTGGTACATTCTTCTCTAGATGGAAAGCTTTAAGCAGGTAACTTATTCTCTTTGTGTTATATTGACTGTGTAATAATGAATAAATAAATGAAATTAAAGATATATTTCTTCTGTCTAAGTTTTAGTTGGTAGATTATATGAGGATTAATTCTGTTTATCAACAGTATTTACATGATCAAACCAGTGAGCCTAGGTAACAAGCTGCACTTGTTTGTTTCTTTTCATTGTGTGAGTATTTGACGGTGCAACCTTGTGACTTGGGTGAAATACCTTTATTATAAGTTAACAAAATAAACTAGGCTTCCTTCAGATCCAAACTTACTTTCTGTCTTTGGCAGTCTGGTAATCCATTGTCTTGAATCTAGAAGACCTGTATTTTGTTGGTAAACCTGTGTTATGGTATTAAGGAGTTTCATATTGTGTAGAAATATTGGTTGGTTTTCAGTTTTTATACACCCAAAGGGTCATAATATGTTAGGGTGCTGCTTGTTATTAATATTATATTTCTATGTGTTTTCAGTCCTAACCAGGAAAGTCAACAAATATTTAAAGCAACATCACCAATGGATGGAGAACAAATCAAGGCTAAGGTATTTTTATATGTTATCAGTATGCCTAAGTTTGTTTTGTATTTTATTGGAAAGGGATATCATGTGTCACTTAAGATTATTTTTATGCTCCTGGCATCTAATGATGATACAGTTGTTGCCTTGGACCATTCCTGATGCACTCTTAACACCCAACCTTGATGTCACCTTGACTTTGACTTGATTAAGACTGATGTGGTAAACAGTGTTGTTTTTTGGTTTACTAGATATCACCATTTTGTCTCACACCAACCTGATCAGTTTGATTGTTATACAGTTGTTGCCATATACTACTCACAATCCACCCATCACTTAACATTGAATTGACCTTGGCCCATTTGGATGTTGAAATTTTAAATTAACTTCATTTGCTATGGAAATCCATTGACTAGCCTGCCACCGGAGGCATTTGTATTTATTAAACACAGCGTCTTGTTGATTGGTTTGGTGTAATTTTTTTAAACATGTATAAACACATGTATTATGTTTGAAACAATGTAACAAAAGAAATAAATTTAAAGTTCATCTACAGCTATATCACAACAATTAAACACTCAGGTTAATTTAAGGTTTTGCACAAGTCATTTAACCTATTTTATCTGATGAGAAATTTAGGCAATCTTGACAACTGCATATGCAGTATGGAAAGACTATTTATAAACTAGAATTACTCACATTTCTATGCTAAAGAAACGAGCTTAGTAGAGTGTATTCTTTAAAGTATAAATGCATTTTAGAGGGAAATTGTTATAATAGAGTACGTTGAGAGCAGACCATCCTTTACAAATGTTATAGATTTTAATAAGAACTAGCTGAACTTAATATTTTAATATTATCATGCCTGAGGTGTAAGTTTATGTGGAAGGATGGGATAAATTCTGATAGAACCAGATGAATGCTATAATCCTGAAATTTCTCTTAAATGAATGTCTACTAAATGTTTGTACAATGAAATATGAGGGTTATAGTATGTAATAATGTATTATATTTGTAATTCATGTATGTTTCTATTTGTAGTTGCTCGGATTCAGTGTTAGCGTGTTGGAAGGAATTGACCCTAATCCAGAGAACTTTGTATGTGCTGGTGTTTTACATTCTAGAAATCAACAAGTAGGAGTTTTGGTACGCCTTGAACCAAACAAACAAGCGCAGGTATGTCATTGTATTATACATTAGTTATCCAGAATCAAACTTTGATTCAAGAGATCACCAGAAGAAGAAGACCACGTGTACAGTACATTGTTTTATTTGGTCACAATTTTATCTTTCTTCAAATGACATTTCTCAACTGTCTTAGATGTAAATGGTTATGACATATTTCTCCAGTCAGTACAATGAAGTAGAGGTCAGTCATTCTATTAGACACTCAGTCATCTATCACTAACATCTAGTATATAATAATGATATGTACATTTCACACCTGAAATAGAAATTTATTCTGTTATTACTTTTGTCTAGTTTTGTATTAATAAATGTTACACATATTGTTTACAGATGTACAGACTTACTGTGCGTGCAAGTCGGGATAAAGTAGCCAAAATATTGTGTGATCTTCTACAACCACAGCTCTGAATGTACTATACACAAAGATAAAACTGTATTAAGTATTGTATTGACATACAAACAAATGCTCCTAACGTATGTATATGTATTATGGGGAATGTTCAATAGACTTTAATGTATTGATTATTGAGAACCAAGTTCACAGTATATAGGATAGTAATATGCAGGAAGGATTTTAATGATTCATTTTGATGGTACCAAGATATGTTAAACTTGAGTTTATTCCGGATTTTGTATGAAGAAATATTGTACTACTGAAAGCCACTTGGATTATTTGTTACAGATTTTTATATTGTGGTCACCCTTTGTCTTCACCATGTCATACATTTATTGGAAAGTCTTTGTAGGTTGAAGATATCTCTGATTTCATTTTGTATATCTATGAAGTATTCATATTGTTGGGACCAGTTTAAGCTAATAGGAGTACCCTCTGTCAAGGAGAAAGCTCAAAATTCGGTCTGTAGCCATAGTGATAGAATCATACTTAAAGTTTTACATAGGATTTTGTTTTGTTTAAGTTAGACAAAAAACTGAAGTATTTATTGGTCATTTTTCTATGAATATTCATTGATAATTTTCTCTAAGAATATTCATGGATTTTCTATGTCTGCATCAATGTTACGTAATTACAGTATACCCATTATATAGATAAATCTGATTCATTTTCTAGTTGTCTGTGAAATAGAA
This sequence comes from Lutraria rhynchaena, assembly GCA_008271625.1. NCBI lineage: Eukaryota > Metazoa > Mollusca > Bivalvia > Venerida > Mactridae > Lutraria > Lutraria rhynchaena. Next base: position 2,045,752 of record VIBL01000065.1, read on the forward strand.
TTATTAGCATTCTGTGTGAACATGTTTTCGATATTGAAATAGTTAGGTACTATTGTAATGTTTCTTTTTTTTGTGCAATTCCATTCTGATAACTGATCAAGTGTTGGGTGAGAGTTGTGTGTATGCTTAATGCTGTAGTAGCTTGAGTACTCGTTAATATTATAACTAAACTATCTGAATGTTATTGATTAAAATTGCTCTATATTATGAAGAGTTACCTGTAGTTGTTCATATTTTTACCATGCATTGTGTGCCACAAATCAAGATGTTATTCATGTGTTTCTTAGACTTGAAACTTCTTGCATTCTTTTTATTCATTCCATAATGATGGTGTTGTTATCCCACGAGATTAGAAGCCTTGTGAGTGCTATAAAATATATAAAATCTGTTAAAAGTATTCGTACACTTGTTTAAACATCCTCCTGGTTTCATTGTCTGCATGTAGTTTCAATTTTTTGTAGTCAAGCAGAATTTGAGGAGGATTGAAATTATAACTTTGTAAAAATCCAAATTGTCGATGTACTGAACAATTTTGAAAGATATTTTTGTAAACAAAACATAGCCACTCTCTGTTCATGTATTCTCAGATTATTATTTGTTTAATGTTTCTGTCAGTGAATGGACAAAGTAATGTTGATCAGTGTGATGGGTTCACCAAGTTGGGTGATTTGTATAATTTACTGTGACATATTAATATTTGTATATTATGTTTGTATGTGATTATGTAGGTCTGTTTGTGTGCAATGGTATTCCTCTCTTGCTATATCGCTATAGCTTAAACATTAGAATATACTCAATTGTCTTAAACTTGTTAAACATATATGTTATGTGTAAATAGTATTGAATAGGTAAAAATTGTTCATAGAAAATTACACAATTATATAGATTGTTCCTAAATTGAATATTGTATATGTTCATATAAAGTGTACTGAATGCTGACTGACTGTTGTTATATAAATATGTAGATATCATGTGTTTAGAAAATACATTTTTAGCACTCATTATTGTTTGTGTAATGATTTTCATGGAACATGCTGTTTTCATTTTGCTGCTTTGAGATCAGGCTGTCATAAACTTGAGATTGATTGAGACTTCAAGTCAGCCTTGAGACCATAACTTGAAAACTGTAAGTCTTTGTTACTGAATATTTTAGTATCTAGATAGTTTGTCAATAAGATTGCACTACAAAACATTTCTAAACCAGTATCAAGACTATTCTTAACCATGTGTTGTTTAATAAGACCATATAAACTCTCTATAAATTTTCTGTCTGGCTATTCAGTACTATATGTTTTAGATAGAACAAGAATTTATATTAGAAATATACATCTAGCATGCCCTTATTTTCCTGGGTCAGGTTATGATTACCAGTCATAAGCATTGATTAAGATATCATTGATGACTGGCTATGTTAACTAGTGTCCAGGTTTTATACAGTACATTTGTTTTTATCATTGCAACCTTGAGACGAACTTGCAGTGAACAGTTTTAATGTATTGTGACTGTTGATTTTATGCAATTGGATTTATACTCTATTGTAATGCCATGTTGTATTGATTGAAATGCATCTGTAAACTTGTTCTACTTTTTGGAATTTCTGTCGTTTCCCTTAGACTAATAGTATTTGTACCACTAAACATGGATTCTGTGGTAAATATTGTAAGTAAATGTATTCAGCACTTTAACTCCGAATCATGTAGTTTGAATTTGTTACTTCCTTACTACAAACAGCATTAACATGTACCACAGACTTGATGAAATAGTTCAAAAGTCAGTGCAAACTAATTACCTGTATTAAGAACCCTGCTAGTTGGTTATCTGTACTTAAATTTCTATGAGCTGCTCCCTTCATTTTGCCAAGAATTTGTTGCTAATTGTGAATATTTACTTCTTAATTGGTTGTGAGTGAAATGAAGGCATTATGATATAGACTGGCTGTGAACAGAGAACATATATGTCTTAAATCCTGGCATAATTATGTTAAAAAATACTTTGTATGAAATAAAGAGAAATTCTTTTTTTGTAAAAATTACTTTTAAATGATTTAAGGAGTTGACAGATGGTATTCTAGCCACAGACCAGAAATATGTTATAAATATGTTAGAATTTCTGTATTATACTTACTATAGATAAACAGTGTTCACTGGCTGCTTAAATTGATTATTTACTTGTGCGGTATATTTGTGAACAATGAAATACGGATGTAAGTTCTTTGTGCAATAAACAATTCTCAATGACAGCTAGCATGTTGTTCTGTGAACATTAATAAACTTTGATATCATGTACAAGTAGATAAGAATTAGGCTACAACCTGTTAACTTCTATAATATGCAGATAAAGGATTCATAGTGTTACAGAGATGTAGAAACATGTGGATTGCCTGATAATTATTTCAATCAGAATCTGTACTAATTATTTACTGTTTTGAACTGTGGATTTTCATTAGGGGCATTTGTGAATGAGACACTGTGTTTCAGAATTGAGAAGTTTTTCTGTGTTTGCTAGTTTCATGCTTTAAACGCTTATTTACAGAATGGCATTTTGCTTATAACAAGCAACCTCTCATGATTGTTACTGTCATGGTAGGAGTTACTTCCCCTAACTAAAGCTTTTTGATGTGTTTCTTGGCTTATTTTCACTCATAATTATGTTGAATATACATTACTGAATTATCTTATAAGTTTATATGTATCAAAGTGGGTTTGATTTTATCATGTTGTATGAATTCAGTGAAATGTAGAAAAGTCTTCATCAATTACCTACTCACTGATTAATATTGTATGGTGAATTACATTAATGTAGAAAAACATACATGTAGATTTAAACTGGTGTATTTAAATATCATCATTTTTTTGTTTTATGTATGAACATGTTACAAATAAATAAATATGCCCATAGCTGCTCGGTGTTTGCCTTGTGTTTTCATAGAAACATCATTTGCACTGAAAAATATAGACATAAAAGATATGTTTGATCTGGTGTGTGCGCAGGTTGTGTAGGCTAGAGGTGAGCTAGATGATGCCAAAACAAATAGTTTAACAGCAAAACATAAATTCACAGCCTATAATCAATTGTAAGTTCTTACAACTTTTGTGGTTTTTTTTGCCTGTAAAATTCAGTTTTATAAAGTTGATCATACTCGTACAATTTGTATTTCAGAATATTTATTGAACAAGTTGTATTAACGGTATAAAACAATTGTTTGATATAATCATTCTTAATTGTAGTCTCCCTATATAAATTTTGATAACAGTTTATGTAACATTGAGGTGATAATTAAATAATGTTTGAAGTTTGTTTGATAATTTTCATTGCCATAATCCAGAAACAATGTGGAACCAATGTTTAAGTTTCATTTTATTGATAAGTCCCATATTAGCAACAAACAAACAGCACGAGACAAAACAATCATACAATATTACTGTGACCACAAACAGATAGATGAGCTGTTGAAACGTCTGGATGAAATGTATCCTCAGATCTTATTAGGAACAATATATCGTGTCCTTGGTAGAAAAAACTGGCAAAAACATTTCTGCCACCAAAAAACAAGCATGTGAGTGTAGGAAATTATTATCATGTCAGCAGAATGAGATAATTTGTTACAGCACCATTAATGACGTTCCATACAGCCGTATACCACACACACTAAGTTACACTTAAACATTCCAGGTGCTTGGTTCAACTTCTCTCTTCTGGGATCAGTATACAAAGCTTCTCTCATTGAACGTTTTGCTCAAGTCCAGTAAAGTAAAGAGTTGATATATCTCTGATTTCTTTGATGTCTTGAAATATTTACACAACCTGTGTATGGGAAGCATTGGATTCTAGTGAAAGGAGTGTCAGAATCCAGCCCCAACAGTCATATGTTAAATTTTTGATGCAGTTGATTTTTTCGCATAGTAACATTCCTAGTTTGACTTAAATCCTGTTGAGTGACGTTGGGTGTAGCGCTTGTTATAATTGATAGAAGTTGTTTATCTGGTTATTATATGATGTTAGATAGTTAACATTTACTTGAATCAAATCACATTTAGCTTGTTCGTAGACAACAATCATCCATCAGATGCTGTGTTGTCATGGCAACAGCAGCACAAACAACGCTTCCATTTTGATTCCTTTTTTCTTTTTACCTTCTTGAATTTTTCTGCTGCTGAATTACTCATGTTATCTGTAAAATAACAACATGACTTATACAATAATGAAAATAACAAACAGGCCACTAAATAACGTGATAGTACTCACTTCTGGTCAGGTTGTTGTAGTAGTCAGCCAACCATTTGTGATTGATAATTCACCTTTGCTGCATTGCCAGCCAACCAGAGGTTGTAGTTCCATATTCATAGTTCATATTTATGTATGCATGTTTTCTGAGCATTAGTTAATAGACAGTTGTTGTAATATGTCCATGTACTCATGACGGCTTTGTGGTGACATAAATACAAAATCTACAAGTATGACTGGGTCTGTTATTATTGACCATCCCTTTAAGGGCTGTCCACATTACAAACATATTACAGACATTGTACATACATGTATTATTACACTTTACCATTATAATGTTGATTATTACCTTATCCCTGAGAAAAATGTGCAATGGTGCACCCTAGGTAAAAAATTAGAATCTATAACATAAGGAACAATGCAGTAACCAGAAACAAACATTACATGTATTTTCTGTTTTGGCCTAAAAAGAATGAACAAAAAGGAATGTAAATTGATGTCTGATAAGTATTATTAAAAAGTACAGATTTTTATTTTAATCATTGGAGCAAGGAACTCATGCACTTATTTGTTCTTTTAGTATGACTAAGTTATAACATACAATGTACAAGTTATAGCATGTTAATTTCGGACTCTTTGAGGGAGTATGGTATTTACATACTGTGTTACCAACACACAATGTTCATGAAAACAAAAACAAATCAGAGAAATAGTTGGTAATCCTTACCGCCATGTTGAATAAGGTCTCTTGTGGTGCCATCAACTCGAGCAACTTGTTCATAAATCTTTTGTTTCAAATGTTTTTCTTGTTTCTGAAATTCTTTGTTCAACAAGGGAGTTGTTTCGTTGTCATCCGTTTCCATGGTAACTGATGGGTCTGTCTGATTTTCATCTATAGAATCAACGTATATACCTGAAAGGTAAGCTAACATTCTTACAAAATCAGACTGAAGATTAGAATTCATTATTAATACATGGAGTGTCAGTGAAGTGTTTGTTTAGAAACCTTGATATACCAGTGTTGACTGTATATGGAATGTCAGTAAAGTGTTTGATTGGAACCTTGACGTACCAGTGTTAAATAATAATGGATCATCAGTCTTGTGACACACATAAACCAATAAACCTATTACCAGAATGTTTATTGAAAGCTTCATTGGTGTCAATGTACACAGCCCTTCTCTGACTCTCGTCTCCTCTGTGTTTACGCCTTTTGGGACGTCTTTTTACTTCCTCCGCCCTGAAATGTTATACTGCAAGATAAATACAAGATGATCAGTAGACATTCCAAACTTCTTGTTCAAATAATGCTGGACACTTACTTATAACAAACTTTGTCAATCAAAAAAGTGACCTCTGACCTGGAAAGGTTTTACCTTGAAACAACATTCAGTTGGAATGTTGAATGTATGCGGAACTACTTAATCACGAGCAATTTGTGTCAATTAAGTGGCTTGTATTTATTATTGTGTTGTATATAAATACAATTTATTATGATTTCGCTAAAATTGTTGTAATTTACAATGAGCCGATCGAATACAACAGAGTTAAAAGCAAACCAACCTGTTTACTGCTAAATAATCCAGAAAACACAATACGTACATTCATGTGTAGAAACTTTGGTTTGTTTCTCTGCAGCTGATTATGACATCATGTGTCTCATGTGATATAACGTTTAGGTCAAAACAGTGCGTGTATGTGCTGTTTTCACATCCACAGTATGTAGTCATCGATATATACGTACATGAATTAAGTATTCAGGGCGGATATGGTCTCTTTACTCTGATGAGGCCACACACAAAATTAATTCCCTTGTTCAGTCCAAGCTTTCTAAAAAACAAACAATATGTCTTAAATAAGCAGACCATGTCTTTAAGTAATTTGTTTGATTTTGTCTCCACTGTTTTATGTATTTTTTCTAACGAAGGTATTACAGTATCTTTTATTGAAGTGTTGAAGTTTAGGGGAAGGTTTGGTTGTCACCCGCACAGATTCATTATTGTCAAACACTTAGTAAGCCCACGTCAAGGATTTTATTAGTGTATTTTAAAGTAAAGAACAAGGACAAGGTTTCAATAATTGATTATTTCTGGCCAAATACAAAAATACATTTACACAGTTAAAATTTGTATAGTTTGCTTAAACTTCCTTATTTCCTTATTTGCAACATTCACACAAATGTAATTGTTTTCCAATTTTATTCCCTGTTTGACTGATTAACAAATTGAAAAGATCAACTGTTTGCTATATTAACCTATATCAGTCCAATTCTTGTTACTAACTGTCTGTTTGTTTTTGACTAGCGAGGATTGAGAATCAACACTCATAACAAGATTTAAACTGGACGCATCCTTTTATGAATATTGGTATAACTGCAGGCTGTACGTATAATTACATTTCAAAACACAATGTTATCGTTCGATTATTATAATCAATGAAAATAAAGTAAAACAAACGGGTGTAAGTTTATCAACACAAAAGTGAAACTTGACGAAAATCCCGCAATCCACGAATTCAGCAACAAACGTCCCTCAAGTGAAGCAAATATGTCAAAAAATGACCCGCAGTGAAACTATGTCAATGATTTAATTATTGACTGAAATGATTACACATGCTTCGACGATCGTTACAAGATGACTAGTCTGCACTGTAGTGCGTTATATATGGAACCAATATACACACATTGGTCCAAGATCATATTCTTGAAGTGGTTCATAGTTATGTTAAGAGCAACGCATTAGCGACTTGTAAATACCGACCATTGTTTTAAGTACAATGATACATTGCGTTTACAACAAACTTGGCTAGCTGTTTATTTTATTAGTCATATATTTTTGTTTCAAATCAGTGTAAATATTTAGACAAGCGGGTCGGGTGGTGTTTTTTTCTCTTGTACTTGCGACTCTTTAGGCGTGATGGTGAAAAAATTAAACTAGTCCCCGTTCCATGTTGCGGTGCACCAAAGGAGAGTCAATGGGTACCAGTTTAGGTGAAAGTTTGATTTATCGTAACTCGAAAACCAGTATATTCCCTGTGATATCGACTAAAGCTGGTATTGTTCGTAGATCAACATTATACAGTTTTGACGAAAAACACCCAAAGCGTTATATTGCTATCTTATACCCGAGACCTTAAATCTTAGATCATTATATACATACATCTTTATACATGTATATCTTTCCTCAGCTTACACTAGCTAAAAATCTCTAATATAAGGGAAAGAACTCTGGTTTGCTTGAAATTATGTTAATGGCAGCTAGCTTTGTGCACTAAAACGAAAGTAGGTGCGTTTCATTGAGTCATCACGTAACATTGAATCGCGTGCAAAGCGATCGATAGCCTACACTAACTGGACTAAACTGGTAAAAACGAGCGAATGTTGATGTCATGTTTGTGAAATACGCGTTATACAGGTGATTGTCGGCGAGATGAAAGTAATGGATTTGGTCGATATTTATCAATTTCTTGATTAATCTTCAATGAAATTGTGACAGTAAGACTATTTTTATTTTCTGTCTTATAATATTGATTATACATGTACTATTATTGTAATAACCATATAGTTAAAATAGCTGTACACGACATAATGCGTCATTGTATGTTAGGTGGTTCCACTGATTGGAATTGTGGTAAAGTAATTAAGATTTGAATAAAGGCGACACAATAATAAACTATAAACTATAATATCTGACAGTATATTAAATAGTCTTCATGTGTACTATACAATGATGATTACGTACGTGTGTTTCTGGTGGTCCATCTACTGTCAGGGATGGATCCAGACTTAGACCGGTACACTATTATAAACACTTTGTTGACTGGTTTTCAATATTTCATCTATATTTCAGCTAATAATGAGAGTACCTCTATATTGAGACCATGTGTCTTAGTCCCAGAGGTGGTCTTAATTCTGAAGTTTTACTGTACAATACATTTTGATTGGGTTTTAGCAGTAATCTTTGCCCTGATTTGTTGAATAAAATAGAGACTGTTCATGATGGCAACACTTAAGTCTGGCCTTAAAAAGGCTGAAGCTAGGGTGATACTACAATTAATGTCTGAAAAAATCAAATATGGCCATTAGTGCTGGTAGGTTACCGAAGAGCACAGGTCAGTACTGGTATGCTACACTGGAGCTCTAGTTAGTACTGGTAGGTTACACAGGAGCTCTAGTTAATACTGGTAGGTTACACTGGAGCTTTAGGTAGTACTGGTATGTTACACTGGATGTTTAGTTAATACTGGTATGTTACACTTGAGCTTTAGGTAATACTGGTATGTTACACTGGAGCTTTAGGTAATACTGGTATGTTACACTGGAGCTTTAGGTAGTACTGGTAAGTTACACTGGAGCTTTAGGTAGTACTGGTAAGTTACACTGGAGCTTTAGTTAATACTGGTAGGTTGCACTGGAGCTCTAGTTAATACTGGTATGTTACACTGGAGCTCTAGTTAATACTGGTATGTTACACTGGAGCTTTAGGTAGTACTGGTAAGTTACACTGGAGCTCTAGTTAATACTGGTATGTTACACTGGAGCTTTAGGTAGTACTGGTAAGTTACACTGGAGCTCTAGTTAATACTGGTAGGTTACACTGGAGCTCTAGTTAATACTGGTATGTTACACTGGAGCTCTAGTTAATACTGGTATGTTACACTGGAGCTCTAGTTAATACTGGTATGTTACACTGGAGCTTTAGGTAGTACTAGTAAGTTACACTGGAGCTCTAGTTAATACTGGTATGTTACACTGGAGCTTTAGGTAGTACTGGTAAGTTACACTGGAGCTCTAGTTAATACTGGTAGGTTACACTGGAGCTCTAGTTAATACTGGTATGTTACACTGGAGCTCTAGTTAATACTGGTATGTTACACTGGAGCTCTAGTTAATACTGGTATGTTACACTGGAGCTTTAGGTAGTACTGGTATGTTACACTGGAGCTCTTGTAAGTACTGACTATCACACAACAAGTTGGATTCAAACAAACAAAATGTACAGATAGTTGTTATGTAGAAGAATTATACAAAGTATTCCCTAATGGTTTTTATTGCATATAGATTGCAAGCTGAATCTCATTTATTATTCAAACAATTGCATGATTAAATGCATTTTGTGCATTCAATTTTTGCTCATCAGAATTTATAACAGTGCTCAGAAGATAAGTTTAGTAAGATATTTTGACAATTCTTTGTTTTGAAACACTTGTAAACACTTGTTTAATTGAAAAAAAAACTGTTATATATAAAAACAATGTAAGTGGTCTATGAGATAATGGTAATTTCTGATGTATGTTTTCTTGACTTTTGTTTACAAACTAAAATGCCCAGATTTGTTAATGTGTGCATTTAATGTGCCAAAATATCATGTGACAACTTGAAAAATAATCAGGACTGACCCTGGGCTCTTGTGGTCAATATTAAAGTGTTTTAACGTACACAGATCAATAACCTTTGTGTCTGACATGTAAATATTTGATGTTTTTATGCATCTGGTGGAATATGACGGGATTAATTCCTGCGTTATTGATGTGAAAATGCACTAACTGTGTGGGTTAAGTAAGGACTGGAATTCTTTCAAAGATTAATAATCAGATGAATTTGTTTGATTTCTTTAATGTAATTATAATAAGTTGTCAGTTGTGTAGTTAGAACAGGTCACTGCGGCATGAGTTGTTTAATATGGGTTTGTACAGTTGGTTGTATTCATGGATACTTGACCTCTCTTATTGCTCCGTCTTTGTGTTAATCTTACCGGAAATTTGTGCTTAACTGTTTTTAAAGAAGAAGAGTTGGATGAAGAAAATATGTTTTATTTATTGTTTGAACTGTTTTCATGACCATGTTTTGTAATTGTTCTGAGGTATAATTATAAAACTATCTGATGTGATGGTAGTGCATTCTTCATGTCTCTTTTTTATCTTAAGTGTACTAAGAAACTGTGGTATGAATGACTCACATTTATATTCAAGTGGGTAGTTTAACTTTTTGCTACGTTAACTGCCATTTTTATATATTGTCTGAAAAATTACTTGTATATATTTCTGTATTTTTTACTTAAGTATAAATATACATGGACTATATCCAGTGTGGGGTATGTTATTTAATATCTCTGTAGAAATAAATTAAAAGTTGTGCCCTAAGTTCTGGTGACACGTTACAGAGTTGTGATGACCCAGTAACACAGTTTTCATAGCAAACGTTTAATTATCATATGCCTAAGTCCATATTTTGTTTTACACTTACAAAATGTATTCTCTGCTCCTTTGACTTATAATAAAATTTTTATTAACATTAATTATATAGGAATATACATTTGTATATGAAATTAATTAATCAATTAAGACTATTAAATACAATGGATTTCACTATTACTGATTTATAATAAAAAGGAAAGGATTAATAGAATTATAGAATGGTTAAAGTGTCCTGGAGTACATGTGTCCTTGTTTTAAGTCATACTGCCCTCGTAAGTCCATACAACGACCATGTCCTAATTTCAATACATGTCGTGATCATGGCCCAATTTTTATTTATAAATCGGTAGTTGACCATTTGGCCAGTGTCTAAGTAGACATTATATGAGTAGTTTATACAGGGTATGTTAACAATGTTTTAATGTTGTAACTTTAGTATAGTCACTAAGTAGTTACTACAGTTTAACAAGTGATCTGTGTTTCAAATCCCAACATTTTGTAAACCTTTTGTAAAGTAGAATGAAATATTCGGAGATCTAAGTTTGGATTACAAGATAGGTGAATTTATTTAATTTGCCGTTTTGAATTTATTCCGTAAAGTTGCTGGACTTTATATGCATAATACTTTGTGTAGTAAAGTTTGATGAAATAATTAATTATATAAATGTGATAAATCATTTGCCAAATTTTAGATGTATTAATTAATTCTGAACAGTGTTTGTTAAACAATTAAAGATGTGCAATAGTCAAATTTTACTCAAGCAGGGTTAAAAATAAAATTTTGTTTCAGTTCAAGACAGCTCTGAAGTCATATTTTATAATTTATGCTATTTGCTTCTGCTAAAACTTATTGGTACTAAGTTTACTTATGACAAAGTTATAATTTTGGTCTGTTCATTTGAAAAAAATATCAAACAAAATTTGCTTTACAAATGGGTATCTATGAATAATTTCCATATGTTTTGCATTTTAGAGGAATTCAGCATACATGGGTAATGTTATTTAGATTCATGGAATGTCAACATGGGAGTTTTAAGTAAATAATTCTTGTATTAAAAAAGTCTGTCATTACAGTTAACAGATCTATCCATGCATTATTTTATAAATTATCACAATAAAATCAACAATTTATATAAAATGTTATTTTTTCAACTAATCTGATATTTCATTTGCATGCTGCTGAAAAAAAAAGAATAAAAATTGATGGTGTATATTAGTTTTTGATACATATAACGTAGTGACCTGTATAATTTCAGATGCTGCTCTGGTTTGCGGACGATACTTAAGTGAAGCAAGTTGATTTCTTTGTGACAACTTTTTTTCAATTTTTTTGTTGATTGGTAGAAATAACTGTTAAAAGGGGTTCTTTCTAGCCCTTATTTGTGGAAATATTCTCTCAGAAACTAGAGCTGGAAGAACGTAGTGTTGAAATGGCAATCCTCACAGTAGATGTGGTAGACCCCCACCCTGACAGGGAAAGGTTGGTGAATAATAACTCGGAGCTGAGTTTTCAGAGTAATTACGCAGATGACAATCAGATCACAATAACGAGACAAATTAGTGACAGGAAGTACTCGACAATGTGTTTCAAACCTATGGATAAAAACATGGTGGACATAACAATAACAAATAAAGAGTATTGTCACAATAAACATGATTTTGTGTTCGGGTACGTTACCTCACAGGATTTACGACAACGATATATTGGAAAAGCCAAACTTGGTGTAGGCGTTGTGTTTACATTGATATTTATCATGTTGGTTATATTAGTGTATTGTTTGCTGTCACCTGCACAGATGAACAACAATGTAGAAAGTGGAACTATTTCTGTTGTTAACATAAGTAACACCATCAGAAACACAACAGCTTATCCTGAACTATATAATGTTACTGTAACAGACTCTATTAATGGCACTATATCACAAAGTCCTTCAACAAAGTTTGTAGACATGAATTGATTCCTGTATGTTCTGCTGTCTTTAAGACAATCTGCTGTAACAGTTTATTTGTATTTTCTTCAACACCATTTTAAACTTGATTTGGATGAAAGGATGGCTATGAAACACTTTTAAGTTTGCCTTCTGGAATAAAGCGTGTGTGTATTACAAGATATTTGATTATAACTTGGTATATGATTTGTACATACTATCTCTGTATTGATTGGCCAGCACTAGGGTACATCACTATTGTATGTGATAAGTTTGTAAGATGAAATATGTGAGCTTTAAATAAGGATAAGAAATGACTCAGTACATGAAGAATGACTTTCAGTGGCTTCTTAGTGATGGTGTATGTCAGTGAATGAATTTCAGTTATTGTTTTATAAAGAATATATGAGCTTTGAAAATGCCTGCTAACATCCAGTTGTAAACACAAGACTACTCCACTAAAATTATGTCACAAATGAAACTATGCTTGTGAAAAGGGCTGAAAATAGTGTATTACTAATTGATCTTATAATGTGGTGGATGAAAAATCATTTGCATAGAAGATGAAACTTGATGCTGTATTATTGTATCTACTGATTGTGTATGTCAGGCCAAATTTATCAGTTTGTGATACTACAGATGTGATAATGTTTTTTCTATATTTGAAACCAATTTATTGCGTAACACTTTTATTATAACTAAACACTATACATATACACACACACATATATATGGACCAGACATTGCGTCACTTAACACTTCATTCCATGTATTAATCATTTCCTTTGTTGCACAGCCGTTCACACATCTGCCTTACAACGTTCACACATCTACCTTACATTGTAATAAGTAGATATCCGTAGGTCATCAAAATATTACACAAAAACATTAGAAATCAGATCTGAGATTTGTTTACATAGTAACAAACATGCAAGCTTGACTCTGAATAAGATAGCATTATGTTTTTAGTGTTATACATGGAGTCTCAGAACAAACAGGTGGATTTCTCGGTCAGGGATTTTGTTATATTCTTTTATGATGTATTAACTTTAAGAGGTCAAACTGACCTGAAGTACCTGGATATTAAATGTTGTTTTTAAGTCTGTTTTTTTTTGTTTACCAAGTGGATCATGTTTAAGTATCTTGTTTTTATATGCTTTTTATTTTGTGTTGTTATTGTTTTTTTTTGATTTCTATTTTGTATTACTGTTGTTTTATTATATCTATCAGATCTTGTGTATTTATGTGTAATATTGTACTGGTTATTGTGTGAACATTATTTATTTATTTTTATAAACTTCATACACACATTGTAATGTAATGTTTGATATAAGAAAATATTGTTCTGTAGATAAATGCATTGATGTTTGGCTAGCCTACAATGTCAATACTTTGCTGAAAATTGAATGAAACATCATGACATTGTCATTCTGTATAAAGTAAGGATGGCAATGAATATTCAAACGTCCGATTGTTTGTTTGGTTGATTGAATATCCATTTCCAAAATTAGTATTTAAATATTTGAAAAAAGTTAAAATATTTGTACATGTAGTTTTGAATCTTATGACCATGTTTTGACTATATGCATGGTTTCCACTGGACATTTTATTTTTTCCGCCACATGTATGGAGGGGAGTGTCTGGGATGCAAAAAAGTATGCTTAATTTTTAATTTTTTTTTCGCCACTTGCAGATTTTTTTTTGCCATTTGCGAAACTGGCGATTGGCAGCGGAAACCCCGTGTATATATATCAACCAAAAGTTTATATTTATGTTTGATTACCTGATTCAAAGTAAAAGATAAATACTGGATTTCATTCTTAAATCATTGAAGAACAATCTGTTAGCTATACAGTCCATCAGATCTCTATGAACTCTGTTCACAGTGTTCCTGCCAGTAAATCAACAATATCTGCAGAATGATTTTATTCAGTAAATTGTGACATTGTAAGTGTTAAATCTCATAAATGAATTAAAGGAATTGGAATCAATGATTTATGTACATTAATACAATTTGTTGCTGTAATGGAATTAGCAATAACTATTCACTCAGGCATATTAATTACTTGATGAGTTACCAGACCAGAACAAATCTTCATTTTTGCAAATGTCACCAATATCATGTTTTCAGGGTAATATTTATTGATTTAAAATGAAGCCATCCTTGTAAATGTTGGTTTGCAGTTATGTGACCCAAATTTTTAAAAGCAGGTACATCGGTCGGCATTTTTTTACATCTTTGTACTGAAAGCAAAATGGCGGAATAAATAGCACAGGAATTTTTGTCAAAATTGCTAAAAAATACTTTGGGTTCAGGGGATTTTGGTGTCAGTCAGTTGCATAACAGCAAACCAACAATCTTCAAGGAGGACCTTACGTGTAAACTATTCACTTCTATCATGATGATGAAATCTGAATTGAGGAGATTTATGTGCTAATATATGATTAAAATACCGTCTAAAATATTACCTGGGACGTAATGATGATCACTCATATGGTCATATCACAATGGCCTGTTGTCACATAACACCGACATGTGGACCCATAATGCCAACCTGTTGTCACATAACACTGACCCCTGGTCACATAACACTGATATGTGGTCACATAACACTGATCTGTGGTCTCATAACACTGACCTGTCCTAACATGTTTCTCATCTTGCTTCACTACATTTTGTTTTTTGGTCAGTATTTCTTCACCTGACCTTAACTTTCATCTATGAAGGCATAATAATTGCATTAATAGAATCTCATTTCTATAAAACATCAATCATTGAAAATTTCTTCATCAACAGAAAGTATTGTTTCACACACCAGGCAATATTAATGCATTGTTATATATGTATGTTCACTGTTTCCCTTTTGATATTTTTATTATTCATATTTTTAGTATTTTTATGTTTACATGTTGACCATTGTGTACATTATTGTGAAACAATAGACTGAAATCAGGCACTTGAATGTTCATTTTGTAATTTTTATATATTTAAAAGAATTGTATGCAGCATTTGTCTTACACTACATTGTTAGCAAATTGCATTAATTGTTAACCATATGTTTGATAAGAAATGACTAAATTAGATTTGCCAACCTTCTTGCTGCATTGTGAAACCTTCTGCTTTGTTTCTATGAGTATTTATTCTGCTATACCGCTGTATTATACTATGTATCCTCATGGGCCGTACGGCTTACAGGATTGTTTCTCAATAAACTTATCAAACTTATGATTGGCCACTGTGTGACTTTTAGATAGTTTATTATGGTATGTGACGGCCATGATATGGTTACAAGTTACTGTCTCACTTTAGGCGATAATTGCTTTTCATTTAGTTTTTGAACTTTTTGATTATTTACAATAAATCTATTTTTACTTTGTGGCCACAATGTGGCTCTGAATGTTAGTGCTTTTTGTAAATGCTGCCTTTTTAACTACATGTATAAGTAAAATGTACTTAATTTTAACTACAATGTGGTTTTAAATAAAGGTTTAACTGAAGATTCTGGTCATAGTATGGCTTTAAGGTTAGGTATTGCTTTTTGTGATAGTTGTATGTAATGGCTGTATGTGACTGTTGTATGTGACTGTTGTATGTGACTGTTGTATGTGACTGTTTGATGTAGTAGTGGTCTTAATGTGTTTTATTGTATGTGATTTTTTCCACTGTGTGGTTATATTGTATATTGATGTATGGCTTGTTACACATTATTTACATCATTTACTGCACATTGCAATAAAATGCCTTTTGTACAGTTTTGTACATTTTTATTCTGAATAAATGACAGAAACACAAAAGCTTGTTTTTAGTACAATAAATCCAAACCATGGTGCTTACAGATTTATAGAAGACTCTTACCAGAACTTTCAAATCTTGGGCTTTTCATTTCATTCCATTACTCAAACTATTCAGTATTTAAAATTGATTTTTTTACCGGTGAATTAAATATTAAAATTGATAATATCATCTTAATTGAAAGAACACAATTTGAAACACGATCTTGTCATAGTATCCACTAAGAGTATGTGTGTATGTACCATCCAGTAAATCATGAGCCTGTGATGGGAGTGCCTTGTCTGAGAACTCTAAACCAAAACTAGAGTGAACTTCATCTGTTCATATCTGGAATTGGTTTAAAGTTATATTTCATCTATTTAAATACAAACTTAACTTATTGCAGCTCAGGCATTAAAGGTCAAAGCAAATAATTATTATTGTTATAAACTGGATCCCTGATTTTATAGGCTCCAATGTAAGCAGGTTAAGGTGAAGGTGCTATCTCACAGTATTCTCAGAAGCATGTGCATATTTCAGAGCTGAATTTCAGGCATTGTACTTCTGTACACCCTGAATTTTCTTAATAAGTACATACATTGTGGTTACATGATGTTAGTGACCATGATTCAGAAAAAATCAAATTGCTGAAAGGACTGATGTTAGTTGGCTTTACAGTATTGCAAGTTCTTTCTGAAGTTTATTTTTATACTTTTCCTCAAATCCCTTCAATGCTAACTTGGCTTATAGAAATGGACAGATTGATTAGTTTCACTGTGAGATGCAAGAGAATAACCTTGCTACCTTTAATCCTCCTTATTTGGTGTGTCTGTCTGAATTTCAATGCCAAAATTAACATTCTAGCAAAATGAACAGTATGTTTCATATATCTGGATATGAAGATCAGGCCAAGGTTTCAACTTGTCTCCCCAAACTTAAACAACTCAAAAACTTTCATTTCTGCTATTTGTCAGCAATTTATGGACACTGTTTACACCAGTTCACATAATTTATATGATGACTGCAGGCTTATCAGTAAATGTTTTGCCCACAGCTGTTAGTTAATTATATGTATGGTTCTAAGAATAGCAACTTTGAAAAGGGTCTTATACTTGATTTAATTTGACCAAAGGGAAACAATCCAACAGTAAATATTAAAGGGAGGCTAATACCAAATTGCAGTAAAATGGAAAAGTTTGGATGTTATTTTGTATTGTCTGGCTCTCTTTGAACCAGTCCAAAAGAAGATAAGGAAAAGCCATGTTTCTATGGAAACTATCAAGTCGACAAGTAAGTCAAGGCTCATAATTAATAGTCATTATCATACGATAAATCCTAAATCAGGATCTGAGAAAAAAATCCCCCCCCAAAAAAACAAACCTCAAAGCCGTTCAAAATAACATCTTGTCAACCCAGAACTCAGCTTATGGTGACTTGTTAGCTAAATGGCCACTAAGTGATTTACTAGTATCACTGATTTAACATGTTTCAAAATTGCTGCACTGAACATTTTTGGTATGAGGAGGAGATTTAATTACAAAACTTGTGAGTTGATCAATTAAGATAATATAGATAGAAGACGTCAAATATTTAGGTATCAGATAATAATCAATTAAAAGCTGAATATAACCATGCAGTCATATTTAATCAAATCATGTTGGAAAAGTGATACAGATTGCATAAATTGTGATTGACATTTAAATTCAATCCTCGGTTGTGTCTTAAATGCCATAAAACACGTTTCATGGTCTAAATTTGTTTTATCAGGGCAAAAATGCAGACAAAGGAGTTACTAGACATACCCATGAGCACCACCAATACACCATAAATCAATGAAGTATTTAAACAATATGTCAGCATGTGTTTCAACCCAAACAAATGCCCAAAATCCATCCCTGACTTTAACAATATCTATAGACTAATTCTCAACTTTGTACGTTTATAAACTTATTGAATAACAGTCTGTCTTCTTTATGTCAACTTGCAATAAAATGCTTATGATAAAAAGTAACAAAATGTCTTAAACTGAATCTATGTAAACGAAACAGTTCCATATTAATTTTACTGCGACTGGTTTTTATGTATATACGAGTTTTACAATAACTTGTGTTTTTATGTAGATTACAGGTACAAGTTTTTATGCTGATACAAATTTTGCAAGTACCAATTCTTATGAAGTTTACAGATACTGTACAAGTTCACTTCTATGCTGATACTATAACTACTTTTTGAAGATTACAACAACTATTTTCTATGAAGATTACAAGTTTTACTACAACTGTTTTTTAAAAAGATTCCAAGTTTTACTACAACTGTTTTTATAAAGATTACAAGTCTTACTACAACTATTTTTTATAAAGATTACAAGTTTTACTACAACTGTTTTTTATAAAGATTACAAGTTTTACTACAACAATTTTCTATGAAGATTACAAGTTTTACTACAACTGTTTTTTATAAAGATTACAAGGTTTTACTAAAACTATTTTTTATGAAGATTACAAGTTTTACTACAACTGTTTTTTATGAAGATTACAAGTTTTACTACAACTGTTTTTTTATGAAGATTACAAGTTTTACAACAACTATTTTTATAAAGATTACAAGTTTTACTACAACTAATTTTTATGAAGATTACAAGTTTTACTACAACTATTTTTTATGAAGATTACAAATACAAATTTTACTATAACTATTTTTTATGAAGATTACAAATTTTACTATAACTATTTTTTTATGAAGATTACAAATACAAATTTTACAACAACTATTTTCTATGAAGATTACAAGTTTTACTACAACTGTTTTTTAAAAAGATTCCAAGTTTTACTACAACTGTTTTTATAAAGATTACAAGTCTTACTACAACTATTTTTTATAAAGATTACAAGTTTTACTACAACTGTTTTTTATAAAGATTACAAGTTTTACTACAACTGTTTTTTATAAAGATTGCAAGGTTTTACTTCAACTGTTTTTTATTTAGATTACAAGTTTTACTACCACAATTTTCTATGAAGATTACAAGGTTTTACTACAACAATTTTTTATGGAGATTACAAGTTTTACTACAACTGTTTTTATAAAGATTACAAGTTTTACTACAACTGTTTTTTATAAAGATTGCAAGGTTTTACTACAACTGTTTTTTATTAAGATTACAAGTTTTACTACAACTGTTTTTTATAAAGATTACAAGTTTTACTACAACAATTTTCTATGAAGATTACAAGGTTTTACTGCAACAATTTTTTATAAAGATTACAAGTTTTACTACAACTGTTTTTTTATGAAGATTACAAGAAATAGGTTCTGTGATACAGTGGTTCTGTTGTTCGCAATCATGACGAGGATTTGTACGATTACAGACCTAAAATTATGTGAATAAATCTAGCACAATCTATTAAACAAATTTGTTGCAAAAAATGAAAAAAAATATGGAATCAATGTAGTATCTAATTTTGATTATAACTATGTTAGTACATTTAATGTACGATTTTATTATAAAAGCATATTATGATTTTGTACAACATCACTTAATAGCCTTTGTTTCATTTAGTATATTATTTTAATTTATCAGTTTACCTGAACAATCGTCCAATATGTTTTATATGTATATAAAGACGTAAATCCGTATCATTGGGCAATGAAAAATTCATTCACGTGAATGGACAAAGTTATTTACAAAGGTACGGCATATGTTACATAATGTGTACAACAGGAATGCATGGCACATGTTAATTAAAAAATAATTTATAATGTAGGTTAACCAGTAGAATATATCCTTGCTGTTTGCAAAAGATTATAATCCAATATCGCTTTATTAACGGAAAATGTTCATTATGATTGGACAACACTGTAAGTCCATTACCACCAGTTTCTAATTTTGTGAACATTTTGACGGGAGTCATTTGTCATCAATTCCACATTATTTTCATTTACAACAAAATTCTGGACGTAAGTTACCAATGTATTTCTTTATAATTCTAACTATGGGGAATGGTATTATCAAATTAAATCATCTAAATGATATTTAAAAGTTGCCAATGTATTTCTTTATAATTCTAACTATGGGGAATGGTATTTTCAAATTAAATCATCTAAATGATATTTTTGAATTGTTGAGTACAAGATATTTCCTACAGTCAGTTCTAACACAAACAGAACAAGGCCATAAGAAAATAGTCGTATTTACAGTTACCCGACAGACCCTATTTTTACACCGATACTAACGTATCTAATGGCAAATTTCAAAGAACGAAACTATTTGGACATGAATGGAATATCGCGAAAACTAACAAAAGTATGTCTAGAAAAAATTAGAGTAACATTTAACGTAAGTACTTTTTCTAGCCTAGCCAAAACACATATGATATACCCTACAATATGTTTTTTCTTGAATTCCATGAATTTTTACATGTCACACCCAAAACTTGCTTAAATACTGTGAAAAGTAAACCTGGATGAATAAAAAAATCAGTGTCCCTGTGATAAAAACTCTGTATGATTTTGCCAAATGATATTCAGATAAAATTTGGATCGTATGTTTCTTGTGATCGAACATTTTCAGGTTATATGCGACATAATGTAAAAATGATATAACATAGTGTTATAGATGTTCTGAGTAAGATTCACGGCATATGTAAACAAGTATCAGAATTATTGTGGTCTGTCTGTCCGCTTTTCAGTGAGAAAATAATTGTTGTGAAGATGTTGTGTAATACGAATTGATACTTAGCTTGACTCGAATGACATCAATGTATGGGTTTTACTAAAGAAATGTATTATAATCATGTCGAGCATGAAACAAGTTGATACAACTTACAAGAACTAAACACGCACGATGCCGGATTGTATCCTACGTTACTCGTCAGAATTCACAACCAGTCAGGAATAGCGAGCACGCAGTACCATCTCATCACGTGCAGGGATCATGCATACGACATCTACACCTGAAGTCAAAAGTTCCATCCCTGGACCGCCTGTTTTTTCGTGAGTGTAATTGAAATGTATCAATGTAACAAAAAATGCTTGTCTGAGTATATACACTCAGTCGAATTTCTATACGTCAACCTTTTATTTCATGTGAACTTTTAGTGTACTCAATACAATATTTACTTTGAATACACAGTTTTTTTTTGTTTAGGCTGATTGTTAGTATTATTGAAAAAGATAAGAATTAATTCACTTATTTGGTTCTTCCAAGAATCGAGTTTTATAAGAAGGACGTTTATAAATCCGACTTAGCATACTCACAAGTATCATTACACTGTTTTATATACGTGTGTGTCTATAGGGCGTTCTGTGTTCTTTTAGGCCATTGTGTCTTACAGTTATTTGAATGGCTACTACGTGTAAAATACTGCGATATGTGTGCTTGTATCATAAAGACATATTCCCAGATTAAATGAAAAGCTTAATTAAAAAAAAATCAAGTTTGATTGCGGGATTGTTGTGTTAAGGACATACCTAGTTCAACTTCCACGGCGTACACTTAAATACAATTTAATCACTCACACTAACATATGTATATTATGTGTTATACTTTAATGATTAAAATGATATAATTCTAATGATAAGTCGTTAAGAAAAGATGTAATGAATCGAAAATAACTGTAAAACGACTCTTTCTCCCGGTCCAATAATAACATCATGAAGAAACAAGAACACGTATTAATTGATGCAAACTTTTACTTTCTTCAACAACTTTAACAAACATAGATCACAATACATGTAATATTTACACAGAATTATTGCAAACGAGTGAGATGACTGACGAAAATATCAGGACGTAATAAGTCCCACAGTAAGGCAATTTAAATGCGACGTGCTCATAGTTTTCGTAAAACTGATTATATTACCAAGGAATCTATGAGCAAAAATCAATGCAAAAAATATATACATTCTACAGTAATTGTTTAATTTACACAATAACCTGTAATATTCAATTACTGATCCACGCAATTAATTGGAAATTCAACACGTCTATAAATAATTGAATATTTCATTTTGGAATTACTTGCAAGGATAATGTACAATCAGTTGACGATCACGTGTCATCCGATCATAATTTGTCAGTGTTCTGATATGTACACGGCATAGTTTTGAGACTACCATCACGAAATTAAGGTGAAACACTCACATATCACGAATGTAACACAAATTATACCGCCAAATCGTAGAACATCCTACAGCGTTTTATTTCACAGTTCCTCTACATCCATATCACTAGCTTTCAACTTATTGTTTCTAGATCTATTACGTTTGTTAGCAAACCATTTTCTTATTTGTTCAACAGTTACACCTCCTTCTGAAGCCATAGACTGGGTGACTTCCCTGGATGGGTAAGGATTTTCCAGATTTTCTTCATACCAACTTTGCATAAGTTTCACCGCGTGTTTCGGAAGCAATCGAGATTTTCTGTCACTATTTAATGTACGTTTCACACCCTTACATTTCCTGTTTTCAACACATGATAGTTTACCTTCAACGCACTCCAACAAGGAAAGTAACTTCCGGTTGTAATACGTATGAATAGAATCTGAACTCTTTTTGTCATATGCCATCTGACATAACACATTATGACGCTCTAAATCTATAACTGTCGTCTGTGACTGATAATATTGTTCAATGTTCGTAGCTCCCTCTACGTCCACAGCACGTAACGAATAAAGTCTGTGCATAACGTCCTTCTCACGCATCGCTAATTTCATTTCCTCACACTGTCCATCAATCACAGCAGAATTGTACATGTTTGTATCATTCGAAGCATGCTTCACATTTTCAAACACAGGCGAACCGGTCTGGCTCTGACGCGAGAGTTCAACACAAGGTGAAAACACAGAGTTCCGGTCCTGCACGAATTGTGCTAAAGGACTTCCGTATCCAGAATCGTTCATACACGAAGAATAAAATCCAGCACTGTCATATCCAACTATTGAATGAGGAATTTTAGATTGAACTGGTTCATATCTGACGTCACTGTACGTAGACGAAACGTCTGTGTCACTGTAGTGTCGTCTGTTGTCAACTTCAAATTCACACTGATATTTTACCGGCGTCTCACTCCTGGTATAGTTAGTGTTGTTAGACGGAACACGTTGTGAACATGAACTTGGGAAAACGTCATTGTCTGATTGGAAATGTGACATTGACGTTCCATACATTGTAGAGAAGTCTGACAAGTTCTTGGTAGCTACATTCAACTGACACTGAATGGTTACATCCAATACATTAGATTGTTCATAACAAGCACGTTGCTGCCACATTTTGTCGACGGATCTTACACGATATAAGATACAAAAAACGTTAACAATTTAGTCCATCAGCCTTAACAACCAAACTTTCTCGTTCAAAAAACAGTTGTAGAGCAATTGAAATATTACGTACTCCAAATGCTCTTGATTTTTAAATACTTCAAAAATTGGTTTCAATGCAGTTTAAATTGAATACGAAGCCATCAAGAATCGAGATTCTTAAATTTCATTGGATTTAAAGGTAGGCGGAGACATTTAATAGTCCAATTGGAAGATTCGCAAGTTTGTGCAAACAATTAATTATTAGGTAATTGATTCATATTGGACTCGTTGAACCAAACTGACAATTATATCAGTTTTATGTAAAGAAAGTTTGAAGTCGTCATTCATTTTATCGGCGTAGTTTGATTAGTGATTAGTGATCTTAATTAAATTTTGTTTGAAGTTTGACGACTTTGTTACACCTCCACCAACAAGCTCTATTAATTGCCTAATTAACAAATAATTGATAATCGGCCGAAATTCTGGATTATTTGCTATTCAACAATAATATGAAGTTTATTAGCAGGAAACCACTGCGTTAGTTTTAATCCCAATATGGCCTCAAACTTTCTGTACGAAATTTAATACTTTGTATTTGTTAAAATGTCGATATTTTAATGAATATTTTGATGACAATTACTGTAAATGATAAATTTATTCGGCGAAAGTAGTGAAAGACTGATCATTGAAACATCTATAGATTTACTTAAAAACGACATTTGTTGTCATTTATAAGACATTTCTTTGTAGGAAAATCATTTTTTAAAATAATAATGCAACTAATGATGAAAAAGTAGGCTTTTCTGAAAATTTTAATTTCAACTTTTTATAATGATGGTACAAAAGTCATTACTTCTTGGATTAATTGATTTCGATGGCTTGGTTCTGGTTCTCATAAAACCAGGACTGGGTCTTTACTAAGGTCTCTGCATACCAGAATTTAACCCACTGTCCAGAATTATTCTATGAAGAATCAATAATCAGTTATATATTTTATCGTGGTCGTACTTTATAACCTGCTTACTGCAGGTAAATGACTTTACACGACTTTCATAGTTCACACTTAAATAGTTTATAATTTTTACTTGTATTAATATAAATCGTCCGGGGATTTTATCCATGTACTCGACTTCTTCTTGTTTTATGTGGGTGTATGCAAAATGTGACACATCTATCCATGCTGAGGGGAGGGTGACATACAAGGAGTATACAAACGGTCAAATACCAGCTCAAGGCTAAAACACTAGCGGAGAAGTGCATTTGGTAAAAATGCTCTGGATTAATAGAGTATTTTTTGTCAGCATCTGTATTTCTGTAAACTTAGACTAGACTCCATTCGACAGTCTGACTTGTCCTACAACGCATCCCCGTCAGAAATCAGTCACTGCAGAAAGGTCTCCAGTTTCAACTGTCTTCCGATAAAACAAACATTATTAAAATTAAACTTCTGATATTTACTAAAGCAGAACTCAAATAAAGCGAAAATACAAGAACACATTTGTGTATACTTGTAAATAATTGTATTACTATTTTACTCGTTAAAAGCTTCGTGCGTCCACCTCTGACAGAACTTGATAAACTAGGCATGTAGTTCTATGACAGTACACTATTTCAAATAATTTCTAATGAGTTCCTTTCAACGAAAGCTTCAATTAAAATGTTTCCCTTTCTATATCTGGTATTGATGCAGTGATTGTTAGGGATCACAGAACACCTGCACGGATAAAACATGGTCTCTATGGTACTTTATTCAGGTAATCAGTCTGCTTCGTTCATATTCTGTTTTGTTGTGAATGACGATGATTGGCAAATCAAATATATGCTTTGTGAAGAAGCAAAGTTTATTCTTTTTCAGTGTATTCACAATTGTAAAAGCTTACAAATAAGGAAGCATTGAATGGGTCTAATGATAGACATAAAATATAAATACTTCAAAACCAATACGATAACAGATATCCGAGCGAGAAACCTAAGAACTATTTATATCCAAACGTACTATAATATTGGTTAGAAAAGGAAACAATTTGTTTGTTTCTCTCTTGCTTCAGATTTCAGATCTCAATGTGTCTCTGATTGTTCAAATAAGACAGGCCTACTGGAAATACCGATAACAAAGCGGAAGAAATATGAGACAAATAAACATACAATAGAAGGACCAAGAATTCATTTACTGCTATTCAACTAAATAAAAAACTAGTTTACGCCTTGCACTTTCTTGGACCACTTTTTTCATTTTACGAATATTAAATATTAAACATCAATGTGAATAATTTCTCCACTTATTCATTAACACTCACTTGCATTTTATGTAAACAAGTAACGAAAAGAAAAAAGTTCGATGCCATTCAGCGGGTTGTATTCATCTACGGCACATTTTAGTGAAAATTTAAAATATTATCAAGTGCAAACATTTTCAGCATGTTCAAGTATCGTTTTAAGGTTCATATAGAGCCAAGGGGTTAAGCGTACAGTAAGTTCAATTAAATACAAATAATGTTGGATAATACAATACTTGAACGTTTTTGTACGGAACAAAATCGATGAGTGCGGAATTAATTATAGCCTGTGTTAGAAGTAAATATACACACCGGCGTGTTCTCAGGACCTTGTATCACCCAGTTTGTTTGATACCATGGTTGTAGTATATAACTAAATTAATACGTGGAATACTGAATTTCGCCTTTTCCATATACGAAATTAGTGTGATAGTGCATATTGTACCTGATGGATGCGGTTAATAATTGCTTAATTAATGGAATCTGATCTTGCTATACACAAAAACATTTTGGCAGGCATATTTATAGTAAAGGGCTGCTCCATACAGATGCTTTTCCATAGAACATACAAGGGACATGGAATTAGGAATGCAAAGATGAAAGGAGACAATAAAAAGGAGATTTTTACTGATTTTATTCAAACGCACAAATGAATTTTAATCAGAAAAATATCATAATAAAATAATTATAAACTGACAAATCTTCAACAGTTGCACCGAACGATCTAACAGAAATCTACATGCATGAAACTGTCTTCGGAGTGAACTCTAAAGAAGCAGGTCTGAAAAATGGACCACATTATTATAGTTGCTGATGCTTCAAGGCGTGAGCAAGGGACATTCACGTAGTCATGGCAACAAATAGAAAATGTGTATAGAACATCTATATTCTGACAAATGTATTCTCAGCGAATCAAAACACGCAAGAAATATGAAATATTTGTAACTCATCATGAATGAAATTCTTTAAAAAAAATGCAATTCATTAGGAGTTGTATTGAAATAACCAAATTATTCAAGGATGCAATTTTGATTCCAATAAAATGTAAAAAGAACAAACATTTGTGCACCAAAAATTGAAAATTGCTGGACTTTTTGTTTACAGTTTTGATTCCAATTTAGAATTACAAGATAGATAAGTGGTTTATTTTCGTCACAATGCTTCATGTTGCTGCATGAAATGAACAATTGTCAGTCGAAAGTGGCGCTTTGTTCACTATTCAATAACTACGATATTTTCGTATAAAAATTATGTATAACAAAAAAAAAAAACGAGTATATATACTTCTATTCATTCATTGAAAGTATTATATAAATATGCAATCCATGTCAAAATATCTAAAATCGGAAAAATACTGTCGACAAACTGATTTAAGTTACAACAAAGTGATATCTCAAGAAAAAAAAAAACGAGACTGAAAATCATAAACATATCTGGTTTGAGCTTATGTCTGTCATTTATCGGACTTTTAAAAATACATGCAAAATGCAACATCAAATCCAGGACAAAACTTGGACATTTTCTTTGAAAATATTAATAAGCTGTCATAGCAGCAATTATCAATGTTTTACAAATTAATTATTTATTAGGCTTAAATTAAAATTAGGTTTGTTTCCCCTTTTCCGACCGCCCGTGGAAAAAACGCCGACTCAAAATATTTTATTGCCGAATTCTAAAACATTTTTTTATTTTCATATTTTCACCAATAAGAATTTGCTCAACGCGGGGGGTTCAACAAGCGTCTGACAGACGTGAGGAATGGCGTCTGGAGAACCTCCTTTGGCGATAACTTTGTGTATAAATGTTTTTAGTGGTGTCTAGATCTACTGAAGTTATATTTGATGAGTCATATGAGGAATATTCTTTGAATTAAATAAAATATTTTTCCGACCTGCCCTCTCTAGGTAAATGGCAAACAAAGTATTTTTTTTTCATTTCAGCCTTAACTAATCTCATTTCGTGGATACATGTAATACTTGAGGACTTGATGTGTAGTAAGAAGTAATGAAAATGTATGTTTCAAAACCTATGACTGGTGCAAGCTTATCCTGTATTTTTTTACGGTAAATCTCTGCAGAGTAATTTATAATTTGTCTTTACGCCGCGATAATCTCATTGGCAAGTATTCAATTTTAATAATTAAAACTATGATTAAATAAAATCCAATTCTAGAGGCGCGATGTTAAATAAACGGGTTACATGCCGACAACAGATAGAAGGTGTGAAGAAGGTGTTTTAAGATCAAACGAAGTCGGTATGTATGAAAACGATGAAAGTAAACACCAAATCAATTATGATTGTTTTTAGACAAACTGTAGATTAAATATAAATTGTTTGATACACTTTGTTGATTAGTGAATAACAATGAATAAATAGTCATAATTTGTTATGTAATTATGACTATGTTACCAATTATCTATTATCAAACTTTTTCAATTAACAAACAAACAATTTACTCTCTCAATTAATGATATACTTAAAAATGGCACGCTTCATTCGTATCTTGTTTTTTTAACATGCCAATGGATCTTTACCAACTAATTCATTCGAAGAAGAAAACTGTAAAATAATGTTTATACAATATATACAGAATAAAAAAGAAACTTCCAATTTTTATACATGTTTTTAACGTAATGAAAAGAAATCAACATGTCCAATGCCCTACATATGTTCGGGCGAATGATTATGTATCAAATAAAACCAAATATCACTAAATTGTACGCATTACAGACACAAAAAAACCCATGAAGCACGATTTTGTCGTGTATGCTTTTTAAAATCAAACCTTTCAGTCTGATTTTATGCACACCATTGCTGGACGAATAATACTGCATTCATTAATGATTGGCCCGTTAAAAGTTGAGATCTGAATCCCATTGAACACATGTGGGATAATTTGGACCACAGTTGAACATCAATGAACTAACACAAGCCTTGATCCAGGTGTGGAATAACATTCCACAGACAGAAATCATCAGAACAGAATTTTATTAGACTTATACCGTTGGTATATCGTCATTCAACATATAGGTATATATAAATAATATGTCACGTGTATTTACAAAAGTTAAAGTGTAAAAGTCAAAGTATATACTAACATAAAAACACTAATACAAACATAAATGATGAATAAAATAAGTATGAGTCTATGAAAGTAGTAAGTAACACGGTATTTACGAAGGTGGTCATAATTAATATTATACATTATTATTGAGTATAGTATTTCTCAGGTATAAAGATTCTTTAATAAATTTACACAGACGAATTAAATCAGTTTTGTTGGTAGATGATATAAGTTGGTGGTATTTAAACACAGAAGGATTTACATAATATAGACAAACTGATGTATTTACGTCGTAAAACAAAAAAAGCAAGGACAAATACATATAAAATGGAACTCATCTTCTATGTCTAATTGGTTACAACACAAACAGTATCTTTGGTTTCGCGGAATATTATTTCTACTGTATCTACTAGTTTGTATTCTTAATGGCAGTACATATAATCTAAGCTTAGTAAAACATAATTTCAAATGCCGAGGTAAAATATTTAGGTAAATTTCATATTCTAATACTGGTTTAAAACTTCTATACATATCTAAAACGCTGCTGTTGTTCAAAATCGCTCATAAAATTATCGATTATTCTTCGTTTTAAAGCTTCTATAAATACATCTCTGTTAACAAATGGTGGATTATAAAAAAACATAATTTGTCAGTATCTCTTTCACATTTGATACCCAATTTCTAAATCCATTTTCGCAATCAGTGACGACATCTATGTATATGTGTTTTAATATAATATTATCAGTATTAAGTAATTTGAACCAATATTTAATCATTCTAACATATCTGTTTATATAAAGTGGATAACGACCTAGTTCGCCATAGACAGCAGCTGTACATGTGTTCATTTTGACTCTTAGAAGGCGTTTGCAAAATTTCAAATGTATTCTTTCAATTTCTTTTGACTTAGTGTATCCCCAAATTTCACCCGAATAACTTAGTATAGAGCCCACAAAAGCATCAAATAATTGTGTCATAATATTTGGTTTTATATCGAATTCTCTACATTTATAAAGAAGAAAACGCATTGCTTTTATGCCTTTCCAGACAAATGCTCTTGGTTTAAGTTAAAATTACCTGTATAATTGAATACAGTACCAAGATAATTAAAGTCATTGTGAACTTTAATAATTTGCTCATTATAAGTCCAAGTTTCTGTAGGTAGTAAACGACCTCGTTTTCGGAAAACCATTATTTTTGTTTTTTGAACATTGACTTTTAGTCCCCATTCCGTACAATATTCATACAGTAAGTCTAAAATATTTTGTAATTCACTAGCAGATTTCCCAATAATTGCCATATCATCAGCAAAAAGCAATAGTATTAAATCAACACTCTTGTCAGTTCTATGTGCCAACGTTGCCAGGCAGTACTTGATGCTCAAGGTGGCCATACCCGGTTTTAATGTGTGATTTTGGTCTACGACCCCTACCACATTTAATCAACCATTTCATCAGTTTTCCGTTTACGTAGAGAAATAAAATTTTATTCACAAATTCACATTTAAATACTCTTGGAATACAAGTAAAATAATTTAACCCTTCTTTCCATATTTAGGTATATCTGCACTTAAACACAGCGGAAGTTTCTTTTTTTGTTCAGTGTAGGTGTGTCGTGCTTTATGATCTGATGTAATTAAAAATAATAATTTAATGTCTCTGCTCAGACAAATGTATTTTCATAGTATTTGTTTTTATCATAAAACATTTTTCTTTCGTGAACTCTACATAGTTATATAAAACAAGTTAAATCGAAATGTTTATATCTGTCAAAGACAAAATCTCTCCTTTTTAAAAAATAATTATGGAGATGTAAATCATGCTTTAAGACATTCATTATTGTTCTCCATGAATACAAATACAACATGTATCATTGAGTGAAAAAGAGCGGCGGGAAATTAATGTAAAAAAAGAAAAAAAATGTCATTGAATGAGAGAAAGCGGCGGGAAGTTAAAATAAAAAAAGTGTCCAAGATTCGTGGAAAATACCATATACAAACATTACGATTTCCGTCTTCGTACTAATTTGCAAAGATTGAAAAGTACCCCAGAATTTTTAGGATCCACATTTTTTTTAATTTTAGGGTGTTATTCAAAAGTGACAAATATGATTTTTTTTCTTTCATTCGAAAATTTAGATAATATAACATGAAACTTAAAGTAATGAAATTCACCAATTAGTCAATTAAATTACATTTAGTATTTCGACATGTATTATTTTACTTTATTCTACTTTATTTTCCTGGAGTGCAGATCAAGGTAAATATTTGTAATATGTACACGGAGAAAATTTATGTCTAATATATATATAGGATACTTTATTTACCAAGATTACATAGTAATCACATTGGACAATGACGACTACTATGGGTAAATATATAAATTACGTCAATTAACAAATATAATTAAAAAATAGACAGTATGCTTTTTAGAGTTTGCAGAACACACATAGGGGGGTATGACACTGTTGCTGAGGTGAATAAAAAACTTCATGAAGTTTTAACACATCATATTTTATATATTTGAACCGCAATATGTGACAACTAATGAAATTGCGTTATATGTGTACGAATAGTTAACATACTCCACATCTAGAGTAAATTATTTGTAAAGCCTTATAACACATGGTTATCTATTTGTTTACAAAAATATTCATATTCTACACTAAACAAATAAAACGCTTTAAATATATTTATAAAAGTATCTGCTAGCCAGAAAGTATTGTGGACTTTACACGATTACTGCAAACTAACAACACTCGCAATATTTTATTTGTGTTAAATAAAACGGAATTAAAAACGAGGAAAAGACTTAGCATGGTTATGCTCGAATTAGAAAAAGAAAATTATATCGTTTTGTTTGAACGAATTAAGACCAATTCAAGAACACAGTAAAGGTCTTTGGCTCGAAATTGAGAATAGAAGGGGGGTATTTTTGGTTTGCTAACAAACAGAAATATTTCAATATTGTGCCAATATATCGTCGTTGTAGCATATATTAATTACCAAATAATTTGATAGGATTATTGGGCGACTGGTGAATCCATTCAAAGATTTATTTGTTTGGTGTAGTTTTCACTATATCACCAAAGATGCACAGTTTTGCATCAAAGGTAACGTTAAAATAAAATTGGTTTATTATGTCAATGAAATCTAAAACTAATATGTGTATAAAGGTCTCAGATGAAATATCGAAACAATGTTATTCGTTTACTAAACCTAACACTATTAATATACTGGCAATTTAGATATGCTGTAATTCTACGTATTGCGTTAAAATGTGCTTAATACTTAAATGACGCTTGAATGGATACATTTCGGTAAACACGATCAATTTAACCCATGACAGGCGCGTAGCTTCTATTAGTCAGTACTAGGCAATTGCCTAGACTCGATTTAAAAAAAAATGAAAAAAAAAATATCATCGAAAATTGATATCTTTGACCATTTATATAACTAAAACCATGTTTTTTCATTTCTAATGGTTATAAAATACCCCAAAAATAGCCGTAAAATGCACCTACGACGTTCTAGAATTTCAAAATTTCACGGGGAGGCATGGACTCAGACGTCCCCTAAAATTTTGCATTGACTCTCTTTTTAGGCAAACTTCGCCCTTGCCTGAGATCACTGTTATGCTACCGATGCTAAGTCATGTATCGATTGATACTAATTTGTACCTAACAGAGCCCCGTACAGTGCCGCCCCCCTAGATGATGCTCGCTGATATATGAAGGGGTATAGTTTTTATCGCAATAAAACGCTATTTTCGCGCGTTCAGTTAGAATTTTGTTGCATCATATGAAAGTATATTTAATCTTAGTTAATAAATTAAAATATTTTGTCACGTTTTTTAACGTTTTGAGCTAATCACGCCACATTAATTTAACCAGGACTCTACATTACTAATGTACAGGCATTAGTGAAGTGAAGAATCGAAGTCGGCCAAGGATTTTTAGAATCAGTTACCTCCCTTGCCACTCTGTGTCAGCCGGCTGCATAAGTCACGTAAAACAAGCGTCTGGTAATAATAACAAGATTTGTTTATGACGTGTTAGAGCAAATTAAATATTATCTTGTTGAAAACGGTCAGATTGAATGAGTTTTTGCCAAAATGATGCAAATTACAGATTTCCAGAGTGAGTGAATGTAGAAGTATAGTTATTTCTTCATTGCTAGGGCTAAATCTACGTAAATTTAATTCAAAAACGTAATCGTTATAATTTTACTCAATTTTGACATGTATGCTTGTATTTTTAAGCAAACGAATCTTGTTCTGTTTATTTATGACATTAAAAGTTATATTGACTTGTCCATCAAGTGAGACAGTTTCTGCATTTTTCACAGCACGACAATAACAATAAATGTAACAAAAATGAACCAAAATATCTGATGAGCTAGTTAAGTAAGACTGACATGTTCACAGAGCTGTCATATGAGAATAATTCACAACCATATTGTGGAATTATTGCACAATTTTAACTTATTTTACAGGTATTTTTTGTCAATCAAGTTTCTTGGATGACATCCATTTTTTTGAAATAATGATTTGGTTACTTTTTACAGAAATTGGTGTTGGTCTGGCTGGATTTGGAATTGCATTCTTGTTTCTTGGAATCCTTTTTTTCTTTGATAAAGGCCTTTTAGCAATTGGAAATGTGAGTGCATTTTATGTAATTTACATAAATATCTGTGAGATTGTTTCAAACGCATCACATGTAGTTTATTCTCTGTACACATTTCTTTATATTCTAGAGCTATGAACGATTCAAAGAAATTCAGGAGACAATATCATGAATATTTTTTAAGACTTATTTTCTTTGAGAATAAATCATAAATTTACTAGCAGTCTGATTCTTGTTGAGTAATTCATTTTCTTGCCATGTGGTTAATTTAAATTTTTCAACATACTTGCATAAATTTGCATTTTAGATTGATATCAATAACAGTAACTATCTTTTTTCCAGATTTTGTTCATCTCGGGACTTGCATTTGTAATTGGATTAGAACGAACATTTAGATTCTTTTTTCAAAGACATAAAATGAAAGCTACAGGATTTTTTATGGGAGGAATCTTTGTGGTATTGATTGGTTGGCCTGTAATAGGAATGGTATTAGAAATATATGGATTTTTCTTATTGTTTAGGTAACAAAACCAATTTCATTATACAACTTTGGAATATGTAATTATGTTTACCCTCTGCTTATAGCTGTTGGTAATCAATGATTGTTCCTTTCTGTGTTAGTATGACAATTACTTCAAGTCTATAAATCTACTGTATTATTTTTCCAGTTCTTGCAACACACAACAATTAATTAGAAACATACCATTCATAGACATTTTATCCAATTTACTAAAACTCAATAATATTATGAGGCTGCCTGTATGAATAAAAACAGGTTGTGATATCTTACAAAGGGGCTTATTAGTGATTTTTGCAGAATTCACACACACTAAATTTAGGATGTTGAATTGAAATTATTGCACAACTTTGCTATTTATCAGTGAAAACAACTGAATGGTCAAAATAATGCTGCCACCGTGATCGTACCAGCTTGAAAGATGAACGTTATAACATAACATACCTATTATCTATTACAGTAGAAGAAATTTGTGTCTTATGTTGACATGACTTTGATTAAAAGAATAGATAATATTAATTTTGTGTTAATTTGTTTTCGCATAAAATACCTATTAGTATGTTTCATTGACCAACTTAGAACATGCCTCTGAATTATCTGTTGTATTTTTCATTAACATCATTTCTTTACAATGGTCAGATGTGTACATGTATTTTTTTATTAAGGATAGGTTTGAGTATATGTCCCTTCTGTAAGTATTACTGTGTTATATGCCTGTTGCCAGTAGAGTACTATAAAGTTAACTTATGCCTTTTTTTAAATTTCAGTGGATTTTTCCCAGTTGCCATAAACTTCTTACGTAGGGTACCAGTAGTAGGAACCCTATTAAATCTACCTGGAATTAGATCAGTAAGTATCCACATACCCTCATGTATACTTGATCTGACTTGGTTGAAATTCTGCAGTGAATGTACATGCATATGAAAAGCATCAGGACTTTGTCTGCTGTCTGAATTTTGAAACCATTAAAATGTTACTGATGTAGCGTATTAACTTCTAGATCAGATGATCAATTATGCTCGTATTCATTCATTAAAAAAACTGATTGAAAAAAAGTTGTGATCTTTGAAGTAAGACTGATAATATCAAAGATTTTTTGTTTTATTGTGTAATATATTAACTAGTTGACATACTATGCATAGGTTGGCATCAGTTTTCTATAATGTCATTTTCTCATATTTTAGTGGATTATCGATGCATTGATAGAAAAATGTCATTTGTTGTATCTGATGTTGTATTTGCAGGTTGCAGACAGATTAGGAGAATCCAATTCTATGGTAATGTTGTCCTTATTTCCTTCTTATGAATGTACAAGATATCCCATGTAGTTGTCTCCCTTTAATATTACAGAGTCCTTCATAATCACAAACATTTATCTTAAGGCTAGATTTGTGTCTTGTTTTTTTCGTATACTGGAGGGTCTGCAATTTTTCATGTATAGATTCAGTCTGAAGGATTCTTATTTTAATTCCTGATGATTGAGACTTTCACTGAGATTTAACCTGATTACTTTAGAAAATTACAACTAAATTTGACTACTGTACATCAGTACAAAACACAGTTTGTCTACAAGCACTTGATTGATTGATGAAGAAACAATCATTTATTTACTTTTGTTATGTTTAAAATCTTAATCTTTTTATCTTTCCTTCATTTTACATTTGATAATACTCGTGGTTTTATTCCTGTAATTTATTGTTCAGCTCTCTCGTGCTTACAGTGCTTACTATGTTTAAGGTAAACCATTGTGATCATGTCTGGTCTTAAAACTCTACAAGTGAACTGTTTTCCCAATCTGTCTGCAAAAATTTGGTGAAATATTGTCTGAATATATTGGTAACCTGTCAGATTATTAGAAAAAAAAACATGTGAGCCTCGTCGGTGTTTGGACAATGGTCCTGGTATAATTAAGTCATGTATCAATGTGGCTGTTATACCTGATTTACTTTTTTTTATGCGTAGCTTAGTATTTATTGTTTGTGCATTTATTTAATGTGTATGTTCGGGGCACCTTTCTATTTAGTAAACAATGCATGTTTAATCTATGTTTGCATTTTCTTGTGTTTTGTAGGCATAGAAATAAACAGAAAGAAGATTTCTTTTTAGGATTTTGTCATTTAAATATGAACCTTGTTGACTTGAAGTATTGATTTCGGGTATGAAGTATTGATTTCGGCTGTTTTATATCATTTGCTCTAATGATCAGCATTGTGCTATTAAGCATACTCAAGTTACAAGTGAGGTTAAGAAACGCATGTTGAGATTTGATTTAAAATAAAGATCATTTCGATTTACTGGTAGTATGTACATATGTGTGTTGTACATGTGTGTTAAACTGAGGGTGCATTTTTTACCATTTCACCATTAGTCCTATGAGATTTCATTCATGTATCATATTATCATTTAGATTTTATCATGACTAATGCAGGTTGTTTGGTAAGTTTGTGGAATTTTTCTATTTGAAAGAGTTCATTCAGAATAGACACATAATGTGAACATTGTCAAATTTAATTATCAAATAATTTTGCCAATGTCAGAATTTTTTAACATTAATACAATCAAATACATCATTGTATATATCTGTTTATTGGTCTGTTCACATTTGTGACCCTTCAGATATAAAGTACCTTATATGAATACCTACATAATGATGTGTGACAATAAGCTGATGTCTTAACATTGAAAATTGGTGTGAATTGTTTTAAAATTATATGTGAGATAGGGAGAGGGAGAAATCAGTTTTCTTGAAAAGGTATGTCAAATTATGCCAGCCTCTGTCATGGTCTTAATGTGTTTTGGTTCATTGCTAATAATAAATAAATTAGTTTGTATATATCAATAATGACATTTATTGAAAACTACAATTAAAAAATTACAGTACATTAAAAATATCATGTTTAGTTAAAGGCACTAACTAATGTAATAAATTAGTTGATTTTTTTAGAAATTCCACAAACGTCCTGAGCAATCCTCATATTTTGTATAGCTTACCTAAGTCATGGACTAGAGTAAGCTGTTGTGATCAGGCATTTTTTGTACATGTTTTATAAATTTTACCCCTAAGTACAGGAACTATCATAAGTTTTAAAGCTGAGCATCTTTTGTTTATAGTACATATAGTATGTACATTTTATCATAACTTCTTTTGTAGTACAAGTTCATCTTGAGACCTTGGATTATCCTTGGCTCTCTGTCCATATTGCGCAATATTTTGTTATACATATTTCACGAAGAGTGTGAACTTGAGATATGGAACTTGGTAAAAATACTCATCATGGCATGAATTTTGAGCCTCATGGGTGATTCAGTCAGTTAGTGAGAGTTTTGTCCCTAGCTTATGAACTAACCTGTCAGAGTACTGGACCCTTGTGTCAAATAAATAGGATTGTAATCTGTTCTTACTGAATTTTCTAAGATTATTACTCATATTATGATTAATTTTGGGTCTAAAAATCAGATCTAATTTGTTAAAGCTTTTTTTGTTTATTCGTCTAGGACCCTGGAGTAAGATCAGTGTGTTTGTTTAATCTAGGTGCCATGTTTTGTGTCTATATTGTACACAGATTGATGTAAATTGTTCTTCTTCTTTATCATTGAGGTATTGAAAAGAGAAGATCTGACAATACAAGACTGTGCATATCCTGTGTCTAGTCCTGTTGAAAAAATAAACCATGTTACAATCTAAACAGTCATTGGACGTAATAAGCCAGTAAACTGTACTTACTGTTAAATTAGGGGCACTTGTGTTTTATTGACACACATCTAGTGTATATATTGTCTATGCTTCATCCATCCATCTGATGAACAAATGTCTGAAGAAATATGTGTTATTTATATACTTACATGATCAAGAACATTTTGATGCTAATAAAACTGAAATAATTTTACTTTTGTTTTTTAGTTTTATGAGTCTTTACTCAAAACGTCGAGCATGATGCGAGCAAATCTTGAGATCTGGGTCTGATTTGATCAACATTTTTCATGCTTAAATCTCTCTTCCATTTTCCATTTTTTGGTTGGTTTACTAGTCATTAAATATTTATTGTATGATTATAAATGTCATGTTCTAAATACTGCATGAACATTTTCACCATCATATCAGAATTAACATGGACAATTAATTGAGATTTAAGAATGGAGACCAATCTTAGACACAGATCTTTGAATTCTTTTTTGATTGTTTCAGTCTGTAGGTCACTAAATTTATTTTTTAGAGTATTCCATGCAATATTGGGTAGACTAATCTTTTTCTGGTCATCCATGCTATTCTATTACCATGTGGCACCTTAAATATTTTTCACTTGTACATCTCAAGTTATTGGTGTCCTCACAATGCGATGGGTTATGCCAGACAATCAAATTTTCAAGAATGGCTTTAAATCATTACTGCCAGAGTAGGAGAATTTATCTCTGGTTGATGTGGTAATGTTTTGTACTGGTGATGTACACATTTAACACAATATCTATTTTGTTTTATAGGATCCTGCTTAATTAACTAGTGAGTACATTTTAATATATACCTGCATTCTCTTGGTGAGGGACTATAATCATAGGGATACAATGTGGAAAGTAATTTTAGCAAGTCAAGCAGATGCAGAAATAATGATTTAATTTGCTGCATATTTTTTTTGAAAAAAAAAAAATCATTTATGAGACTGTAAGTGCAGAGAAAATTCTCTTAGCTCAGCATGTGGAGCATGAGTCTGTTAACCATAGGTTATCAGTTAGTTAAATCCTTTACAAACAAATGTAACAAAACAAACTGGTTTAAAATTAGTGCATTCTGACGGTTGACTTAGTGCTACCTGTACTATGTGGTGTTGGATGTTTGTATCATATGCATGTGGCTTTCCCTTAAATTCTATCTCTTCTCCGTCATAGAAATTTCAAGCAAAATTGATGGACACCTTAGATTGTCAAGACTGGTATAGGTGTTTTACTGCAAAGTTATATGTTTTTAAATGCAGAATCTATATACAGTACACAACTGTTCATCTGGAGTATCATATCATACAGTACACAACTGTTTATCTAGAGTATTATATCATACAGAACACAACTGTTTATCTGGAGTATTATATCATACAGTACACAACTGTTTATCTAGAGTATCATATCATACAGTACACAACTGTTTATCTAGAGTATTATATCATACAGTACACAACTGTTTATCTGGAGTATTATATCATACAGTACGTAACTGTTTATCTAGAGTATCATATCATACAGTACACAATGTTTATCTAGAGTATTATATCATACAGTACACAACTGTTCATCTAGAGTATCATATCATACAGTACACAACTGTTCATTTGGAGTATCATATCATACAGGACACAACTGTTTATCTAGAGTATCATATCATACAGTACACAACTGTTCATCTGGAGTATCATATCATACAGTACACAATGTTTATCTAGAGTATCATATCATACAGTACACAACTGTTTATCTAGAGGTAGAGTATTATATCATACAGTACACAACTGTTTATCTAGAGGTAGAGTATTATATCATACAGTACACAACTGTTTATCTGGAGTATTATATCATACAGTACGTAACTGTTTATCTGGAGTATCATATCATACAGTACGTAACTGTTTATCTAGAGTATTATATTGTAGAGTACACAACTGTTTATCTAGAGTATTATATCATACAGTACACAATGTTTATCTAGAGTATTATATTGTAGAGTACACAACTGTTTATCTAGAGTATTATATCATACAGTACACAACTGTTTATCTAGCTGTAGAATGTTATATCATACAGTACACAACTGTTTATCTAGTGGTAGAGTGTTGAAACTCTCTGTGTACCATTGATGCTCATTTATATCCTTTGTTTAAACTGCTTGTGATACGCACAAATGAAATAAAACAATCTAATAAACAAGCTTGCAAATTCAATTTATAGTCAGGTAATATAGTACATGTAAATGGTTTATGTATGAACAACACAAAAATGATTTTCAAAATTTTAATACTGTTGTTTACAATATGGAATGCTCATGTACAGAGTATTACGGAAAATTGTTGATGCTGTAAAAATTTGCTCCTTTGTCGATCAACCAAATTAAAAATATCAAAGACCAAAACTACACTGTATAGATTGTTATAGTCATAGACTGGTTATAGTCACAGACTGGTAGAACTAAACTACAAAGTATAGATTGTTATAGTCATAGACTGGTTATAGTCACAGACTGGTAGAACTAAACTACAAAGTATAGATTGTTATAGTCATAGACTGGTTATAGTCACAGACTGGTAGAACTAAACTACACTGTATAGACTGGTTATAGTCACAGACTGGTAGAACTAAACTACACAGTATATATGGTTATAGTCACAGACTGGTAGAACTAAACTACACTGTATAGACTGGTTATAGTCACAGACTGGTAGAACTAAACTACACTGTATAGACTGGTTATAGTCACAGACTGGTAGAACTAAACTACAAAGTATAGATTGTTATAGTCATAGACTGGTTATAGTCACAGACTGGTAGAACTAAACTACACAGTATATATGGTTATAGTCATAGACTGGTTATAGTCACAGACTGGTAGAACTAAACTACAAAGTATAGATTGTTATAGTCATAGACTGGTTATAGTCACAGACTGGTAGAACTAAACTACACTGTATAGACTGGTTATAGTCACAGACTGGTAGAACTAAACTACAAAGTATAGATTGTTATAGTCATAGACTGGTTATAGTCACAGACTGGTAGAACTAAACTACACTGTATAGACTGGTTATAGTCACAGACTGGTAGAACTAAACTACACTGTATAGACTGGTTATAGTCACAGACTGGTAGAACTAAACTACACAGTATAGATTGTTATAGTCATAGACTGGTTATAGTCACAGACTGGTAGAACTAAACTACACAGTATATATGGTTATAGTCATAGACTGGTTATAGTCACAGACTGGTAGAACTGGTATACATGTACTCCTGTAAATGTACATACTATATGCTACATATGTATTTTTCTACTCTCACACAAACATTGTTTTTAAATTTTGGCCATGTTTATCTGTAGCAGATCGAGGTACACCAAATAAACTTTTCATTGTTATTCAGTAATATATTCCTCATCATCGTACAACAAAACAATCAATGTCACATTTAATTTTAATTACATGTATAAGCAATTCTAACACGGTCTGCACTACTGCCCATGTAGACATATAAGGAGCCCATATATTATACTACTTTAAAACATGGTGAGCTGTTCTATTTTACCAATCCGACCAAAGTCTAACAATTATAATGGCAAATGACGTCACAGACTACTTGTTTTTATTCAGGGGAATTAAATCTATGAACCAATTGCAAAATGCAGATCTCGTTTTTGTGTAAGAAATTATTTCTGCGTCAGAATCAAAATAATGAACTTGTTTTTATCAGTTATTATTTAATTAAAAAATAGTAGATATGTTCCCATATTTTATCAACTGGCCAGGTGATCGATGATTTCAGAATACATGTTACCATTATTTTAGATATTGTAAAATTCTGACAGAACGAACATTGACCAGTCTATCATCATATTATATTTCACGAACGGACGCTCGTGAATGTTAATTACACTGTTATGTTGCGGATGTCACACTTAAGCTGCACGTTTATCTTTACAACTCACCAGTGATGACTTGTTTGGATGATGAGGACATGTGGACATCTTATCAATTATTCATGTATGATCTAATGACTTACGACAGTCATACAACAACATGCGTCCTTACCATCAAAACAAACTTTAAAACAAATGTACAAAAAGTATATACATGTTCACATATCAAACATCACCAAATAAAGTTGACATTCGAAGCAAAAAATATAACAAATACAAATGTATAGTATAACTTTTTTCATTCTTATAGAATTTAAGTATGAAAATAAATATGTTGTGGTAGATACAATTTTAAAGGTACTTTGAAAGTTAGGTTGCTTTATTTTTTCATTTTTTTTATAATTAAAAAATTGTGAAGCGTAAATCCGAAAAGAAACTTCTATTAAGTACAATATACACAAATGTGTAGTTCTAAGTTTCATTGTTGTATGGCTTGCCCTAATATCTGTACATAATCTTGTGTTGATTATTGTAGTGATTCATCGGTTTTCTCAACACCATTAAAGTCATAATCAGTAGCACGGAATTCATCATCATCATCGTCATCATCATCCCATATTGGATTCAGAAGATGTTTTTTCAGAGCCCATCCAGACACGACTGAAGCCGCCACACACACTAAACCACCAAGTAAGCATAGAACAAACATGAAACCCAGGCTGCCATCACCTTCTAGATTATTGTTCAACGACGACTGACATCCCACGAACATCAATACACCAATTAGAATGAAGGCCGCTGTAATATAAGTAAAATTGAACAGTATAATGAATTGAATTAACCTATTTTTCCTACGTGTAATAAATATTTTTATTCGATGCGTGCGGAGTCTGACACAAACTTGTTTTCTCATTTCATAGTTTTACCAGCACCCAGTTACTTCTTCTGGTTTTTCTACCGTATTCACTCCTTACATTTGATTGATAATAAAATTCACGAGAAATACTTGCCACAAAAATATACTTGTTTTTTTGTTTTGAAAAGGTACATTTTTTGTAATTCATTTTTGAAACTTGAAGAATATGAGATGGAAACTTTCTTGACAAACATAAATTTCTTGCTCTTCCTATTGTACCAAACAAAAACTTTTAATAAACAATCTAATGTGTTTCGGGCATGCAAAAATACTAATACTATTTCTGCATATTCGGATCGATTTTTTTGTTGCTTGGTATGACAGTATGATATTTAATTATTGTTAGTAACTTAAAATGTCATTTTAGCTTTTTTACGTTTGTATGCTCTTACGCTAACTTCAGGCCTTTATCAAATAATCTGTGTAACAATTTATGCATTCGTGTAAACTGAGGTACACTTCACTTAATGCTGGAATCTGATTATTTGAGTTTTCTTTACGGTAGTATTCAATATATCAGTGTTGCAAATACGCCGACCGGATGAGCAACATTTTGTTTGTACGGAAGAACTCGGGAAAACACCGAATGCAACATTCTGATGGATGGAATGGAGTGACAGATATTTAAACATATACCGTTCTCTTTGGTACTATTACACCAGTTCCCACCTCTGTGTAACAGACTCCTACGTTTATTTACGCTTTATTAGCGTAAAAAGAAAAAAAAACAATATGATGTGTAGCACCCTGTAATATAACGATTTTATGTCAGTATGTT
Source organism: Lutraria rhynchaena (assembly GCA_008271625.1). Lineage (NCBI taxonomy): Eukaryota > Metazoa > Mollusca > Bivalvia > Venerida > Mactridae > Lutraria > Lutraria rhynchaena. The sequence goes on from VIBL01000065.1 coordinate 2,088,952, forward strand.
AGATATAAAATGTGATATTCAGATATAACAAACGGATGTAATTAATGCATATATTCTTCTCTTATCTAGTTCCATGAAAACCGCCTTTTACAAAATGACGATTGATCTTTTCCGTATGGATACATGTCCGCGGAAACACTTGACACGTGACGAGTTTACAAACTCTGTACATTACTTTCTTCTCTGTCATAAAACTGGCTTTCACCAGTTGTATTTGCTCATACACGCGAGAATGTACTATCATGATTGTGTTGTAGATAGTTATGTACAGTCCTTAGTTTTGTCGCCTGAATCGATGATATTGTCGAACAATTTCCGTGTTAAATGAGCAATGTCGGATCTCATAACTTAAAATTGTAAATAATATCAACAAGTTTCAATTACTACGGATTTGTTGGTTTACATTGATTTTGTTTATGCTTTTTCATCCTGAAATATTGCGAATAAGACAATCCACGAATAAAGAGAAGAGCTGAACTGATCATTATACTCCGGATTAAGAGTTCTGATGTTAATTAATATGATGACGATTTCGTTAAATGTCGCACCGTTGCCGTTAAATGTCACAACTGCCGCTAAATGTCGCAAAATCTTCCGCCGTTAAATGTCGCAATTCTAACGTTAAATGTCAATTTTTTTACTGCCGCTAAATGTCACAAACCGTTAAATGTTGCAAAGTGTGTTTTAACGGAAAATTCAAGGTATTTTGAGAGAGTAGTAATCTCAATCGGTGGGTAAATATTCGTGAGTATTCTGTCTCCAATTTCTCTAGTTAAGGAGCTTCCAGGCGAAAAAAGAAACAAAATGTTTGGAAAGTTTTGAAGTTATTCGGTCTGCAACTAGCAAATTGCATGCGGGCCGAGAAATCCAAGATGGTAACCAAGGTCACTTTGACTTCTAATAAACAGATTGAAGAATGTGGTAGCCAAATATTTAGGTGTGTTTAGGAATCGCCTGCAAAATAACTGGCTGCTAGTTTAAAAGCTCAAGTGTAAGTAACTGTTACATTTAGCATTTGGGGGGTCCCCAGAGGGACACACGCAAGGTCAAAGGTCAAATTCTCTGTGACCATTTGATAGAAGCCATTGTGTCTGAAGTTATTCGCCCTCATCCCCAACATGTCGGTATATGACTGACTGAAGTTACTCATAAATATCATTTTTACTTTTAGAACCAAATTGGTTTGTAAGAGTTCATCGAAACTTTTCAAGAATATACGTACATGTACATGTATATGATTAAGCGGAATATGTAATCTCTGTCTAACCCTCATACTCAGAGTCATAGACAATTGTTAAACAAGTCGATTTAACAACGAATAAATTGCACTGAGATCATGTTCAATGTCGCCTTAACATGAAAATAGAAAGACTGGTAAAAACCTCCTTTTGTGAAACACTAGGCATATATACATGCATGTGTACTTTAAAACAGTAATTTGCTCGATTATTCGAAAGTTGCTATTGTCATCATCCTGATGACATCGGCGTCGGCGGGGCGTGTTGAAAGTTTTGTTTAGTTTCTCGTTAACTTTTATCTTTGTCAAAATGGTTTTGCTTTAAAACAAAAAAAAACTTATTTACTAACCATTGCTACAACTGGTGAAACTTATGACATTTTTATTTTTTAACTAATTCTCGCCTCTCATTGCTGTTTCAGTTGGGGCAGTTACCCGATACTAACAAGAATGTGGCGTGCTGTGGCCGGAAACCCAGGAAATTGAATGGCTCTCGACTGTTCAGTAGGGTATAAAACCCAAAACATATAAAATCATTGTCTGGAGAAGCCTTATCTAATTATTATTTGGTAAGATTACGATGTTACTAGTGGAGGATTCGCAAGCATAGGAGATAAGCCATCTATTTGCCTGCATGATCTACCTATTTATATCAGAATTATAACCCCCAATATTATTCAGCCCACAGTGTTGCGTTTCAACGCCTGTCAAGGCATTTAGGCCATGCCTGCTCAGGCAATTTTCTACGTGCACAATTTGACATCTTATTACTGAATGAATCTAAGGCTGCCTTAGTCACCAGATTCGAACCAGTGCATTCTTCGCGAACACTTTACTTAAAATAAACGATGGCCTATTACCTCAAGGCAGAGCGGAGCATCAGGGGAATTTCAAAAATATATTGTATTTTCTTGAAAAAAAAAACTGTTCACGTTTAATTTAGTTTGTACATATGCAAGGATTTTGCAGATTTCTTTCAATACATTTCATGGAGGCTGTGATAATACTATCCACAAGTAGAAAATTCCACTTACAAACACAATATAACATTTAGCAGAAAGACAAAACTGCTTACATGCAGGCAAAAGTACAAGTACTTATAATTAACAGGCGAGCATATATAAAACAATATACAATGTACATTAAGGAAATGTTTTCCTCATGTTCTTCAACATAAAACGCAAATTAAATTCAAGTTTAATTTCAGGCCTTTTGCTATCTATAACATGTGCTTACTTGATTTCATATTTCAACCAAGATAAGAGGTCAACATTTCAAAAAAAGAGAATAGTTCGCCACCAGCAGGCAGATGAATAAACCTCCGTTATTCAAAATCGAATTCAAACATTTACAAATACTACTCAAACGATTGAAACAGCGTAATCTCACCAGCAACTTCAAATTTTCCCTGAAAATACGCGTTGCGACATTTAACGGAAGACATGCGACATTAAGCGGCAGTAGAAAAAAGCGACACTTAACGTTAAAATTGCGATATTTAACGGCAGAAGATTTTGCGACATTTAGCGGCGCTTGCTACATTTAACGGTAAATGCAACATTTAACAGTAAGTGCGACATTTAACGGCAATATTGCGACATTTAACGGTAAGTGCGACATTTAACGGCATGTGCGACATTTAACGGTAAGTGCGACATTTAACGGTAAGTGCGACATTTAACGGTGTCACAGAGTTTTACAAATTGAAATAATTTTGAAATCAAATCAAATTTTCATTTCAAAACGAACTGTCTAAATGCTAAGAATAGTGATTGATTCTCGGTTGTTCAACCCACCACAAAGGTCACAATCCCTAATAAACCATTGGCATTTACCGCAAAAAGAGCTGAGTTACAGTCGAGCTTAGTTAAGTTGACACAAGATGACAACCTTACAAGTCTCATCTCAGTGTCTCATACGTTGAAATCTAATTTACAGAAAACTTTTATGTCCACCATGTAACACGATCTATGAATTTCGAGTTAGAGATAAACTTTCTTATAAAACATCATCTGTTTGACTTACCAGCAGCGGCATGGAAGTAGACTAGGGCTGTGTTCACAGGACGACGTCTTACAATGAGTAACATTACGGCAAGTATGAGTGCAAGAATAACACATATCTCACCGAACACTTCAAACACACGTACAGCAAATATCCATTCTGAAATAGAAACACCATCACCATAATGATGACAATAAGTATGTTCTGTGGACAATCATGTACATATACGTCAATAAAATATAAAATGCCACAACAGGTTTGAATGTGCATAGAGTTAGTCTGCGACAATATTTGTTGTTAAAATATCCAATTTATAATAATTTTCCCAATAAATGATTGTTTGTGTATCTTGATTTTCAATGTTTTGGAATGACCAATGTACTAAACGTGATCACAGCAAAGTCTGAATTCCCCATTTTATTGTACTTAGTCATGAAGTGTATACATTTATGTTATTTGTTACAAATAACGAAATGTTCCAGTGGTGTCTTGTGCTCAATTCATTTTGAGCTGTTCTTACTGTGTGATTTTTGTTATGTGCTCTTTTAGTTATGTGGTACTCTCAGTACGTGCTATTCTCGTTAAGCATGTGTTTGACTCGTTATGTGTTGTTCTCGTTATGTATTGTTCTCGGTACGTGCAATTCTCGTTAAGCTTGTGTTGTACTCGTTATGTGTTGTTCTCGTTATGTGTTGTTCTCAGTACGAGCTATTCTCGTTAAGCATGTGTTTGACTCGTTATGTGTTGTTCTCGTTATGTATTGTTCTCGGTACGTGCAATTCTCGTTAAGCTTGTGTTGTACTCGTTATGTGTTGTTCTCGTTATGTGTTGTTCTCGTTATGTGTTGTTCTCGGTACGTGCTGTTCTCATTGTTGTTGTGTTCGTTCTTTGATGTTCACGTTATGTGTTGCGAGGTTTCCAGCGTGTGTAAGTTTTTGTGTTTATGTCGTTCACATCATGTGATGTATTTACTCTGAGTACAGTTCACATAATGTGGCGTTTTCTCTGAGTACTGTGTTTACACACACGTAATGTAATGTTTATTCTGAGCATTGTTTTTACACGCACGCACGAACGCACACATTATGTACTATTTTCTGAGTACTATATTTACACACGAATACTGTAATATTTTCTCTGCGTGCTATTTTTATACACACATAATGTAATGTTTTTTTCAGTCTGTGTTGTTCATGCCATGTGATTTTTGCTGTGAGTTTTTTCATATTATGTGCTGTTTCCACTTTGTGTGATGTTCATATTATGTGATATTTCCTCTTTGTGTGATGTTCATATTATGTGCTGTCTTTCTTTGTGTGATGTTCATATTATGTGATTTTCCCTCTTTGTGTGATGTTCATATTATGTGATATTTCCTCTTTGTGTGATGTTCATATTATGTGCTGCTTTCACTTTGTGTGATGCTCATATTATGTGATGGTTTCGGTGTGTGATGTTCATATTATGTGATGTTTCCTCTTTGTGTGATGTTCATATTATGTGATGTTATCGGTGTGTGATGTTCATATTATGTGATGTTATCGGTGTGTGATGTTCATATTATGTGATGTTTCCTCTTTGTGTGATGTTAATATTATGTGATGTTATCGGTGTGTGATGTTCATATTATGTGATGTTTCCTCTTTGTGTGATGTTCATATTATGTGATGTTATCGTTGTGTGATGTTCATATTATGTGATGTTTTCGGTGTGTGATGTTCATATTATGTGATGTTTTTCTTCGTGTGACGTTCATATTATATATTGTGATCATTTTGTGTGGCCGTGTCGTTCTTGCTATTTGACATTGACATATCAATGCGATTTTAATTGTTTCCATTTAACAATTGCATTCTCTTTAACTGCAGGGGGGAATAAAAAGTAACATAAAATAGATTACCTCTGTCGCCATCAATATCCAGAATATCCCTATTAATACAAGTTACCACACATATTCTGAATGAAATCATTCCAAAATGACTCGTTCCAACCTGATTCTCATTCGTCCACCAAGCACCGCCAAAAAATCCGACATTGTGTAAAATGAATGCTAAAACTGTCAAAACTACAGCAACGATATCTAACGGGATGGTCTTGAATTTCTCCGCCATGGTTAGATCAATTTAAACTGAAGTAAAATATGAATTAGTCATACAAAACGAAACGCCTTTGATATATCTTCCTCAAGACAATTTACGATAAATTCTTCCGGTGTAATCAGTTATACCAATGTAACACATTCTTTACGGTTGCTATCGATATAAGCAAACCCAATTTATGAGCATTATAATGTTTGATTTTTGACTCGCAAATAATACGGAAGTTGATGTCAAGTGACTGTAACAATTCAAACCTTTGTAATGATATGATTACCACTTATAGTGTATACTAGATACCATCTATATTGACATAAAGGATACCAGTAACATATTTTGTCGACATAATAAAGATGATATTAACGTATGTTGTTTGATATACCTATGTCCTGGGTGTAGTTTATGGTCGGGTGAGCTTATTGTAGATGTTAAAACTGTGACGAAACAAAACAGAGGTCATTCCAACACGAGGTGTTCGGGAACTGCTCTCTAGTTCACAATTAAATGTATTAGTTTTCTCTTCCGTGGTGGAGAGTTTATAGTCTCGACTGGTAACCACTAGCTTCTCACCACTGAGAGTTCGAATCCCACCCGGTACCAAAAAGCGAGAGAATGTCAAGACAGTTTACAGAAGGTCGGTGGTTATACCCAGCTGAACCCCTGGGGTCTTCCTCCACTCATAAATATGGACAGTCGCCAAACGACCCTGACTGTTGGTGTAAAGCTAAACCCCAGATTAAAAAATAAGGTACGTGTAAAGATAACCGGAAGTTAAATACGTTACACCGCCTTATCTATTCTGATTTGCGCATGCTACAATGATGGAAAATTTATATTTGCTAAAAAAGGTCACTCATAAACTCAGGCGTAGTTTTATAACCGCAATAAATATGTGCATTCATAATTTACTCCCGCTGACGTAAGCATGTAGTTCTGTCCTTCAATGTTTGACGGGTAAGAAATATGGTGGTATAAAATGTTGTATATCTAGAGTTATTTCCCTTTAAAGAGAATATGAAGTCACAAAATCCCCTGTACGAACAACAAAAGAAAAAATGTGGAGTAATTTCCCTGTCTTAAGTCAAGGCTGAAAAGACGAGCCTCTATTATTTATCACTTAACACGTAGATGTTAACTATTTACCATATGAATTTACGGTCGTGTTCTGTTATCGTATATCAATAACGTACGTATGAGAATTTTAACGTCTTTTCTTCAGTCTTTGTGTACGAGACATTATTGTGATGAACAAGTCATTAAATTGTGTGTTTATCGTGTGTTTTGTGTGAAATATTATCCCAATGCTATAACATAAAATACTGCAATATTTTGCGGCTTTGGTTTCGACTGGATTTTAGAATTTATATGCATTAAGTAAATTAACCTGGGACACATCAATTAATAATTCTCGTCCGATAAATCAAAAACTCAAATGTTAGATTTGAAATATGTAACAAACAAACAAATACGTCTAGTGATTAATTAGTCTTGTGAAAAACGCAATTGTAACAAATACAATGTGTTCATTTTTATAAATCATGGTACCAGTAACAACAAGTGTCTGTTGTTATATTTACAAATTAAGTTCCTGTTTAAATACATCTAGACCACATGTTTAAAGTTAAACTTTTTACGGCTGGGAACTGATTGTCTTTTATGACTACCGCGGTAAATGACGGGGCAGAATTATCTCCCCACGACATTCAAACTTCACCATAAACTACATCTATTTGTAATGTACTTAAATATTATAACGATGCTGACTGTTCGGAGTTGTTGCCCATTGATTGATTACTCAACGCTGTACACACATTATTTACAAATATTCTAATTGCTGATTTTCAGCTTAACAACTGGTTGGCTTATTCCGTTTTCTTACAAATTGATGTACTCATTGATGGGAACAACACGACGTAGGCTGATATTTTTAATGGAACTCTGGTAACCACTCAAGTCCCCAACGCCTGACCGCACAACCACCCACAACATATTGCTCCGGTCAAATAGCATGGTGAAACATGTTCAGCATTCACATCTCGATGAACTTACTCAGTATTACATGCACTCTCATACAAGATTAATATTATACTGCTTGTGTCGTAACCATTCAGAAATCCCGTTAATATATGCATTGGTATTGTCAGCAGCGAAAACAAATTAATGCCATTAAGATTATTTTAATTTGATGAATCTAGCTCAATATTTTATCACTTAATATTTTAACCAAATTATCTCAATGAAATATGTAATATAAATATTTATATAAATTCGCAGTATGCCATTCAATGTTACGGACTACTGTAACATGAGACCGTGACGTGTTTAAATTATTTTACTCGATCAAATAACCAGACTTTGTGAACCTAAAAATTCAATAAGTGAAAAAAATACTGTACGAAGTTGATTCACGTGTGAGAAATAAGTCTAATCCTCGTAAATAATTAAACCAGTTTTGTAATCGGGTCTTTGATCATAATTATTACATTTGCATAAATGAATTAGTTGAAATAGTATTTTCTGTTCGTGAGAGCGGTGCTCAGACGTTGCTTATTTATTTTTGAGTCACGACGTTCAGTTGTGTCCTTAAGTACCCCCCGAACTTAATCATTCAATGAACGCATTTTAAAACCCTTCAAAAACTCATTGAAAAATAGTTTTCGTTTTTTTAATTTGTCTGATTTTCGAAATATAATCTAGTTGAAAATAATGCAAGCATGACCTATGTACTGTGTACATATTTCGCTGATTGACAGATCTCATTTTTCATGTATTAACAGTTTGTCCAACTTGTCATATCTTATCAATGGATAGTGCACGAATTGCAAAGTAAAAACTAACTGGGCAAGTTGATTCTTTGTACGGTTCGTATGTATTGATGACTTAAACTGATTACAATTGACACAGTCATGGTACGTGCAAAACACACCTAACTCCACACACTTTACAGTGTACTTAATAAAAAACTTCGGTTACTCTTATTTGTAAATGCTGTACCAAGTCCCGAGTTTACATGTAAATAAAATTGTTGTCACATCCTCGTACCATAAGTCATAGCGGTTTAAGAACATTGGGTTCAAATTTAGTAAACTAACAGGTGGCAATATGATAAAGATATTTTTAAACGATATCTGGCCTTCATAGACTTTATATGCATTTCATAGGACTCTCATTGACACATTGTTAAGTTGGTCTTACCTCATTCACTGTGAAATTTTCATTGAAAAACTGTACTATATTTCTGTCCACGTAATAAGACGTGAATTAATGTCTTCATCATTAATCATTGTGGATAAAGTTCACCTTGGTAACTGAGAGGTCTTAGTGCTGACAGAATATTATATAATGTAAAAAGTTTTTATGTATTATATTGATAATAATATTAAGAACTTTTTTAGTTGATAATGTAGAATATGCATGAATGTATAAAATTAATGAATGCTTAGTTATATTATGGAATAAACTTTAGTCCATCATTTATACTATGTATGATATAAAGTTATTTTTTTTTCCAAATGAATTATTTATGCTTCAACGATGAGATATATTCCTTCGAACTTACTATAGGGACGGCACCCTGCCCAATACAAAAACGACCCCTTAACAAATAAAAAAGGGTCACTTCAGAGTTATGTCTTGTGCTATAGAAAAACGTCAGTTTATCAGAAATTTTTGAAATTGTTAATTCTTGCATGTTGGTGCTTAAAGGTGTATCGTAAACATTTTGTTTCGTCTTAATAACTACACAATCTCACTTATCAGGAAATGTTTCACTGGCTAAGGAAACCATTGTAAATTATTTTATCATTTCATTCTTGGGGTATTGTAGTCAATTCTACAATGACATACAGCGTGTTATATGAACTGATTCTGGAAGTAAACGTAAGGTCTGACATGGTGAATAGATAAAAATAGTGAAGTCGCTTGAAAGAAAACGATAGAAATAATAGTGAGTCTAATAAAATACAGTCGTCATGTTGTAGCACTGACCACATTACACGATAGGCAGAAATGGAACGACAGGAAAAAAAACTTTTAGAAAAATGTAATTACATTGAAAATAGTATTTTTTTATTTAGACGCAAGACATTTGTTGGTGTTTATATACCGTTTATATACGAGATTGTTGGGGTCGCGTATACGGCATACAGACATTACTATGTTGTCTATGTGACTCATTGGTGTAAATATTTCTTTTTAATTGATACTTATTAGGTGCATTCTGGGTGACTGTATGCGACGACGTGCTGCTTTAAACAAAAAACCCTCTTTGGTCAGACTATCGTATACAGAAGATGAACTAACACGTTAGTGCATTGTTCCTGAAATAGAATAAATTAATGATGAAATGGTGAAAAGTTACTTCTTTAAGCATTTTTAAAATTATACTAATTTATTTTAGCTCGATTGCGGAAAAAGCAATTTTGTTTATATAAATCAAGCTCGAGTCCGCTTCCTGGACACTACACCAGTACTGCGTCCGAAAGCCGGAATTCGGACTCAGGACCTTCGGATCAGAGGTCAGACGTTTGGACTTACGCATTTTGAATATAGCAAATGCAACCCACACTTTATTTGAAAACATTAATGAGATTTGAGATTACCGACCGATCTCAGTATCTATACGTTCTATGAATTCTGTAGCAAATTGTTTTCATTTATATATGTAGATGTATTACACACATTAGCTGTAATATTTATATGTGTAGATGTATTACACACATCAGCTGTAATATTTATATATGTAGATGTATTACACACATTAGCTGTAATATTTATATATGTAGATGTATTACACACATCAGCTGTAATATTTATATATGTAGATGTATTACACACATCAGCTGTAATATTTATATATGTAGATGTATTACACACATCAGCTGTAATATTTATATATGTAGATGTATTACACACATTAGCTGTAATATTTATATATGTAGATGTATTACACACATCAGCTGTAATATTTATATATGTAGATGTATTACACACATCAGCTGTAATATTTATATATGTAGATGTATTACACATATCAGCTGTAATATTTATATAGTTAGATATATTACACACATTAGCTGTAATATTTATTATGTAGATGTATTTCACACATCAGCTGTAATATTTATTATGTAGATGTATTTCACACATCAGCTGTAATATTTATTATGTAGATGTATTTCACACATCAGCTGTAATATTTATTATGTAGATGTATTACACACATCAGCTGTAATATTTATATATGTAGATGTATTACACACATCAGCTGTAATATTTATATATGTAGATGTATTACACACATCAGCTGTAATATTTATATATGTAGATGTATTACACACATTAGCTGTAATATTTATATATGTAGATGTATTTCACACATCAGCTGTAATATTTATATATGTAGATGTATTACACACATCAGCTGTAATATTTATATATGTAGATGTATTACACACATTAGCTGTAATATTTATATATGTAGATGTATTACACACATTAGCTGTAATATTTATATATGTAGATGTATTACACACATCAGCTGTAATATTTATATATGTAGATGTATTACACACATCAGCTGTAATATTTATATATGTAGATGTATTACACACATCAGCTGTAATATTTATATATGTAGATGTATTTCACACATTAGCTGTAATATTTATATATGTAGATGTATTACACACATCAGCTGTAATATTTATATATGTAGATGTATTACACACATCAGCTGTAATATTTATATATGTAGATGTATTACACACATCAGCTGTAATATTTATATATGTAGATGTATTACACACATCAGCTGTAATATTTATTATGTAGATGTATTACACACATCAGCTGTAATATTTATTATGTAGATGTATTTCACACATCAGCTGTAATTGTTTAAGTCCAGATTATTATATTAATGTTTGTTTTGATAAATAATAAATCCATGTTTGATTGCGCGCCCTGTAATACACGTGATTTACCGATATTGTATTTTAATACAGCTTTCGTCGCTACCAATCCATTTATATTTTAGACACAAACGTTGCCTTATTTTGAGCCTTGACCGAGACAGCTGATTTAAATATGGCATGCTTGATGTAATAAAATACACTCGACTAACAATATCTTGATTTACATAGTCAACTAAGTGATCTTGTATGTTAAAAATCGAAACTTAAATGGATTCTTAAAATTACGATCACCGAGAGTTAAATAATAGAGGAGAAATAATTGAAAGCCGCGCACGTCGCTTAGATAGCAACAATGAACTATGATACTTTTGGAAACTGCAAGACGGTTTGTAAGTGTGGCTGTCATCTATGAATTATCAGAAGTGGACAGTTATAGCATATCTGAGGACATAGAAAAGTATTTTCGTGTTTATTAAAGATCCTCATGGGAGTGTTAGATGATAAATATATACCATGGTTGTATGACTAACATGTGAGAGATTGAAATATATTCAACGTAGAATTTTCTGTCAATCAACAGAAATTATTTAACTGAGTAATTTGGAAATAATTTATTTATCATTGTTAAAAATCAAAATATCGAATTAGTGCTATGCATTATTTTTATCCATATATTAACATTGAGGAATTATGATAAACGTTTATACAAATGAGAGAAAATAGCCGGACGGAAAAAGGCGCGCCTTGTTCCTGAAAGAATATCACATGATACGTTAAGGATACCTTGAAATTATTGGAGGTTTAACGCCACGTTGGTTTGGGAAGACATAGATGAAAATATGGCTTTTGTATGCAAAAAGTAAAAAAATAGCGACGCAATGTGCCATATTACAACTTTATTCACATTTATAGGTAAGTGGATATATTTTTTCTTTGACGTATTGCGATATTTTAGAATCAGCTATCACTAAGTAAAATCTTCATAAAAATCTTTATAAAATCACGTGAACGACACAAACTCATTGTTAAAATCTAAATAGTGTTTTCGCTTATAGCCAAAGTCATATATTTTCTTGGGCAAATATTTTATTTTATTCTCAATGGAAAGGTAAATTTTGTATAATGTATGGGTCTAAAAAATTGTTTCATAAAATAAATGTTGTACAGACATGCATATATTTTTTACAAATATAACAAACGTTCGTTTTTATAAAATAAGTATTTGACGGCAGTTCTGTAACAACAGAAAAACACCCATATATTTACAGGCTGCTAGTATAATTATTTTATATAATCATATCGCTTAACAAATTTATGTTGTTGCTATTAGTAGGACAAAAAACATGAAAGCTCTAACAAATTATCAAACTAATGACACTTTTTGAATTTGTAACCATTTTTAATTGAATACTATGTAACCCCGTACAACACATCACAATGTTTAATTCTTAGCTAAAACATGTTGTGTGTTAAAATCCTGTCTCAAACAGTATAGACCTCTTAACAATCGCATCGTGTTTTCGAATACCGCCACATTTGTTACAATGCGAAAAGACTTTACTTTAGAATTAATTATTTATAAATTTTACATTCTATATTATTAGATAACTCATTGAAATGTTATTTATTTTATTATTTATTTTATTGTATTATAAATATAAATATAATTACAATATAAGTGCTGTTGTTATTAAACTCAGCTTTTCTAAGACAATTTTGAAATTATTGAACACAAATAAAGCTCGCATTTCTCCATATGACCCTTGAAAATTAATTGACCAAAAACAACTTAATAGAAATCATCAAGCCCCGGGCTATGGTACACAAGACTGGAGATTGAAAGAAAGAAAAAAAACATATATTTATTGTCAAGGTAAAGGGTGGCGTGTAAAACTGGGCCTGGAACATACTGTTTTGAATTCGAGGTTAAACCACCCAAATTGGAATAGAATTTCGAATTTTGCGTTTGCACGATTTAAATAAATACTTGTTCATGAATTAGATTTATGTTTATATATCTTTATGACCTCTAGCTATAATATGGAAATTAATCTGAACAAAGAAAGTAAAAGTTATAATTCCAATTTTACTCCAATCTACGTATGGTGAATAATATAGAAATTACACAAAGTATTAAACGTTGTTCAGTAAATAGAATTACAATGCCAGTTGAAAGTTATTATTGTAATAAATGTAATAATCTGATTAAGTAGTCAGTTCTGTATTTGGTCAATCTGTGACTACAATCTAATGCTTGTAAATAGAATAACATACAGAAATATGATTTAAAACGGTCAGATGAATTCTGGTTAGCGTCTTTCTTCTGTCGTACAACGAATAACAATAAATATATATGATTTTGACCATCTTCAATTCCTATGCGTCGTTTGATTGCAATGTAAACCACGTGTTGCACTCAATATGCTCGTAAAACACTTTGCTTAACCCCATTACTATTTTCTAGATTTTTCTTACATGATCATTTTAGTCCTATAATATCACCTTCGATGCAGGAGGTTGAATGTTCGAACTCCACTCGTTGACGGTACCATGCGGTGGACAAATAATTTAAACGTTGTTACCCACTGGCTTCCTTCCTGATCGTCCATATAAGTGTATGACGTATCATCAGTTAATTGTCTGACTGATATGTCTGACTGACATATATATATGCGAAAATAATATTAACCAAATAGTTAATTAACGCAATATATTCTTTCCGCGGTTAATACAGTATCAGTCAAACTCTCATGGCAAAATATGTTATGTTAAATGTTCTTGAAATTAAAAAAAATCGAGCGTTTTCATTAAAGTCTGTTCATATTTTGAGAACGAGATCTGATTAGTCTGTCGTACATTGTACTTTTTTTTACAAATCTACACGTATATATACAGTCTGACAAAAATCACATCTATATGTAGAGTCTAACAAAAAAAAATCTGCTCTAATGGTGTCTTATACAAATCTAGGATTGTTCTATTAACGACTACAAGTATGTCACATCACAGCAATAACGGAGTGTTATATTGTGAATAAATTTCAAGCTTAAAGATTTAGGTAGTGGATTATTGCTAAATGAGAGCTGAATATTCGTCATATCACATATTCCTCGATTCCTCGTGATTTAATCAGCTCTTTGAAAGTATTAATGTGTATCAGAGTGTCCGAGTGTTCATCCCTCACAATCAATAATTATTCCCAGATTACAGATTCACACTCAAACTTCGACAAAAATGAATCACGAAGAATTGAATCCCTAGGGAAGAGCTTTATACACTGCAAACTAAAATCTTCACACGGAAGCTCTTTGTGGATATTTATGAGTGAGATTTAAGTATAGGTCATTACTTGGTACCGTGGTCAATCTGTAGTACCGGGATTGTATGAGTGACGTCATAGAATAATTCAATGTACATGTTATCTTCACGTACCCGAACACTCTGAATTATAGATAAAAATAAAGTGAATATGAATCATAGTCATGTACTATAAACTTAATCATGTAATCAACTATTTGTCAGACCTTTTTACAAAATAAAATGTAACATAAATTATAATTGAAATAGAGCATTTATTAAAAAAAAGTGCGCAATCTATTTGATGTGCAAATGTTTCTGAGTCATAAAAATATATTTTATTTGTAATCAATGAAGACAGTTTTCTGAAACAGAACTATTTTATTAGTTTGTTTATTCCAGATGTATTAACTTTGTATAAGAATGAATACGCTAGATCGTTAAACGTTACAAAACCAGCTTTCTGTAAAATTATTTGTAATTTATTGCCTTCTCTTTACTGTTATTTAATTGTTGTTTTATTGGCACCACACGAGTTCACACAAGGGCCACTGAGTGTAATAAATTATTTTTCTAAATATCTATGGTTACATAGCTGCTGCATTTGTAATTAATGTTGATATGTAACTATTCAGTTGTACATCGGTTGAAACTTGAGATAAAAATTCACAAAATGCAAAGTTTTATAACGCTATGACTGAGATTGGAACACTTGTAGTACAATATATGTATACACACACATATATATGTGATTGTTCGAATTTAAACCCAAAAAAGAGATTTTTTTCCGATCATAAAAGTAATCAAACTTATGGTGATATAAACAGGTATACAATGGCAGGCAGGAATCAAGCCTCATTATAATGAGTTTGTCCAAGACAGTTCGCAGATACTTATAGATCAGTAAATACACATCTTAAATTAAGGTTGAGCAATAAATAATTATCGTAAATTCCTTGAAAAAATCTGTTAATCATACCGTGGATATCTTTCCATCGCACATATGTCTGAAATACCCAAACATTATTATGCATGCATCTAGAATAGACAGTGGTCATTGTACACACGTCTATATTACCAAGTGATAATTATACACACGTCTAGAATACACAGTGATCATTTTACACAGGTCTAGAATACACGGTGATCATTTTACACAGGTCTAGAATACACGGTGATCATTTTACACAGGTCTAGAATACACAGTGATCATTTTACACAGGTCTAGAATACACGGTGATCATTTTACACAGGTCTAGAATACACGGTGATCATTTTTTTCACACATCCAGAATACACGGTGATCATTTTTTTCACACATCCAGAATACACGGTGATCATTTTTTTCACACATCCAGAATACACGGTGATCATTTTTTTCACACATCCAGAATACACGGTGATCATTGTACACGCGTCCAGAATACACGGTGATCATTGTACACGCGTCCAGAATACACGGTGATCATTTTTTTCACACATCCAGAATACACGGTGATCATTGTACACGCGTCCAGAATACACGGTGATCATTGTACACACGTCCAGAATACACAGTGATAATTGTACTAACGTCTAAATTACCAAGTGATCATTGTACATATCTACCACTGTACACTTTATAGTACTCATTTACCATGTACACCTTATATATTAATTTATCATTGTACACATTATATACCAATTTACCATTGAACATCTTATATATTCATTAATCATTGTACACCTTATGTACTCATTTACCATTGTACACCTTATAATACCCATTTACCATTGTACACCTTATATACTCGGTTACTATTGTACATATTGTATACTCTGCTACTATTGTACATATTGTACACTCAGTTAATATTGTACATATTGTACACTCAGTTACTATTGTACATATTGTATACATGGTTACTATTGTACATTTTGCAAACTCATTAATCACTACAAATTTTGTATACCCTGTTACTAATAATTGTACATCATGTATATTCATTTACCATTGTACATCAGGTATAAGCAGTTATCATTGTACATCAGGTATAAACAGTTATCGTTGTAATCAGGTATAAACAGTTATCATTGTAAATCAGGTATAAACAGTTATCATTGTACATCAGGTATAAACAGTTATCATTGTACATCAGGTATAAACAGTTATCATTGTACATCTGGTATAAACAGTTATGGTTGTAATCAGGTACACACAGTTATCATTGTACATCAGGTATAAACAGTTATCATTGTAATCATGTATAAACAGTCATTCATTGTACATCAGGTATAAACAGTTATCGTTGTAATTAGGTATAAGCAGTTATCATTTGTACATCAGGTATAAACAGTTATCAGTGTACATCAGGTATAAACAGTTATCGATGTAATCAGGTATAAACAGTTATCATTGAACATCTGGTTTAAACAGTTATCATTTTTGGAGCAGTTCAGGAGTTCATTTACGCAATGATTGTATGCGAATATTCTATTATAACTCATGCTTTCGAAAGTTTAGGAACAAAGCATTTGTCCCCACTGCAGAAAGTTTGACCGCACCCCGCCACTCCCTTTGCTTCTATGACAATGCCCATTATCGTTTTTCATAAATCCAATAAAACCGGATATAGCTATAAATGTTCATACAATCAGCATACCCAGTTATCATTATGCATTCATTTAATGAAGTAAATGTTTTATACGACCACACTTCACATAACTTATACATCAAACCATCAGTTATAGGAGACATGTTGGGGTTAGTTTTACACATTGGCTCGTTTGTTCTGATTGTACGCATAAATTGTATTAAAATTTTATGAGTAGTTAAACCTATCCGTCATTCAAGCAGTAAATGACGCTTAATTCACCAGAAAGTGCTAAGTAATAACGACCCATGCTGGATAATAATGTTGCCAGTTTACGGACAGACAGAACTTTATCCATCCTTAGACGTAAAATGTAAATATTCGCTAACTCGTTGGGTTTCTTAGACAACAAACGTCAACGTCTGTGTTCAAAATGTACATCAAAGTTAAACTTTTTGTCAAGGAATACTATTTTCACCAGTTGTGGTTATATATTGTTGACATTAATTGGCTTATTTGAACTCTGCTTTCCTATGATGGAGTTTGATAAATCCCATACTGTGAAGTAAGAATCTGGAATAAAACATCATTATGTCTAATTGGTATGACAGTCATTATAAAGGAACTAGTCTAGTGCTAACTTTATCAAGATTATCAAAACCTTCAAAAAGTTAATAGGGTACATTTCTGCTTACAAAGTTACAAAATGTTTTTTGTTCAATATTCTGTTTAATTAGTATGATGAAGATTTCATCTAAATTCCTGTATTATTACGTCACACTTGCTGCGTAACTAAAGCTTTCGGGAATTATCTACACAATACGCGGATAACACAAGCTATCAAACGAGTATACTTGTTGTATAAAGTTGTACATGATTTCGTTGTTACGAGAACTGGAAGAACATGACTGAAAGATCTGGACACAAATCAGCTGAAGAATCCATTTGATTGGATGTAATCAACCTCTGGTAGTGTTCGATCTGCACAAAATATTTATCTGCTTTAAATTAAAAAAGAAATGTCAAAGACTCATTCCATGAATCGAATGTATATATTAGCTACCCGTATACAAAATAGAGTATCGTAATATGTCTCATATTTCAGGCGTGTAATAATCGTATACGTTCTGGGCCAGTTGTGAAATTGTTCGCTCGGCGAACCTGACTTAAAAAATATTTCGTTAGTCGATATACTGACTGACTGATGCATTTTTATATTCCGATGTAAATTTTGCAAGTTTGAGACACATGCGCGGCACGTACTTCCATTTTATTCAATCTTAAGATCACATTACATGTGGTCAAGTTACTTACTAAATGAAATAAAACAATTAAACAATTTAGAACTTGTTTTTTCCCCAAGGGAACACGTTGAGAAAACTGCCTGCTGCATATAACTGAATAAAACTCATGATAAATAAACGAAACTCACATCAATACAAACACACAAAAGTGGGTCTGCTTGACATGTTAATGATGTCACTAACTCGTGTAAATGTGTTGTTGTATAAAAGAAATAAAACGACTGAAGATACTTGATTTTCCAAACAATGATTACTGAAAGACTTACCGAATTGGTTCAAAGCGCTGTAACGGAGGGATTAATAAAGTAAAGGTACCTAACGCTTCATTAAAACAAACGCGCAAATATAGGGAGAATAGTTGAAAAAATCTTCAAATGGATATATCTTATCAACAATATGTTTCCACATTTCGTGGAGTTTCAACAAAATAGAACACAAGATTTAACAACAAAATGAACATACATTTGTATTATATTTGTATGTCATGCGTTTTATGCTGTTTATCAACAGCATGCGTCGTACATTTGCACAACCGGTGCTACCAGGGTATCTATCAACTTTAATCTGATCCTTCCCCATACCGCATTATACGATTAAAACAACAGAATAAAGTGAACAACGTTGACTTGTATTATTTCACACTCGCAGACATTTATTTCCTAACATTTCTATCGATGTTCAGCTCCTTCGTGAAACCATATCCGGTCTTGGACTGGTTTTCCAACGCGACTTTTCTGTAACCGGCACTGTCTTAGACTGGTTTTCCAACGCGACTTTTCTGTAACCAGACACTGTCTTGGACTGGTTTTCCAACGCGACTTTTCTGTAACCGGACACTGTCTTAGACTGGTTTTCCAACGCGACTTTTCTGTAACCGGACACTGTCTTAGACTGGTTTTCCAACGCGACTTTTCTGTAACCGGACACTGTCTTAGACTGGTTTTCCAACGCGACTTTTCTGTAACCGGACACTGTCTTAGACTGGTTCAACTACAAAACTTCTCTGTGTAACCAGACACTGCCTGTGACTGGTAGCCGTTCAAAACTTCTGTATGTAACAAAACACCGAGCTGTTCTGTCGCATTATTCACACGATGTTTTCGTGTTTATTTGATACATACAGTAAACATATAACACACAGCCTACTTACGTCCACTCTTACTCTTTCTTTTCTGATACAAAACTATTAAATAACAACGAACAATGTGAGCGTTCGTAGAAAGGAAATTTAAAACTACTTATTTTACAGTTCATTCTGTCAGAAGTGATTAATTAATAAATTAAACATTAATCAAGTTAAACGGGTTGTAATCTGTTGATTTCAGCTGACACTATCAAATCTTTTTATCTCAAGTCTCTATTCACGGTTTACGACAGCGAAATGTTAAAATGCGATATAAATTATTGCAATTTAGTTGCACTTAAAGTTTGTAAAAACTTCAAAGTTGACGAGCGTACACTTTGTACGATGCATCGGTTCATTGATATCTTACAGTAGTGGGAATAAAACAGTTTTAAGCTTTTTTAAGAGTGTATAAGTACATCTGCATGCAAACACAACGACAAGATCTGATCCCTCTGGATCCGCTCACATTCTGATCCAGAGATCGCAAGTTGAATTTTCCCCGAGACTCCACCATAGTTTTATATTTACTGAACTGGTCCCCAGACATCAAAAATAATAAAAATGAGAAATTAAGGAAATTATTTTTCAAATTGGCGTAAAGTCAAATGATTTATTCTATTATTACCTAATAAGTCTTCTACCATCATAGATAGATTTGCATTTAAATTCTCCACCTACGAAATGTGACTAATTTCCGGAGAAGACAACACTCTTGTAATTTAAAAACACTATACAGCTTATCTCAATGACAAAATGACATAGTTACATTTTAATCCAAAACTTCAATATATTACAAGTATTAATGAAAATTATATTAAATCTACCCTTTTACGAAATGCTAGTTCATGCAACACTACTGATGTTAGTTGGGTGCATAAAGGAATATTCTCAATAGTAATTTCCTAATATATTATATTTTTAAAAGAACCCTTTGTGTATTTAGAAATGATGCATTTTCAATCTATTGGTCAGTTCTATAATGTATTACTAATCTATAATGAACATGTATGTATGATAAACTGTATGAAAGGCACCTATCTCCTTCTTCGTTGAAATCGAGATAGGCCCTTCTTGTACTCGCCTTTTCAATTCGTTAACTCACACATAAAACAATTTTACATTCACACGAGCCTGATATACATACATGTACATCAAGAATTTAAAAGGATTCTTTTTATTCCGTCATGTTAAAATAGGCTTGTCTTTAAGATACAGTAGAACCAAATGCACAAGCATGTATACCCAGGAATGTCGGTCTGTGATAACTGCCTGTAAGGACGTATATCAATCAATGTACGTCCTTCAATATTAACCTGGCTCCTATGATGAATTTGAATGAATAAAATAACTCACATGAAGGCGTGGAACTTAGTAATACAGACTGAATAAAAAGCTCTAATGCTTCGTTCACTCAGTAATAAACTTAAAAGTAGTAAGTATCACATAATCTGGTGATAATGATATCATTTAGGTACTTGTAGAATAATTCAAGCTTCAAAATGACAGCAGACGTGTCAAATGATAAATTTACTTCTTCAATCAATACACGAATTGCGTTCTTGCAAGTCGTTCGCCTAGTAACGTGTCGTTTGATGGACACATGTGTCAATATTCAGACGTTTAGGGCTGTTTTCAATTTGTCAAAGAAAGAACAAACCACTCAGAGATAATTTAAAAGTCAGACGTTGATAAAGGCTCGATAAATAGTATGAGTAATGTTGCCTTGTTTTAGAATTTAAATCAATTTTGTATTATTCTACCTTACTTGATGTATGAATATAAAATTCTCAATTATGAAGCGTCTGTTGTTTTGTTTGATTACATGCTAAGAGTTTGTCCAGGATTTATTCTGGTCTTTTGTCTGACAAAATAAAATACATAACAATGTGATGCTACACATTATATTCCGATGAACAGTGACACTATCCACGATATATGCTCTTGTAGATATTATATTCGTTGGACTAAGAATCCGAACCATCGCACGAAGTCTTTTTTGTTCATTATCAAACAGGGTTTTTAATAAAAGTGATAATCTATAAACTACAATCTACTTACGATTATTTCTCTTTACATTTAATGTTCGTATCGTCAGCTCTCTGGAACTGGAGTTTGTTTCGTCTTTTGTTTACTTATAGTGTTTGTATCGTCTTTTGTTTGTTTTAAGTGTTTGTATCGTCTGCTCTTTACTTAGGTATTTATACCGTCTGCTCTCCCGTATCGGTGTTTGTTTCGTCTGCTTTTTACTTTTAGCGTTTGTTTAAGTCTGCTCTTTAGTTTTAGTATTTGTATCGCCTACTTCATATTGTCTGCTCTCTACTAATGATTTTGTACCGCCTGCTCTCTTCTAACGATGTTTGTATCGTCTGCTCTCTACTAATGATTTTGTACCGTCTGCTCTCTTCTAACGATGTTTGTATCGTCTGCTCTCTAGTATCGGTGTTTGTTTCGCGAGCTCTTTACTGTTAGTGTTTGTATCGTCTGCTTTTTTCTTCGGTGTTCATATCACCTGCTTTCTATGTATTGAGTTTGTTTCATCTGCTTTTTACTTTTAGTATCTGTATTGTCTGTTCTTACTTGGTGTTTGTGTCGTCTGCTCTCTACTATTTGCGTTCATTTCGTCTGCTTTTTACTTTAAGTGTTTGTATCGTCTGCTTTTTACTTTTAGTGTTTGTATCGTCTGCTTTTTACTTTTAGTGTTGCATTATCTGCTTTTTATTTTGATGTTTGTATTAATATTAGTGTTGATCATTGATGCATGAATGATGCTCTCGCACCATCGTTTGGTCTGTAATCCAAATCAATCATTATTTTCTATTGTAGGTTTGGTACCGCTCTGTCTGACAAACGATCGAGTTCAGATTGACCTTCAATACGCTGAAAGTCCCAGAGGGTACAGTAGATACATTCATTTTATACAGACACCAACTAAGTCAGTGACTGGAGCTTGTGACCGCCAAGCTGTCGTAAAAATAGATTTTTCTGGTCCTTTTAAAGGGGCTGAATTGACCCTCTATTACGGAAAGTCTCCGAGATCTTGGACATTAGATATTTCTGATTCACCGACAGGTGACGGATTCGGCGGAGACGATGGCACAACAAGTAATATGGCTGAAGTTCAAATATTGAACCGACAAATGCGTATCTATGGCAACATGCTCCCTGGTTACATGGATGCAACAAGTGATGGAGGCCTACTTATAAAAGTCATTGATGGTTTTGCCACAAAAGGATCTAAAGCGACTATAAGTTTGAGTGACGAACGACTTAAGTGGTCGCGAGGGAAAATTGACGATTTTTTAGAATCTAAATTCCTGTTTACGTTAAACGGACAGGAAACATTGTTTGGAGAGGTTGATCATGATGTGTACATAGGATTTAATCGTGTGGTTGCTGGTAACTATAGAAACGGATCAGGTTTATGTCACGTGGATGTGAAACTTATAAAAAACACAGGTAGGAATCACTAAACAGTGGTAGATATTTAACCTGTACACTGAAATACACGTTTTAATTGGCCTTTGGATGGTTTCGATGCCTTTAAATTTCTAGCTTTTCAACATCTTGTCAATATGAAATGATTCTGCGGATTTTTCAAACGCAATTAATATTTTTAAAAGGTAAAACTTGTAGTGGTTGAAATGTAACGTTTTAGACCAAACAATAATGCCCATTACGTACATATGTGTGAATATATGACCAGTTAATTATGTATTTGAGTGTATAATGTTCTGAAACTAATATTTAGTTATTCTATCCAATCTTAAATATATTCAGTAATTGTAATATTAGTTATACTATACATATGCGATGCTTTATATTATACATCTATATTCCATGCAACATATAATATTAACATCATTATAACACCAAATTTATTGCTGCGCGTTTGTTTCAGGCGAAACTCTCCACTGGTATTGTAACAGTTATGTTTGATTTGTCTCTCTTTATTTGCTCAATTACACGATAGACAGAACTGTATACTATAGTTTTGTTATGGAGAGAGGAGATACAGATAGGTGTATACTTACCTGTCAGAATGAGCATTCTAAACATAACAATTACAGTAATGTATCACTGTACGACACACAAATGTCTGTCTGTCTGTCTGTCTGTCTGTCTGTCTGTCTGTCTGTCTGTCTGTCTGTCTGTCTGTCTGTCTGTCTGTCTGTCTGTCTGTCTGTCTGTCTGTCTGTCTGTCTGTCTGTCTGTCTGTCTGTCTGTCTGTCTGTCTGTCTGTCTGTCTGTCTGTCTGTCTGTCTGTCTGTCTGTCTGTCTGTCTGTCTGTCTGTCTGTCTGTCTGTCTGTCTGTCTGTCTGTCTGTCTGTCTGTCTGTCTGTCTGTCTGTCTGTCTGTCTGTCTGTCTGTCTGTCTGTCTGTCTGTCTGTCTGTCTGTCTGTCTGTCGATCAATTACAACCAATCAACCAATCAATCAATCAATTCATAGATCTATTTATCGATCAATGATATATTACGTAATATTATATAAAACTAATTTGCCTGCATTTGTTAAAGAGAAAAAATAGCAGTAATATAACATTCATTTTTTATCTCATTGTAAAGATTTACTGCGCTGATATAAGTTACATACACCGCTAATTTATTTATTTTTATGGTTGTAAGACAGACCATATAAAGTTTATTTCAAAACAAAATGTACCGTACCGTACATGCACATCATACATTCCTGGTCAGGTAGGTGGCCATTAAAAACTTTCCGATTATTATCTATCAATTGTAAATGATAATATTTTATGTAAATTCTTCAGATAACAGTTGTCTCAATGATTACATTAATTGGCATGCAGTAAGTCTGCTATTTGAATTGAATTCATAAAAAAACGAAGTAATTTTCTTACCAAGTAACCTTGCTATAGAATATAGACCTCACGTTATGTGATAAATACACGAACATTTAATTATATACGTTTATTTTAATATAGAATTCATTAGTTCATTGAAAATATGGGATGGAAGATTTTTTGGATACATTTTATGATATCATAAACATAATATTTCAGCTGTACTGTCTGAATGAAATCCCATTGCTGAGATATGATATCTTAGCGTTATCTTCACAAAATTCCCACCTCCTGAATGTTGTTAAAACGTTCCCCATCTTTATGAAATTGCTTTTTAGTGTTAGTATGATATGCTGATGAGAAATCTGCGTTCTGTGTGGTCTCCGCACAGTCTAGGATATATGCGTGCAAACTACAGTTAGACAACGAGCAGGGAATTCGAGGTTTTGGTTTTTTGATTATTCAGACAGTTCAGTTTTGACGTTTTTCATGAAACATTTTTTTAAACGTTGAGGGTGGTATTAATCATGCGTAATTGTTAACAAAATCACGTGAGAAACTTTGTTTGTTTTACAAATACTGCGTTTTGTGCCGATCCCTAAAGTAGTGTGTGCGATCCTTGAATGTCCTTCACACAGAACTGAGGTTATTTTATTAAGTCTAGGTGCTTGCTACAAACCACAATGATTCAGTTAAGCTGTTCTAGAGTTTGTTATAAAGTAAACAGACGGACTCAATCATTTATTTAAATATGTTACGAAGCTGACGTTCATTTTACAGTAGTTTGTACTCTTGGCACGTAAATACCGTTCCTCTAAAAAGCGAAAAAGTAAACAGTTAACAATGAGAAGAGTGAGAAATGGTGACGAACTGTAGTCGGTGTCATCATAATGTATGAATCAGACATTTTATTTTTTTCTCAGTGGTTGAATGTCTCACTAATAGACAGGTCATAAAGCAACTTTCCAGCTTTAACGGCGGAGGAGAAAGACCCCTGGCGTAAATCTACGTAGGACCTCTGACCTTCCTTAAACTAGCCGGACAGCTTCCACTCATATGATCCTGAAGAAGAATTACATGTGACTAAAGTATTATAAACCTAAACGAGAATTATATGTGACTGAAGAACTATAATCCTAAACAAGAATTATATGTGACTAAAGTATTATATTCCTAAACAAGAATTATATGTGACTAAAGTACTATAATCCTAAACAAGAATTATATGTGACTGAAGAACTATAATCCTAAACAAGAATTATATGTGACTAAAGTACTATATTCCTAAACAAGAATTATATGTGACTAAAGTACTATATTCCTAAACAAGAATTATATGTGACTAAAGTATTATATTCCTAAACAAGAATTATATGTGACTAAAGTACTATAATCCTAAACAAGGATGTTATTGAACTTCAAAGCTTTCTGGAGGATCGCAGACTTGTAACAAGCATTATTCTTACTCTTTGATTTATTCCAAGCTGTATTTGAACGTAATTAATTGTCTTGTTGAAATTTAGATTAAACACAGATGAAGTGTTGAACGTGGGCTTACCATATACTGGTATTTATCATCTAGTTTTTGAATCAAGATACAATAAATGTGAACTGTCTAGACGGAACGTATCGATTTAGATCTCTCTGTAATAAACACACAGACGTGTTAAGTGGAAATTAAGAAAATGTTTTTAAGCCAGTTGTTAGGAAGGTCAGTCGCTAAATTGCTCACATAAACATTTTCACAACCTGTTACCACAGGGCCTTATCAACGTCAATTTATTCACGATGAACTACGCTTGTGATACATATTTCATTTACTGATTTAAATCTAAATTATTAAATACACGTACAACGACATCAATGAATGAACGAGGTTCGACTGTAGTTTTGAATATTAAAGTACTTTTGTTGTGGTTTTATCACTTCGTAAATCCACCATATGAATAATTATCTTGAAACCATAATGAGAACGTATGTGAGAATTCAGGACACACACGTTCTCTCAAATGATTAGAGAGAGGTGTGAGTGTACGATAAATGTGCGCCTACATAGAGGCTCGGTGGTAACGGACACGCACAGAATCGATGTTCAAGACAAGATTATGCATCAGAGGGGTGTAGGACTTAACTAGACATAAATCATACGAATATCAAAAGAAAAGAATAGGTATAGGTTAAAGGGCCACCAAACCTTTTAAGATATTTATGTAGATTAAATGAGTAAGAAACTTGATAAGACAAAGATTCGAGAGGAACAGGACTCGTTCGGTCATATATTAGAGGGGCACCAGACTTCTTCAGATACTAGAATTGTTTAGATATGGATTAAAAGGTAGTAACATTTGTTCAGATATACAAAAGTATGAAAAGTATTAGACTTGTTCAGATATAAATACGCAGAGCTCAAGCCTTGTCCAGACAAAGACTCGAGGGGTACCAGACTTGATATATACATAAGTTAGAGGGGGTACCAGACTTGATATATACATAAGTTAGAGGGGTACCAGACTTGATAAATGCATAGGTAAGAGGGGTGCCAGACTTGATATATACATAAGTTAGAGGGGTACCAGACTTGATAAATGCATAGGTTAGAGGGGTACCAGACTTGATATATATACATGGGTTAGCGGCATGTCAGACTTTACTTGTTGGCGAAGAGGTATCAGACGAAATCCCACCCAAGTTGAGATTTCAACCAGTGACCCTCTGATAGTCTTACGTTTTATCCATAAATCACAATGCTGCCCCAATGATCTTTCCGAGTGTAAACTTAAAATCATTTATTATGTATCTGATTTATATTATTTACAAGTGAATGTTGAACTCGCATGAACCGATTACTTTAATTACACGAATACTGTATTCATTTTATCTCATACTCGGCGTATGAAAAAGTGGTTTAATTCAAAGGAACGTTTACAAAATATACGTACAGTATTCCGTCAATACATAAGTGGATTTTTATACTTCACATTAATTGATAAAGAATGTATAGGAGTTTATACGTATAATACAAGATACATGCATGGTTGCTTTTTTGGATATCCCCCCTCTCTGTACGGTACACCGGGAATAAAGCCTTGCCATACATATGTTAAACTTTTTTCTTTATTGCTGGTGAATATTATCTCATGAATGTCATCGAGGAATTCAGACATGTAACAAGTGTTTGACTTTCTGTGTTTATTAAATGTGCAATTCATTGTTGGTTTATGTCATTTATACAAGCCTGCTTCAAAGATGTTTTTTGTGTTTGTAATAAAAATCGGCATCCAGGCAGTGAATATGGTTTGATGAACGTTAACTATAGAGTTGAACTGAGGTCGCGAACGGTGTGCTTATGTTAAAATATGTTTCACAACATCTTGGGACAGTGTTTGTATATATATATTTATCAGAAAAAATGTGTTCAACAAAAAAAATCATTTAGTAGGTATGTAAAACAAAATGGATACTTATGTGCAGATGTATAATTTACTTTCCATGCCAAATCACGTAACTCAAGCTTAACAATATCTACTTATATCTATATTTATCAAATAATGTATCGTTGACTATTTTTTAATGTTGTCTATTTTTGAGACTTTTTTTTATGAGTTTTTGTGATAAAATGTAAGCGATTGTGGTACAGACGAACTCTACATTTTCAATCCTCAGTGGTAGACTCGGCTCCTGATAGGGGGGATGAATAATGTTGTTATAATTACGTTTTGATATCTTCTACTTTATTATATTTCCGAGCAAAACCAAATTCTTATCAAAATCCTACAGAACTTAACGCACTGCCAAGTAAAATGTTGTGAACTAAAGATATGAGTAAGTTGATTGGCACTGGTTGAGCATTCTTTCGGTTCGACGCGTAGTATCATAACAGTGGCCCTCCTGTAACAATGCTTATTATACATGTAAACATGTAAACATAAACTTCGACATGTGAGGCAGACTCTAGGTGAATACGGCTTTAGAACATTGATTAAATCATACGGCTTTCTCTCCAAGAACTGAGTCTGTGAATATCGATTCTAAACGGTTCGAAAAATGAAAAAAACGTATTTTATCAATAAATGTTCACGTGTTATAATGTGAAATTGTGTAATTCTACTGAGAACCCGTGTTACATGCAGGTTTATGAACAAAAACAATGTTGATAATTAGGAAACTTAATGATCTCTGTCGTTTTTATTTGGTGTGCGCTGTATTATGGACATGTGTTGACATTGTTGTAAATCGTCGTATGACTGGACGTCGTTCAGGTAGGTAAAAAAATTAGTTATTAAAATACCAGTCCATGAAATGGGCTCATTGGTTTAAAACATTTTTGTGACATCGTTTAAGCAGCTCCGAATTAGGTAACACTCAAAAGGTATTGACAATGTAGAAACAGATTGTATTAACCGCATCATTAGAAGTTCCTCTATACTTCTGTGTCTAGACTTGCAGTTTATAACGCAAACTCAGTGATTGACACTTTATTGAAGTTAGCCGCTTGCTCATGTATAGCGTTATAAAAAGTTATGTAATTCTGGCATAAGACTTTATAAGCGACATTTTCTGACATATAGCTTTCTTTCATCGTGGAGTTCTATCATACATCGGCACTTCAACGAGATTCGTTTGTTTGCGGTAAACTTCCTTCTTCACTTGGTTGCTATCTGTGTCCGTGTGTCATATGTACATACAAAGTCATCATTCTACGACATACTTCACTAAATTGTTACTTCTGTTTCCCAGCAATATTCTTTATTAATTGTCCCAAATTTCTCGCAGCAATGTATTTTACTAGATTACCAACTCTTTCTCGCAGCGATATGTATTACTAGATTACCAACACTTTCTCACAATGATATGTTTTACGAGATTACTGAACATTTCTCACAATGATATGTTTTACTAGATTACTGAACATTTCTCACAATGATATGTTTTACTAGATTACCAACTCTTTCTCACAATGATATGTTTTACTAGATTACTAAACATTTCTCACAATGATATGTTTTACTAGAATACTGAATATTTCTCTCAATGATATGTTTTACTAGAATACTGAATATTTCTCTCAATGATATGTTTTACTAGAATACTGAACATTTCTCACAATGATATGTTTTATTAGAATACTGAATATTTCTCACAGCGATATGTTTTACTAGAATACTGAATATTTCTCTTAATGATATGTTTTACTAGAATACTGAACATTTCTCACAGTGATATGTTTTACTAGAATACTGAACATTTCTCACAGCGATATGTTTTACTAGAATACTGAACATTTCTCACAGCGATATTTTTTACTAGAATACTGAACATTTCTCACAGCGATATGTTTTACTAGAATACTGAATATTTCTCTCAATGATATGTTTTACTAGAATACTGAACATTTCTCACAGCGATGTTTTTTACTAGAATACTGAATATTTCTCTCAATGATACGTTTTACTAGAATACTGAACATTTCTCACAGCGATATGTTTTACTAGATTACCAAATCTTTTACACAATGATATGTTTTACTAGAATACTGAATATTTCACACAGTCATATCTTCTAAGAGGTTATCAACTTCGTCTCTTGGCCACATCTCTTAACGATATCTTTTTCTTTGTTGCCAAATCCATCTCTCGGTGATATCTTTGACCAGATTGACAACTTCACTTCTTAGCGCTGTCTTTTACTAGATTGCCAACTCTTTTTCTTAGCGATATCTTTTGCTAAATTACCAACTACATCTCTTAGCGATGTTGTTTCTTTTTGAAAAAGTTGATAACTTATGTATAAAGCACTAACTGGTCACTAACATTACTTTAAGTTAACAAAATGATGCTTACATGGTGTAAAATCATTAACGGTTTGCTTACATGAGTCTTATGCATTAACAGGTTGTCATTTTAAGCGCCAATTGATGAGTGAATTTCATTAATAGGTTGTCAACTAGAGTGCTATATAATAACTTCTTGCACACCCGAGTTCTATTCATAGACATTTGTTAATTCGCAAAGCAATTGTCTCATCATTGAAAGTTATAAACGTGTTTCGCACATGCTTGTTATAAAAGTTGGAAATCCGTAAGCGACGGACGAAACATGTTAATTGAAATAGGACGGCGCTGCTGTAGAGGGTAAAACATGCAAAATCCTACCCTTAGCATACGAAATGAACTTGTTACTAATAAGTTGTGATATTATTATATTGATGATATTGCACGTGCCGAACTTGTTTAGTTATTCACGAAGTATGTATTAATCAACGCTTTTTAAATAAAATTGTGATATTCTAACAGTCAATTATACATTTAAAACATTCAGATAGATTGCAAACTCGTCTACAATCTTGAAACTAGAACGACATTACGATGCGAAATTAATCGAATATCAATAAACATGGTGTGTTGTAGTCCATGATTCAGGCTTGAAAAACTAATCAAGCTAACTTAGCACGGGAAATGCACATCATCACAGGCATGTAACGATTTCAACTTGCGTAATTGATTTTGATCATCTCAGCCTAAGAGTATCCGAGGTTGATAAAAACGTAATGTATCTGTCTGGGTTTACGAGAACGGAAGTCATATTCTTGCTTCGCGAAGTTTCTCGTTATTGTATCAGATATTTTATTAATTGATTTACGTATTTTTTTTAGATTATACCTGATAAGAGAGAATTTGATGCTTAAAACATTATCTTATTATTTACGCCCATTAAATTAAACGTACAGACACGCATCGTATACATTAATTTGCTTGTATGGATCTGGTCAGGGTCGATACATAGATCAATCGATAGGTAGATCTATGATGGCCGGATGGATCGATATGTAGATCAATCAATAGGTAGGACTTTGATGGCCGGATGGATCGATACGAAGATCAATCAATAGGTGGATCTATGATGATCGGATGGATCGATACGTAAATCTATCAATAGGTAGAACTTTGATGGCCAGGTGGATCGATACGAAGATCAATCAATAGGTAGATCTATGATGATCGGATGGATCGATACGTAAATCAATCAATAGATAGATCTTTGATGGCCAGATGGATCAATACGTAAATTAATCAATAGGTAGATCTAGGATGGCTTGATGGATCGATACGAAGATCGATCGGTAGGTCGGTTGGTCGATGTATAAACTGATTGACTGATGAATAAATAGTTGGATGGATTGATCAACAGGATATTCTAATATCGATTGATTAATGGTGGACTGATGTATTGATCGATAAATTAATCATCAGGCGAAGAGAGATTGATCGATGAAAACATGAATTTAACTAAGTCTCAAGATGCGTGAAGAGTTTTCACATTGTGCAAAATAATACGGGATGAAAGTGTCTAAATATCAGATAGCTTTCTAATGAATATAATTTAGAAATATTCATAAACCTGTGTGGTCTATATGATATCATTTATCATTTCTTGCGGATTATTTATAGGTATCAGATGTTAAATTTAATTTTGTACGATATAACTTGGGAGTTTGTAGTCTGTCTGCATTCAAAACTCATAAATATTTCATCATAATCTGTTTCTCTTACGGTGCATGCCTTCAAAAAAACAAGTTTCATGTAACAACGAGTCTTCTTAAAACAAAGCGAATATTGCACGAAACTGTCGTAAATCACTAAGCCTGTAAAAAAACGTGGACAATTGATGTTCGGCTTAAATTTACATACATACATACTGTGTACATTTAATGATACTTCATTTAATGAATGAATATTTAATTGTCCCAAATTTAGCGTGTAAAAACAGGATAAAAGTGGGAATTCAGAAATTGCCGCAGTCCGACCAATTGTCGGTCTTTTGAAGCAGGAAATATGAAAGTTACGTTTTGCAGTGGCATGGTGACACTTAATTAAACTATATAAGATTGATTTTACTAATATTGTATAATCGTCGAGAGTTTGTTGGCCTTTAAAATTAATTAAAATGTACTCTAACTAGGATAATTGCTGGGAATAACAATTCCACATACACATAATTGTTTTCACGCTGATGAAGTGGTTGTAAACATCGGGGGGGGGGGGGGTGAACAGGTTGTTGTGTCAAGTACCTATGAAACTTCTATTTCTGTGAGGTAAATTATTTTCGGAACGATCAGAAAAGCATGCGTTGTATGATCGATCCTGTAAATTATTTCCGAAAATTACCGCAGGAATTCGGCTTCTTCTAAATCATTAATTGATTAACTGCAGCGACTAAGTTAACGAATATCCCCTTGCACGAAAATAATAAATGTATAATTTAAATAAATTTTAAACAGCAGTGTACTTTAGTCCAGTTTAGAATGACACAGCTTCCTGCGGTCATACATGAAATTTTAAATGTATCCAACTAATTATTAATGAAGCGGTCATGTAGTTTAACACAACCGTCGGATTTTGTTCAATTGGAAATATCTTAAGAAAAAGTTACACGAAATATATTGTAACAAACCTGTAAACAGAAATAAAACGTACTTCACAATAGTAAAGTCAAACATCTGGTTTTAATTATGAAATACACATGAAATTAACTTGGCTTGTAAAGTTGTATAAATGATTTTAGTACGATTTTAATTATATTGTTGATGGGCGGACATGATTCGGAATGCTGTAGAACATACGAACATGAAATTGATGGAATTTCAGTTTTAAAAAAATCTCTTCTGCTCCAGGTAATGGGTGTAAAAATGGAACGCTGAAATGTCACCCGGACGCTGAGTGCATAGACGGTGAATTTCGGGCAGCAAGATGTAGATGTAAAAAGGGGTTTCATGGGACCGGAAGATTCTGTGAAGGTATGAATATTACTATTAATATAAAGTCTATTCATACGGAATGCACCGCTACTATATATCTCAGATAGATTGCTCAATACAAGTACGTTATCAGACAGTAATATGTATGACTTTAATCGTTCAGTCTTGGTGAGTATACAAACATAATGTGTGTTGTATACGTTATAATGCACAGCCAAAAATTGCATTCATTCCGTATTTGCACTAAAATCCTGACTTTGATATGGATAGAAATATGTGTTTAATTACATTTAATTTCAGATACAAATGAATGTGATTATAGGAATGGTGGCTGCGTTCATTTTTGTCACAATACAAAGGGAAATTTTACATGTGCGTGTAAACATGGTTTTCAGTTAGACGTAGATAAAAAAGATTGTGTCGGTAAGTAGACTTTTCATTTTTTTATCAGTAATAATTAGCAAATCGACGGACAAATATCACTAGCAGCAGAATACAATACATAACCGTTATTATAAAAATACTTATAATTCTCATTTTATGGATTAAAAAAGTCGAACTTGAGTGACCTAGAATGTAAATAGATGCTGATGGAGTAAAGAATGATATTCCAACTCCGCATACTTTGTGTACAAAATGCGCCAAAAACATATTATAACATAAGCAAACACAAATTCGACCATCTTCACATCCGAAAAATGAAAATCACAAAAAGTCACATCAGAACAACTTAGAACAAGTTCTTAAATACTCCTGACAGAAATCACACTCATTAAAATCAGGCTCTTCTCAGTCGTGATGAATAAAACCTAAACATGACGACAAATGTTGAATGCCAACATCAGTGGGTCAGTGAAAAGAGGTTTATAGATACACATAAAGGGGGGGGGTGGGCTGACAACGACCAACTGAAAGGGAGTGTGACAATTACATGTTGATATTTTATCGTCTTTTAGATAAAAACGAATGTTTCATAGACAAGGGTGGTTGTCAACATCAATGTAAGAATACATTAGGCGGATACGAGTGTAAATGTAACCAAGGATATACGTTGGAAGCGGATGGAAAACGTTGTAAAGGTAACATTATCACATATCAGTTGTTACATATCCAGAAATAATTGACAAAGCTCGTTCTTATGGAATCAATTGTCTTCCCTGAAAAAGTGCCAGCGGTGATATGGATACATTTGTCATGTTGACTTTTGTTTCATGATATTCGTGGGAATGATGATACATTGAGAATCATTATAATTTGTCGCCGGAAAATGATCGCATGAAATGGATTGTCGTCCACATTCGTATCATGTTATTGCTAGCATCTTTTTATAATTTCATGTACATTCCTCAAAGATATTTGTACATAGAGCATCATACGTATGACATGTAAACAGTATGTTTTTAATTTATTCAGTTACCATGTGATGTATATATTAAGTATGTTTTTGTCTAAACCTTTACATTCTAACTTTTACCAAGGCAGTGCTGGTGTCTGGCTCATTTGATCTAAATTTTGGATACACGCCTTTGCATATTATATTATTAATTTTGAGAGAACGACAATTACAGATTGTAATTCGGATGTCAGTATTTCGTTCTAACTGATCACATTGCTGTCCTGATTTGTACTATTTGTATAACGTTTATCACAAAAAGTATATCACATAATGATTTTTCTTCACGTCTGATTACTAGAGTGTTAAAAAATGATATCATTTTGAATATATTCGAAGGCTGATCCAACAGTTTATGTTAAAACCACAGCAGGCAAAAACGGAAAGTTTATCTATGCTCAGTATACAAACATTCAGTATATTTTATTAAATACTTGGTTTTAGCATTACGTATGGTGGCATACTTCTACCACCAGATAACCTCTTAATTATCGAATTAGTTATGTTGTTAACGCGTTACTTAACTAGTTGGTATTTTGATACAAAATAATATCATAAGTTGGCAAGCATGCACAATAGTTCAAACAACTGCCACTGGATCTACTTGCATCATAATAGATAAGTGATAAGAGGGTTAAATTAATTTTATCATGATAGCAAGATAAATATCTGATAATTAATTGGTTAACACGATACTTAACGCGTTGACATGATAAATAACATGATAGTTATCTGGTTAATGTGATACTTAACATGATAACCTCTTACCACTTAATATTTACACATTGATATTTTGCAAGTAGTGGCAGTTGTTGGCACTATCATGCATTTTTCAGTTAAGATGTTTATTTGGATTAAAATATTAACCAGTTACTTATCACGTTAACCACATAATTAACGCGATAAGTAAGTGGTTAACTAGTTAAGTAACGCGTTAACCACATTTAATTTAATATCGTTTAATTAAGTTCTTATAGTGCAGCATTTGTTTACTGTGTTGTCCAATTGTTCAACATGTATCAATAAGTAATGACGACAATTGATTTATCCCCTATCGAAACATCGCTCAGAGACACAGTATTTGTATAGAATAATAACACATTACAACATGATATCACACTGTATTTTGTTCATTCAGTTGGTACCTGGTGCCCTGATATCATACTGTATTTTCTTCATTCAATTGGTACCTGGTGCCCTGATATCATACTGTATTTTCTTCATTCAATTGGTACCTGGTGCCCTGATATCATACTGTATTTTCTTCATTCAGTTGGTACCTGGTGCCCTGATATTATACTGTATTTTCTTCATTCAGTTGGTACCTGGTGCCCTGATATCATACTGTATTTTCTTCATTCAGTTGGTACCTGGTGCCCTGATATCATACTGTATTTTCTTCATTCAGTTGGTACCTGGTGCCCTGATATCATACTGTATTTTCTTCATTCAGTTGGTACCTGGTGCCCTGATATTATACTATATTTTCTTCATTCAGTTGGTACCTGGTGCCCTGATATCATACTGTATTTTCTTCATTCAGTTGGTACCTGGTGCCCTGATATCATACTGTATTTTCTTCATTCAGTTGGTACCTGGTGCCCTGATATCATACTGTATTTTCTTCATTCAGTTGGTACCTGGTGCCAGAAACGACAAGGTTGTGAACATTCCTGTAGTACCACCCAACAAGGGACAGTGGTCTGTACGTGTCGTAATGGATATAAACTACATTCCAATGGCAAATCATGTATCCGTACGTACGTAGCCATAACTGGCATATTATTGGTAACTGAATTCTAATTGCACGATAAATGTCAATACACATACATGTATTTACCTGCCCGTGTGGATATTAGTTCGACCCAATTAACTTTGAACTAACTAAAACTAACGACAACTACATGTCTTATCCAAGGTCGTACAATACACATGGTCGTACAATACACATGGTCGAAAAATACACATGGTCGTACAATACACATGGTCGAAAAATACACATGGTCGTACAATACACAAGGTCGTACAATACGCAAGGTCGAAAAATACACATGGTCGAAAAATACACATGGTCGTACAATACACATGGTCGAAAAATACACATGGTCGTACAATACACATGGTCGTACAATACACAAGGCCGTACAATACACAAGGTCGTACAACGCACAAGGTCGAAAGATACACAAGGTCATACAGTACACAAGGGCGTACAATACACAAGGTCGAACAATACACAAGGTTGTTCAATACACAAGGTCGTACAATTCACATGGTCGAACAATGCACAAGGTCGAACAATATACAAGGTAGTACAATACAAAATGTAGTACAATAAACAAGGTAGTACAATACACAATGTAGTACAATAAACAAGGTAGTACAATAAACAAGGTAGTACAATAAACAAGGTAGTACAATAAACAAGGTAGTACAATACAAAATGTAGTACAATAAACAATGTAGTACAATACACAATGTAGTACAACAAACAAGGTAGTACAATAAACAAGGTAGTACAATACACAATGTAGTACAATACACAATGTAGTACAATACACAATGTCGTACAATACACAATGTAGTACAATACACAATGTCGTACAATACACAATGTAGTACAATACACAATGTCATACAATACACAATGTAGTACAATACACAATGTAGTACAATACACAATGTAGTACAATACACAATGTAGTACAATACACAATGTCATACAATACACAATGTAGTACAATACACAAGGCCGTACAATGCACAAGGTCGAACAATATACAAGGTCATACAATACACAAGGTCGTACAGTACACAAGGTCGTACAGTACACAAGGTCGTACAATACACAAGAAACTTTAAGTAGAAGTGCATTGTCTGCCATCAAGTATTAAATTATTCTGCAGGTAGACAATGGTAGCTCGAAGGTTTGCATCGTATTATAAGACGTTCTAAGGCCCGTAAAGCTGCGTGCTGACTAGCGAATAAAAACTAATTGTTTTAACCCTAGTGTGTAACACAAACAAGAAAATATATGTATTCAGGAGTTATTTGTGCACAAGTAAAAGACGTCACGACACTATGGCAATACGACGGGAAAACAACTTGGAAATACAACATGTATACGATGTAACAGTTGTAATGTTGTACGAACATATCATTATACGACATCCTGACAATGCGACAACACAATACAAATACACATGTTCATAACTATATGATACAACAATAAGACGATACAACTGTAATACAACACAACTATAAAACAAAACAATTATGAAACAAAACAACTATAAAACAAAACAACTATAAAACATAATAATTACAAATCAAAACAACTACAAATCAAAACAACTACAAAACAAAACAACTATAAAACAAAACAACTATAAAACAAAACAACTATAAAACATAATAATTACAAATCAAAACAACTACAAAACAAAACAACTACAAAACAAAACAACTACAAAACAAAACAACTATAAAACGAAACAACTGTGAAAACACAAATACAAAATACAACCACAAAAACACAACTATGAAACAACATTCCTATAAAACAACACAATTATAAACAACACAACTATGAAACAAAACGATTATAAAACAACACAACTATAAACAACACAATCTATAAAACAACACAATTATAAAACAACACAAATATAAACAACACAATTATAAAACAGCACACATATAAAACTACACAAATATAAACAACACAATTATAACACAACACACCTATGAACAACACAACATATAAAACAACACAACTATAAACAACACAATCTATAAAGCAACACAACCATATATAACACAACTATGAAACAACACAACCATAACACAACACAACTATATACAACACAACTATAAACAACACAACTGTAAAAACATCATAACCATAAAACAACACAACCATAACACAACAAAACCATAAAACAACACAATATATAAAACAACACAACCATAAAACAACACAATCTATAAAACAACATGACCATAAAACAACACAATTATAAAACAACTCAACTATGAACAACACAATATATAAAACAACACAACTATATAACAACACAACTATAAACAACACAACTATAAGACAACGCAAATGTAAGACCATATGACAAATACAAAAGCACAAATACAAGGCAGTACGACAACAAACTGATGTTTCATTACTACTATTAGACTGTTTGTCATAAATCGACTGAAATCTGGATTATCATGCAATTTTTAATGCTGATTTTTTTATTAATTATATTGGACAGAAACGTGTAGAATGGGTAATGGAGGCTGTCAACACATCTGTGCGGATACACAAGACGGTGTGGTATGTTCGTGTGCCGTGGATTATCTACTTAGATCTGACAATAAAACGTGCACAGGTATTATACAAATAATTGTCACTTGTCATAATATGTCGTCATATTATATCATAAGAGTATATTATCAAATTCTGAATGCGTTACAAAAAATATGATCCTAGGGTTATTTAAAATAGATGGACGTTGTTTATTTGGATCTAATAATAAATTACTAATATATGAGACGTTGTGATGAGGCTACAAAAATAGTCACGTTTACTTTAACATGATAGAAAATATGGTTTGTAGGTCGCAAAATTTTCACTTCTATTCTTTTATAAATATACTTATTGTTCTTCCGAGGTACGATTCGTCGCTAAATATTTTCGTACCATGGATTTCACCGTGAGAAACTAAGGTTTGGTGCCCGCGAATTAACATCAGTCGGGTGACTGTAAACGCGACTATTTTTCTGGCCTGAAATTACTAGTATACAAAACTGAGCATAAAATTATACTTGAAAACATGATCACCTAATCACGATTTTAGAAATTGAATGCTTGGCACACTATACCACTCATAGCAACGCGTACACATTCCTGAATGAATGGTTTTATAGAATGCTTGAAAATACTATAACTAATTAAACATTACAGCAACTTGTAACGTGAGTAATGGTGGATGTTCCAAGAAGTGTAAAGACACAGAAAGTGGCCCGATTTGTACGTGTCCGGAGGGATATGAACTTCATCAGGATCAGAAAAGTTGTTTAGGTAAATTACGTACTTATTTAACGTGAGATAGACTAGTATTAAGTACGGTATTATGTATAACACAAATAAGACTGTGTAACTTGGACTCTTGCAAAACAGTGCGTGTCGCGATTGAGGTACGTACCACGGTTACTGGTTCAACAGAAATAACCTTCAAACAACTATGACAAAATTGTCTTAGAACTTTGAACACTTTGATGAACGCATTCCGAACTACAACATGAACAGTCATTGTGCATACAGAATAACGCAGTTATAACGTCCTTGGGACCCGAATAATTTCCCTATTCTATCAATATTGCACGACATTGATACAATGAAATTGAGAAGGGTGTGTTCACGAATTGACATTTCACAGTATCCGATTCTCCATTATATTAGAGATCACTGTAATCGTGTTTTACTATAACCCTGTTTCACTATAACCGTGTTTTACTATAACCGTATTTTTCCATATCAGTTTAAAACACTCGCTGGTTAAAATGCGCGAACAGGTCGTGGAACAGTGTAACTTCTTCTGGATTCATGTTCTCCTCGCATCAAGATTTTGACAGAGTACATATTTGAAACATAACTGACCTTATCGCTGGCTGCCGGAACAGACCCTGGCAATATGATGCATATACTGTTTCAGAACGTAGATTTTAAACATAAAACACGTAATGTTAAAGTTTGGAATTCAAACATTCAGTACGCAATTACTTTATTACTACATGTATAATATTAAACAAGTTGTTATTGTTTTAGACATCAATGAGTGTGCTGTGAACAACGGTAACTGTAGTCATAACTG
This sequence comes from Lutraria rhynchaena, assembly GCA_008271625.1. NCBI lineage: Eukaryota > Metazoa > Mollusca > Bivalvia > Venerida > Mactridae > Lutraria > Lutraria rhynchaena. The sequence continues at coordinate 2,129,327 of VIBL01000065.1, forward strand.
TACAAACTTTGCTGGAGGATATACGTGTGATTGTCCACACGGACATGAAGTGGCTTTAGATGGACGAACATGCAAAGGTATATGTAGGGATACAGCATTATTGTTCTTTTGTCTTTCATTCACACTTGATTTTAGAGGATAAAGAATGAAATCAGTCGTCAGCGGGTTCTGAACAAGTTCAAAGTAATATTTGTGTAAACATTTAATACTTAAAGTGATACACGGGCGTACATAATGCGAGTTCTACAGAACTGAAGCTGTATAAAAAATATCACATTAAACATACATGTACGTGTCTTATTAAGTCCGCTTACTGAAGAAACTTACTCGGACATGAGTGCCTCGTAACAAATAAATATTCAACATAGCTCTTATTTTTTGTCCACGAATTGGAAATTAGAAATCAATAAATGAATGTTCATTCCTTATGTTATGCCTAAAGTCGGATCCTTTATCCTGATAATGATGTAGACTACGGATACGGGTATCATCCTTCGAGTGAAGTGGTGATAAAATCAAGGGGTAGTGAGAGAGGATGCAGGTTTGGTCATTGATGATAGTTATAATAATCTGTATATCCACGTGATTTCAGATATCAATGAATGTGAGACGAATGGAACATGTGATCATAAATGTATCAACAGTCCTGGTAGCTATACATGTAAATGTAATCATGGCTATGATCTCTATGGTCTGTCACATTGTGCAGGTAACTACTTATTTATCTCAACTTCGTGTTTCTACTGCTGGTAGTTGGTGCTACCAGACTGTTTAGTCTGAAAGAAAAACGTTTTTCACTTGGAGACGTTCTATATTTCATTTTTCCTATGGTCCCGTATGGTACGCTTCACAATATGTGAAGATAAGGTTAAATTGTGGTACTCAAAATTCCGTTCAGTTAAACTCATCTACACTACGTTATATTCTGTTAAGGTTTGCCATTCAGCTCTACTTTCTGTTAAAATCATCTACACTACGTTATATTCTGTTCAAGTTTGCCATTCAGCTCTACTTTCTGTTAAAATCATCTACACTACGTTATATTCTGTTCAAGTTTGCCATTCAACTCTACTTTCTGTTAAAATCATCTACACTACGTTATATTCTGTTAAGTTTTGCCATTCATCTCTGCTTTTTGCTAAGCTATTCTACTGTACACTCCGTTTTGCGAAGCTTTGTTATCATACAATCCTTTCTTTCTGTAAAGCTCTGCCTAACTAAATATCGTTCTGTTAAGTTATGCTACTCTACACTGTGTTCTGTTAAGTTGTGCTACTCTACACTGTGTTCTGTTAAGTTGTGCAACTATACACTGTGTTCTGTTAAGTTGTGCTACTCTACACACTGTTCTGTTAAGTTGTGCTACTCTACACACTGTTCTGTTATGTTGTGCTACTCTACACACTGTTCTGTTATGTTGTGCTACTCTACACACTGTTCTGTTAAGTTGTGCTACTCTACACTGTGTTCTGTTAAGTTGTGCTACTCTACACTGTGTTCTGTTAAGTTGTGCTACTCTACACTATGTTCTGTTAAGTTGTGCTACTCTACACTATGTTCTGTTAAGTTGTGCTACTCTACACACTGTTCTGTTAAGTTGTGCTACTCTATACACTGTTCTGTTAAATTGTGCTACTCTACACTATGTTCTGTTAAGTTGTGCTACTCTACACACTGTTATGTTAAGTTGAGCTACTCTACACACTGTCCTGTTAAGTTGTGCTACTCTACACACTGTTCTGTTAAGTTGTGCTACTCTACACACTGTTCTGTTATGTTGTGCTACTCTACACTGTATTCTGTTAAGTTGTGCTACTCTACACTGTGTTCTGTTAAGTTGTGCTACTCTATACACTGTTCTGTTAAGTTGTGCTACTCTACACACTGTTCTGTTATGTTGTGCTACTCTACACACTGTTCTGTTAAGTTGTGCTACTCTACACTGTGTTCTGTTAAGTTGTGCTACTCTACACTGTGTTCTGTTAAGTTGTGCTACTCTACACTATGTTCTGTTAAGTTGTGCTACTCTACACTATGTTCTGTTAAGTTGTGCTACTCTACACACTGTTCTGTTAAGTTGTGCTACTCAGCACACTGTTCTGTTAAGTTGTGCTACTCAGCATACTGTTCTGCTAAGTTATGCTTCCCTACACTCTGTTCTGTTAAGCTGTGCTACTTTACATTGACTTATGGTTGATTTCTTTCAGATCGAGATGAATGTTCAGAAAATAATGGTGGATGTGAACATAAATGTATAAATAGCGTGGGTAGTTTTAAATGTGTTTGTAATGATGGATATAAACTCGACAATAACGGCAAGGATTGTGTGGGTTGGTAACACAAGATAATTTTATCGTTGAAAGAAACGCTTAATTCTCAATCGTAATTGCTGTGTTAATTATTCATGCGAGAAAAATAGCATTAATGTGCTATTAATGTACCAGATAATTCTATAATTAAGAAGTACTCCCTGGTTTACATTTACATAACGTGCCAATAAATCTTCCATCTAGGTTTTACAAAATGATCGGCTGTATATTGCAATGAAATTAGGACATTTGTTAACTCATACAGTTAGACTACGAGTGACTGCTTAAAAATATAATGCGTTACACTTGTTACAGTGCTAACAAACACGTAACATAATTTATAAACAATAAAATCATAATTAGGCGTAAAAAATAGGTTTGTTTCCGGTTACCCGACCGATCCATCATTTACCTGCCAACTCCAAAATTTGTTACGGTATCTAAATCTTAGTGCTATATAATAATTTTCACAACAGTGTTGCCGATATATGTAAAAAAAGCGTAAAAGAAGGAATATCCCTACATACCGACCCATCTTTTTTGAGGCATGAAATCGGAAACAAACCTTTTATTGTTTAGGCCTTATTAGCCGAACTGCAAAATAATTTTGTAAAGTACTTGATGAAGTTTCATCAGGTGATAATAGATGAACAGCCATGAACAGTTGAACCTAATTAGTACGGAATCAGTTTGTGCTCTACATAGAAATAGACTGTTTAGCAACAGCTGTATTATCTGTCTCGTTAAACACTTAGATTGTATTACATAAACGGTCCTTTATCAAATGGTTTTCGACACGACTGACATCTTTTTATCCGAGTGCTATTGGTATCTCCTATATATAAGAATGGTACTAAAATATTTGCCTGAAAATGTCCCGCATATTTAGATGAATGGATAATGCTAACCTGGACTTAATGATTCTCATTCCTGCTTGATTTCAGGACAGAATACATGTAATGAACTTCCATTGGAACCTGCCGCAAACACATCATGTGAAAGTCGCGACCAGGATATACTGTGTATACATAAATGTAAAAGTGGCAAGTATAAATTCACGGCAGATACGGACCAGTCCGTGATGTCGACACATTGTGGACCGGGTACAAAATATAACTGGGATCATCAAGTCAGGAATATAACCTTACCATCATGTTCTTGTAAGTTTGCTGGCATTAAAAATATGCGTGTAATCTGTAAATATAGACATGTTGTAAATGTAGAAATGCCTGTTGGTGATGTTAATAGGGGCGAACCTTGCAGTATATAATTACATTCGTTGGAATACACCTCAGATATCATTTAATGAGTATTCCAATACAATTTCAAACAATTGCAAATTTTAAATTTCTTTATATCCATACATTAATATGAAAGTTTATTCAAACAAATCCATATTGTGTACGGGAGATTCTAAGAAAAAAATATTAGAACCAACTTACACAGAACAATATGTGTTTTTCTTATTGCTAATTTTGTGACCAAATAAAACTGTTTTATTTGATTGTATTCAAGCGGAGGTAGCCACGCCAAGTGTTGCCAAAAAGATTGTGATGATGTTTGTGTCGCAGGAATGCAAGAAGAGAACATCTATCCGTACTAAAACAGCACAAAACATTACATCTATACTGAACTGTAAGTTTTTATTGTATATTATAGTCAGTACAGAGGTCATACAGACTATAGAATCACTTATACATACTGTAAAGAAAATCGCAATTACGAAGATAAAAATCTCAAAATGTTTGAGCATGCGGACCTCAATATTGCAAATGTTTCCATGTATAATGCACTTTTAAAAGAATGTAATTAAGTTTATAGCGTTTTAGTCTGGACATAAGTGATATACGAGCGTACTGTATTTAGCTGAATGGTGTGGTTGTGGCCGTGGTAGTGTTGTGGGCTAGAGGTCCGTCACCCACGTTAGTGACTATAAATTCGAGCGTCTACAAATGTCATAATCATCTTGTTTCATCAGGACATGGATTCTTGTTCCATACCGCGGATACCTGGTGATTCTTTCAAATGAATAAGACTTTCAACATAACAAGCTTAAATGATTGGTATTGTCTCTTTACAAGATACACGTACATATACAACACAATATACGTATACATACAACAAACAGATAACATTAACACTACATATCTAAGCTTAATTTCAGGTCGTCGTAGTTTACATCATGTTACTATGGATAATCATTGTGAACTGACTTGTTTATGTTTTCGTTTATCTTTCATCTATTTCTTATAGTGTCTAAACAATTCAAGTGTAAAGGAAATTGTGAGGTTGTAGATTCCATAGATTTGAAATGTACAAGAATTATACATAGATTTACTGGTGGGAGAGGCCCACTACCACAACAAGGCGGATATGTGATCAACATGGAACTTTATGTCGCTTATAAAGCGCTTGATCAAGAAAAAAGTAAGAATGGCTTTGATGTTCATTAATATAGTATACTCAATAGCTTTAAAAACGCAGACATCAATAAGTTTTTAAATGAGTTGCATTTTCATGCCTACCTTTAAAACAGGTATTTGATATCTTCCTGGGGGTACAAAATATGTACGTTTAACTGAATGTGACCGATCTGTGAATAAATATATTAGAATATGATAAATTAGTCATTTGGTTGAGTCCTTCTCAAATTAGACAAGCTGGAATTATCATGTGATATCAGCCTTGTTTTTAAATGCCATTAAGAATAAAACCAACACACATGTCTGCGGGCAAACATCCATAGTCTTATGTTATACATGTACATCGCTATTCATTTCCTTAACATGATCCCATTTTTACAGTAAACTAATTGTTACCATTTGCTTGTACCTTCCTTTCAACAATTAAATATTTGATACCAATTTGTTTGTTTTCATGTTCGCAGAAAATTGTAATTCTAAATGTGCCATGAAGAAAACTGAGAAAAAGTTAAAGAAAGTCGTAAAAAAACTGAGACAAGCAGTAAAACAGAAAACGTTTTCCTTCGGGTAAGGACAGTGTGTATTTCTGCTTCAATGTTTGTTCGTTCATGTTTGCTGTCAGTTGTCTGTCTTTTGTTATCCGTCCGTTACATTCGTCTGTCTGTTTGTTTGCCTTTATGTTATGTTCATCTCACTGGCCTATCTACCTGTCTCCTTACCCGTCAACCATTATCTGCATGTCAGACTTTTTCACGTCTCTCTGATCTTGTGTAAATTCTTCCGTTTATTTAATCGTGTTATTTATTCGTGAAGTCAACTCCATAATTTGAACACACTTCAGCCGGACGATGCCAAAAATACATTAAAACTCATTGGGACGATGTATAAAAACGCGATATTGTTGTTCCCCCATTCCTCGCAAGAGTATCTTTAACATTTTGTCTTGTGTACAACTTTAAAACTTGTATTGTCCGTCACATCATATTGTTGTAACACTGGATAATACCAAGTTCTAATAGAATCTAGACTTATTCGAATAAAACAAGATAAGTTCCCTCACAGTCTTCTCAACAGTTCACAGATTTGTGTTTCATGCTTATAGGTTTGTCGGAAGAATGAGTAAAGTAGACAAGATAAAGTCACCCAGAGGAGCAACTAAGAAACTTTGTAACAAGAATTGGATGCTCGTCAAAGACACTTGTGGTAAAATGCTTATTGAAAATAAGACCTACTGTATTATGACGTGTGTATAATATAATCATATATTCAAGTTTGGGTAAGCGCTATGCAAACTGGTCCGTGTGGTCATCACCTTTCATCTGAATATTACTTGGAATCATATAAAATCAGAATCTTCTGTTTTCACATGATACCTTAGACCACACTCAACCGGAAGTGACGACCTCATCCAACATCTACACTAACACACAGCGACCAGGCTCAGATCAAATCGTCCTACCACATTCTAGTTTTAAGTAATTCAGTACTAACGTTCTTATATTTTATGTTATCTTCAGATTAAAATGTAACATTATACCGTATATACACTGTACCTGCTAATACAGTGGTTGTTAGCCAAGTAAACGTGATAATAAAGGTTCAAATATAGGTAAACGGAAGTTCAAATAATGCCCATAAAGTCACAATTAACTGCTGAAAACCGAATACACCAAAAATAGAATCCATGCATAGTATTAGAACCTATTAAACGGCATAAGTCCACAGAATTCAGGGACTCATGTTTACATGGCTATATCATATCTGGATCATATCTCCTACATGTATATTTTCAGTTGGTTGTCCTGTGGGTTCCTTCTATAACAGAAAACAAGAAACATGTGAGAAATGTTCACCAGGCTTTTATCAAGACGAAGAAGCTCAGAGAAAATGTAAGAAATGTGGTGAAGGTTCACACAAACAAGGAATCTACGGTGCCTTCAGTCCTGAACAATGTGAAGGTAAGACATCATAGAATAAAGACTTATGTTCAGCTTGATAATTCTTTCGACTTATACAGATAATTTTAGTAACATTTTTGTTTTTATTGTTTTATGTGACTTATTGTCACTGGGGTTTACATTTTTTCACAATTTTTCAGTTATATACGGCGACCGGTTCACTTAACCAGTTTTCCTGGACTGTATACTAACCAGTACTAACTTATCCTTCAACAAGGAGCCGGCAACTTCTCCATATGTGGAGGAAAATCGACATTTTTGTCAAATTTTCATAGAAGGGTATAACCTGCCGCGATCGGGATTCGAACCCGGATTTCTGGGTTACAAGTCCAGCTCACTAACCACTGGACCAAGGCCGCGGCTCAACATTTTTGGGTAATCATCATTTGAATAGAATGCAGAAGGAGGAGGGGTAAATTCTATTCTACTTTTTAATCATAAAATACTCTGTTTATACAGAGGTCGGGCTCTTTGGAGTGATGAAAAAGTATGTGCTCCTCTCCTAACTTAAATCCTGGAATTGACCGTCCAGTGTTTCTTCTTAAATGAAACATCACCAGCTTGATTATTGTGAATTTAAATCAAACAGTTTTATAATGTAACATTGTTTTGTTATTTCAGTGTTATGTGAACCCGGTCATTTTTCTAAGAACGGGTTAAAACCCTGTACTCCGTGCCCCAAAGGAACGTATCAACCAGAGTACGGACGATTGTCATGTCAAGCATGTCCTGGTAAACTGACCACATCATCTAATGGATCAACTTCTTTCCGTAATTGTGAAACAAAAGGTATGTAATATAGCAATATATCATCTACATTCACCAAGGAAAACTAACGTTTAGAAGGTAAATCATTCCAAATTGCTTAGCTCCTTTATCAATCTACCATATATTGGACAGAAAATTAGCCAATCGTCTTCTTAGAGTTCGCCATATGATGATTTTAACATTAAAGATTCTGACTGTAGAATACTTACCTATATAATGACGTTAAACATGAAATATTTTGATATTAGTTCTGTAGGAAGTGTTCTTTTCGGGTTTATATTTATGTTATGATTAACGATCACTGTAAGAAAATGTTTTTTTCCTTTGACACCACACTGTTTTTATTCCTAACTATCGTAAATAAAGTTCACAAGAGAGAGCATTTATCACTCACGTCTTACCTTTATATTCATTTCTGATTCAGACATTTGTGAAGCCGGCCATTACTACGACGTTACAAAGTCAATCTGCGCGCCATGTCAAAAAGGGTTCTACCAGCCCCATAAAGGAAGAGATTACTGTAAGAGATGCCCCGGTGACACAACAACAGACATTGAAGCTGCAACTAATCAAATGGATTGTAAAAGTAAGTTAGCGAGTATATAGTAAAATGGATCAAGGCTCGAGGCATGTATCTCTTGTGGACAATTTGCAGCCCTGTTTTTCTGCTTGCTTCAATCTTAACTATTGTTTTACACATTGATAAAACCTCACAAAGGCAGAGTAATAAAACATTAACGTCACAATAAGCTCCAACAAATAAATAAGATAACATATGAGCCCTGTTCAAAGTGTATTTAATCTTGAATTCAGTCCATGTCTCGAAATATTAGATATAAGTCCTTCCGTTGATAAATTGTTTCAACACCAAAGAGCGCCATGAAAACGAGATTAGAACATTAGGATATTTTCTTCAGACATAACTCGTATAACAGAACGTAAAGACAAGTCTTAACACTCACGTATTTGATTGATTGTTCATGTAGTCAATTTTAAATTAGTCAATGATTTTATCTTAGATAAGAATAGGAGCACCGTGCTCCTAGCTTTGTGGGTCGTCATAGATAAGGATAGGAGTACCGTACTCCTAGCTTTGTGGGTCGTCATGTATAAGAATAGGAGTACCGTACTTTGTGGGTCGTCATAGATAAGGATAGGAGTACCTTACTCCTAGTTTTGTGGGTCGTCATAGATAAGGATAGGAGTACCGTACTCCTAGCTTTGTGGGTCGTCATAGATAAGAATAGGAGTACCTTACTCCTAGCTTTGTGGGTCGTCATGTATAAGGATAGGAGTACCGTGCTCCTAGCTTTGTGGGTCGTCATAGATAAGGATAGGAGTACCTTACTCCTAGCTTTGTGGGTCGTCATGTATAAGGATAGGAGTATCTTACTCCTAGCTTTGTGGGTCGTCATAGATAAGGATAGGAGTACCTTACTCCTAGCTTTGTGGGTCGTCATGTATAAGGATAGGAGTACCTTACTCCTAGCTTTGTGGGTCGTCATAGATAAGGATAGGAGTACCTTACTCCTAGCTTTGTGGGTCGTCATGTATAAGAATAGGAGTACCGTGCTCCTAGCTTTGTGGGTCGTCATGTATAAGAATAGGAGTACCGTGCTCCTAGCTTTGTGGGTCGTCATAGATAAGTATAGGAGTACCGTACTCCTAGCTTTGGGGGTCGTGGATTCAAATCCATGTTTGTGTTGATGTTCAATGGTCTTTGTTTTCACTGAAATATGTATGTTGACGTGTTTGGCAACACAGGATGCGAGAGAGTTTTTTCTAAAACTTGTTATAATTATAGTTTTACAAATGGTAAAGAATAATAATTAAATGATCTTCTTATGAATAATTGATCTATTGCATCTTGTATTACATTTAAGGTCGGGAATGTGGACAAGTGTTCAATAAAGGAGATTTCAGTGGATTTATACAATCGCCTAACTATCCCGGGGATTATCCCACCAATGTTTCTTGTGTCTGGAAGATACGGCCCAACAAGGACAGACGTATTCTGGTGATTGTTCCGGAAGTATTCTTCCCGGATGGTTGTAAGGACAGGCTGGTGATGAGAAAATCAAGTGTGTATATTTACACCTTGTTTAATGTTTATATGGTGCAATCATTGGTGCTTCTATTTCCTAATATACGATCGTATAAAACAAGACACTACATTTACCCGTGTTTGGGTAGTTCAGTGCGCTGCCCTAGAAAATGTTTGAGTAACTTGATGATTGTTCGCTCGTACTTTCACTAAGTATTTTTACATGTTAATAAATTTCCATACACTCGTGTGTGCGTAAAAACGTCAATGGGTATATTTTGCTGACTGTCTAGCAATAATGTTAACCGAATAATTGCAAATAGTCCGAACATTGACCAAAACGTCAAAGTATCATATACATTGCATAAGATTACATTCACTACAGAAGAATATAAACATTGTTTTTGTTTTTAATATAAACATTGTTTTTTACAATACAGAAAATGCGTATTCTACTGTTTCCTACGAGGAGTGTAAGACAACAACCACACCGGGTGCATTCATTGCCAGATCGAAACGTTTATGGTTACATTTCCAATCGGATGGTACAAATACGGCAAAGGGTTTCTCCATTCCTTTTGTTACATTCAATCGTAAGTTTCTTCAGTCACATATCCTGGGAAAGATTTATTACTCAGAATCAAGTTCACCAATCAAGTGCTCGCCCAGTAACAGGAATCAAAAATATATATTTACTTAAAGAACTAATTCAAATGAAACTGACCATTGAGGACAGTTTTTATTTATACGGTTATCTAATTTGCATATTGACCGTTGTATAAATCTTTTTCTGAATATATTTTTGCCTGAAATGTGATATTGTATTTATATTAACAATTGTATTAATACAGAATCTGAACACACATTTAGTTTAAAATCATCATCGGGCAAATGATAAATTTTGAGGTGTTTAGAAATTACTATCATACGGACTAATTAAAGGTAGACGGACAGATAAAACTACGTACTTACATATTTACCTATATGTACATTGCTTACGTGTACTAACGTATATTCTTTTCAGCAATATACCAAAGATTGATAGAGAGTATAATCACGGATGGAAATTTGTACAAGTCTGAACAACATCAAGCAGTATTGAAGGTACGTGCACCCAGCCAGTCCAATAATCTAAAATAGCTCCCAGTTTGATACATCATGATGTAAAACCGTACATTGACTGACACACAGAGACATAACCTTGTAGTTTTTAGGGGACTTAATGTAAAGACTAAACAAATGATATGATTGCATGACCATGGCTTATTATTTTAATCTTTTGCTTCGTTGCGCTTAAGTAATACCAATAAGCATCATTACCCGATCAACTCTCTATATTCTACGTATTTCAGTCATGTTAAAACTTATTACAATCTTTGCTTTATTTGTATTTAAGGACAGAAGACGTTTGCCGATCTTGTTAGAAGTGATTGAAAAACCAGAACTCTTCTTCCTGAAGTACACAAATGCCACTGATAAATTATTCCCCGCCTCATTTATTAAATTATTGAGAAAGAAAGTAGGGCGGTTCTACTATCCGAGATACAAATAAAAGGAATTCAAAGTTCAGAGTACAGTCAACAATGTGAAATGTGATAATATAGATATGCCACGCGCCATATCTAGGTTTGCGTTTCTGTCAGTTGTCGTGTATCACGTGTACTTATCTAGAAAACGCATTTTCACATACTTATTGACTGCGGGAACTTAAAAACTAACAAGTTGGGGGTGATTACTGACAACGTTTATTGGTCATCGTTGTCTGAAAAACTAATGAAACGTTTTACCAAATTTGACTAAAATATAGAAAACCTCAAAGGTGTGATAGGTAAGGCGTTCTGATTTAATTTGCTTCTAAATATAGACATAATGTGACAAAGTGAAACTATGTTCGTGAAATGCGACTTTATAAAAGCGTGATTGTTACAGACATAATACAATGCAGAAACCTGATAACTACGATAAAGGCAGTTTCTGAATAAAAACATTAAAATTGTTCTATTAGAAATAATATGGTAACGATAAAAACTCAGTGGTGAATTTACTTGAGGACGGATGAAAACGGAGTACATATTCTGAATATTTGAGTTGTACATATTTTAAATATTATGATAATTTAATTAACTCTTCAACTTTATCTGTAAATAGATCTGAAATAGAGGAAACGATCGATTGATTCCAACCAACCAGCGCATTTTCCAGGACACTCGCCAATATTCGTGTAAATCCGTGAAATAGCGTTAGTGTTTGAGATTTACTTCAATGTCAGACAGTGGTGTATTCAAACAGAAAAGTGATTGAGTACAAGCATGACGAGGAATTAAATGCCGGGTCAATAGCTACATGTAGTCCCAACGTACAGCAGTTACAGTACACAGTTCCAATGTGATATTATGTTATCTTTAATTGACGTATGTACAAACAAATATTTCTGGAGTGCAATGAATAAAGTTCGTCTTAATTAAACAAACATTGTGGACACTTACGTCCGAAACACCAAGTTCAATCGAATACCGATCGAAATGAATTGTAAATACTGAATGGACTTCAAATAAGTATAAAATATCATCGCTTGTCTTATTATCTTACTAAGTACACATTGAAACTCATTTCACAACAGGCTCACTTATTGCCCGCACTGAATACATAATTATTTAAAATCAATGATTTGTAGAATTACTGGTTGGATGAGCAGACCTTCTGTCAGATATAATTCACATCTTGCGCCTGATTGAGGTAAGCGCTGTTAAAAATGGCTGTGAACTAAGTCGTATACAGTCACACATTAATGTTTCATCCACTGTGACAGATTCGATGGATGGTATGAAATATTTATCATAGCTCTAGGTAACACAATACATGTATTTCTTAGCAACAAACCAAATATACAGTGTAACTGAAGGTACAGCCTTTGGGCGTTTTTGTTTCCTAATTTAGAAATTTCTGTCACCTGACACTGAAAAATGTAAATAAATGCATGTAATAGAGAATAATGGGTTCTGTGTAAAAACACAAGGTTAGTCAGTAATCTTGTAAAAAAGTCCGTAAAACGTTATTGGAACAGTAATTAGAAAAAATCTTGTAGCTTCAGAAACTTCAGTATGGTTTAAAAACGACATTCACAATAACACAGAAGGTGATGCCTCTTAATCCTGCCTCTTAATCCTAACATCAGATTCACTTCAAAAACTGAAATCTGAAAATCTGGAATTCTTTAAAAGGGTTGTATTACTGGTTTAAAATTGTTAATGAGAAATTATTCATTATGTAATCAATAGTTTGCGTTTTTGTTTCAACAACTGTAATAATGTTCCGCATGAAGTGTTTCAAGCTACAGACAGAACTCTCAACATGATATCATATGAATATTTACACAATGTTTACACATGTTAATGATCATACAATATCAGCGTATAATACGTTATACTATTTGTGAATTGTCAGCTCAAACCTTGGGTTCATTCGTAAAAGCATTTATCCAGTTGTTTATACGAAGTTACCGATTGTTTATATAAAGAATTTACGCTTTAGGGGTGTGACAAACATGGCAAGCATTAGCGATATGACAGGCATGAAGGCCATTAGTGATACGATAACATGACAGACATTGCAGAAATGACAGACATGGCAGACATTACAGAAATGACAGACATGGCAGACATTACAGATATGACAGACATTACAGAAATGACAGCCATTACAGACATGACAGACATTACAGACATGACAGATATGGCAGATATTACAGAAATGACAGATATGGCAGACATTACAGAAATGACAGACATTACAGAAATGACAGATATGGCAGACATTACAGAAATGATAGACATTACAGAAATTACAGCTATTACAGAAATGATAGATGTTACAGAAATGACAGATATTACAGAAATGACAGACATTACAGAAACGACAGACATTACAGATATGACAGACATTACAGAAATGACAGACATTACAGAAATGACAAACATTAGAGACATGACAGATATGGCAGACATTACAGAAATGACAGACATTACAGAAATGACAGATATTACAGAAATGACAGATATTACAGAAATGACAGATATGGCAGACATTACAGAAATGACAGACATTACAGAAATGACAGATATGGCAGACATTACAGAAATGACAGACATTACAGAAATGACAGATATTACAAAAATGACAGACATTACAGAAATGACAGACATTACTGATATGACAGACATTACAGAAATGACAGACATTACAGAAATGACAGATATTATTGAAATGACAGACATTACAGAAATGACAGATATGGCAGACATTACAGAAATGACAGACATGGCAGACATAAGTGATATGAAACATTGTAGACTTAAGGAAAAGCCACACGTGACAGACATTAGAGGTATGACACAAGGAGCGGACACGAGAGATATAACAAATGAGGCAGATATAAGTGATATGGCACATATAGGAGACAAAAGATTTAACAGACATTAAAAAAAGACAAAATTATCTATCAAGTTAATGATACAAATACAACAATATACAATTATAAAGTATTTGAAACTTTACAATAAACAAGCTACAATGCATAAGAGTATTCCCACTCACACATTATACATGAACATTGTATGTCTCTTGGAAGAAATAATATAGTTCGTAGACGGAATTATTCGGGTCGAAAGAATGCATTAAAGTTGATGGAGAGGTAGAAGGCCCTAGAGAGACATGTCTTCTCAGATAGGTCACATCGTTTGTTTCACATCGCTGTCTCACATACCTGACTGGCGTGTAGTTGTTAGATCCAAACACGCAGAAGTTAGAATATTAACCGATGCCTGCGGAGTTGGGTATTGTTTGCTGACAGTAGGAGCGCACCTGAAATACTGTTCAAGGACGTCGTACAAGAACGCAAAACACACATTTCAGAACACAATTATTTACATAGCAGGCGCTGATATGTGAGGATGATATACGTACACATGCATACATTTTACTGTTGTCAATGTTTTTGTTCGAAAGCATCATCAGACTTAGCTTCTTCTTCTCGGATAGCCATCTTATGTTTCTGTAAATCGGAATTTCTCGAATATAAATCACTGAATGTGTTGGCGATAGAAGCGACCGGAAGTGCTATAACTATTAATCCATTAATTGCACAAAATGATCCGATAAGATAACCAAACGTCGTTGTTGGGTAGAAATCGCCGTATCCAATAGTTGTCATGGTGATTAGAGCCCACCACATCGATATTTGCGTGGACGGGAACATTAGCGATTCAATTTCAGCAGAAAAAATGAGACAACCATAAACAATCACAGCCAGACCAAACGTAAATGCAAGAAGAAACAGCTCCTTTACGCTCTGTTTCAACGCCAGCAAAAATATGTGTAGGCCCTTATAAATTTTGCGTAAGTGAAATATTAGTAAAAGTCGGAGAACATTCATTGATTTGCAAGCAAAATAAAATTTTCCTAAACGGATGTTGGGATTATCATTCTCTTCATCTACCAGCCAACCTTTGTTTGTTTCGATTAGTGTCGACGTCACCATAGTGACACACAGTGTTAGTTTAATCAAGTTATATAAATTGCAAAAATATGTTTTTTTACTAGGACAAGCCAAAAAATGGACAACTGCTTCGAATATGAAGAATATAATACATATGATATCTACAGTGAATAAGGCTGGGTGTGGATCTGTTCCGATCAGTATCTTCACTTTTTCTGGTATTGTGACGTAAAATTTAGCAATTGATGAATTACTGGCTAACTTGTGTTGAATGTCGTAGAAGTAGGGGTCAACTCTTACGGAAGGTTCTGCCCAGATAACATGCACAACAACACTGACCATCACCATACATATATATACAAAAAACCAGATCTGAAAGATTGTATACATTCTGTTGACGTCATACATAGTGACATCCTTATATGATGTACACATGCTGTGACGTCAGATTTAATGACATTTTAATGACAGTGTGTCTGTTGACGTCAGATACAATGACATCCTTACACCATTTACACATACTGTGACGTCAGATACAATGACATCCTTACACCATTTACACATACTGTGACGTCAGATACGATGACATCCTAACAAAATTGCTTGTTAAGCATAATTTATACTCCGCATAATGTGAGCGAACGGGAGTAAATTATACCACACTGATTTCCAAATTCAGCAATTTATACATTAAAGGCAAAATATCATTAATATACGAAAAAGAATGATTTCAAATACAAATATGGCTTTATACTGTCAACTTATGGAATTTAATGGAAAAGATGAGGTACAAAATGTTCAACAAATACTGTATGACGTTAAGTATCAGTATTATAGTAAATGTTGATCCCAGTGTGTCAATAATAACGTGGTCAATTCCTCCCAATACGCCAGCCATATTACTTCGGTCAAACACGTATGCCGCATGATAACGGCATGTACATTTCTCAGGTATTTCTAATTATCATATTCCTTAAGTTTGTTGTTTACAAATTGGACTAATACGAATTGATTACACGATAGCCAAATCGTGAGACGGAACAAGAAGTATGTGTGTTTCAAATCATGTAGATTATCTCTGATTTCTCAAATCATATTCGGTCGATTTTGAGACTCCAAACAATTTTGGACCAATATTTTTTTTATCAAATATAGATCAACAAGCAACAAACTACTTACCTTTGCAGCAGGAGAAGATCCAGGTTCGTCCACTAACAACCAGAGGCGAGTCTTAAGAGAGTCGTGGTTCAAACATTTAACTTCTTCACTTTTATTCATGTCCATAAACCGTTTAAACAAATCAGCCTTGGTATCGACTTTATCCACCTTCGTTTTGTTTACACATAACTTGTCCTCTTCTCCAGCTAATAGTTTCAACGTAACAATATCGTTATCAATTTCATGGATGGTTTTCCAGCAACACGGTGCCACCATCTTCAGTGGAATCTTCCAGAAGAGCATCTCTTGCCTGAACGAACAGGGACAAACATCACGCGGAGTGTGTACGGCCCCTGTTCGATGAACATTCAAAATGTGTCGGAACATCATGGGGTCTCGGTCGAACTTCCTCTCCTTACATTCATCCGTCGCAATACCGCTCAAAACGCTACGTGGTATAGACATGGCTGCTTGTTTGGAAATATAAAATTTTTTACCCCCAACCACAACCATTAACGTGTCTGGATCCATGTTCTGCAGTAAACGTCCGTTTGATTACAAAAAAATAGTCTATGTCATTAAAACATCATATAATATAAGACGATTTCTTGCTACGGTTCAATTAACGTAAATTAATGTAAGTAACAACAAAGATCGCTGTTGAAGTATACCAGTATCCCTATCACAATTATTGATAGCTGGAAATGTTGCCTGTAAACAAGTTGGTTCATATTGATCAGAGGTATAGATAGTCAGTTCACGAAGTTAGATGTATTGTTCTTAACCTTGGCTGATTACACACAATTAGAATCACGAATCGATCCTTGCTCAGCAACCAAACAAAATAATTGGTTTCAATTATTAATTAAAATTCCATTCGTTGTTTGATGGTCATATTTAAATGGATCCTACTACAGTACATAGCATCAGAAAGTTCTTAAGAAGTGAAAATAGAGCAGGCTGATGAACAGAGGTGAATTCATTCCTCATTTCTAAACAATGTTCACATTTCATCTCTGAACAATGTTCACATAATTAACCATTACGTAGAATGTGTCTGCATTCATGCAGTAAAATGTGTGGTGCAATAGAGCAGAAATTCAGTCATTTAAAAGTTATTTATCATGGTAATTCATACGCCATTTTAATAATAGTTCATTATTCCAATGTTCTAAGAGTTCCATTATTCATTACATGTGCTATAAGTATTATGTAAAAGGGCCACACTTTCGAAGAACAAGTTTTCTCCACAATAACTAATTTTGATACACAAGCAGTAAAATAAAAAAGATGGAAACGAATTTACTTTGGATCTGAGTATTGAATTTAAAAATACTTACAAAAGTCAATATAACTATAATTTTACTTATATACCATAGTTATACATGTATCATTAAATCAGGTCATAGATTCAGAGTGAGGCTAAAGTATCATGTGTAGGTCATAGATTCAGGGTGAGGCTACAGTTTCATGTGTAGGTCATAGATTCAGAGTGAGGCTACAGTATCATGTGTAGGTCATAGATTCAGAGTGAGGCTACAGTATCATGTGTAGGTCATAGATTCAGAGTGAGGCTAAAGTATCAAGTGTATGTCATAGATTCACATTGAGGCTACAGTATCATGTGTAGGTCATAGATTCACAGTGAGGCTACGGTCTCATGTGTAGGTCATAGGTTCACAGTCAGGCTAAAGTATCAAGTGTAGGTCATAGATTCACAGTGAGGCTACAGTATCATGTGTAGGTCATAGGTTCACAGTGAGGCTACAGTATCATGTGTAGGTCATAGATTCACAGTGAGGCTACAGTATCATGTGTAGGTCATAGATTCACAGTGAGGCAACAGTATCATATGTAGGTCATAGATTCACAGTGAGGCTACAGTATCATGTGTAGGTCATAGATTCACATTGAGGCTACAGTATCATGTGTAGGTCATAGGTTCACAGTGAGGCTACAGTATCATGTGTAGGTCATAGATTCACAGTGAGGCTACAGTATCATGTGTAGGTCATAGATTCACAGTGAGGCTACAGTATCATGTGTAGGTCATAGATTCACAGTGAGCCTGCTGTAAGGTTGTGATATATCAGACACAAAGTTGTGTGTCTCTTTACAGACCTGTTCACTGTGTACAAAGTTGAGAAATTTACAAACATCAACTGAAAGCATTGTTTATGATGAAATTATGTGTCATATCCAAGATAACAAACAGGCACAATTATTTAGAAATTTATTTAAATGAACACATATGACTATTACAATACTATTGTACTTAATCAGAATTGTTTCTCTGAGACAAAAATATGAATATCGTATAAACATGTTAACATTCAGACAGTGAAATCATTAAACACAGTCCTTAATTCATCAATTTATGTTTCAAAAATGACATGTGTAATTTATCCAAAGGCCCATTTTTGAATAAATGCCAAATATTGGACAATGGGAGCATGAACACTGTAAGCTAAATGAATCAGTTCATCAAATAACATCATAAGACATCTTAACTAAGAAATAGCCATTGATGGAGAAATAACCCATTTAAAATTTTGCACATTTTGAGTGATATAGGTGGATTGTGAATAGTATATGGCAACAGCTGTATAAGTATCGAAGTGTTATAATAAGTGGTGTTGGTGCTAGATGAAATGATAAAATCTATTAAACCAAACAATAGCCAATTTAAAGCATTACAAATCCTAATCTGGGCAGATGAAACTGAGGTTGAGTGATATGGGTGGATTAGGAATGGTCCGAATTAACAATCAAAGCAATAGATGAAATGGTGAAATCTAGTAAACAGACAAACAAGTTAATCATTATATGCCCCCTCCCCTGGGGGCATAACAAGATGTACAAAATTGGTTGCTATGGATGAAAATTAGAATTTATTATTTATAACAGTCTTATAACACTGTACATCTGAATAGTCCATATTGTTCTGTACTAACGTCATTAACTATAAGCTGATTTTTTAGAACTAAACTGAGCCAAGAATTTTCTATAATTGGTTTCTGTGATACACACATGTACTATCATGCTCTCAGGATCATCTGTGGGTTCCGTGGCAACAACAGTGGCGTTCTTATGTAACCAGCTATAAGTATATAAAAAATATATGTGTAAGTTGTGAATACTTGAAATTTTTATCATGAGTTCTGTCACAGACTGAGGTTACATGATTAGACTACAAGTATTTCATTAAGGTTACCAAGCAGTAATAAATGAATTTCCCTATGTATGTTAGCATCTGACACAGGCGTTTAAATGGGCTTTAACGTCGCACCAACAGACAGGGTCATTTGGCGCCTTATCCAGCTTTAACGGTGGAGGAAGACCCTAAGTGTACACCTGGGTAGAACCACTGACCTTCAATAATTAAGCTGGACTTCTTCCTCATGTGAAGTTTGTCTGTGTCCGTGTTGGGGTTCGAACTCACAGCATTGAGGGGCTAGTGATTAGTAGCCAGAGACCATAACCACTCAACCTTGGCGCCCCTAGCAACTGGCAACTTCCCCAATATGAGTCAGAGAAGGTAGACACATGAACATTATCACAAACAATTAATGATTCATCTATTCTAAGACTCAATATTTTAATCATTTGTCCCATTTACCAAACACTACTTAAATCAATTAAAATCAAACTAAAAACATCTTGAATTCACATAACATTTTTCCATCTATAACAAAGATGGGAGAATGTAAGAAATATTTTAAGCCTACAAATTAATCAGCTTTAATGGTTATCATCCATTATGTATGTATAAAAAATACATCATTAATTTTATATAAATATTTGAAATAAAGAAAGACATGTACCTATAGTGAGGTCCACTCATAGGTATTTTCATTCTTTTCTGGAAGATATTGGTATATTTTAACACCCTGGTCTGTATTTCCTGTATGAGTACATCCATACCCTGTCCAGTTAAGGCCGATATAGGAAACATATTCTCTCCATACATATCACCACTGACTGACCTGAAATATGAGTTATTCAATATCTTATATTCTATCAATCATAATGTAAAACTTGCAAACAATAGTCTTGGGACATTTTCATTTTTTTATTATTTTTTATTTTTTTAATTAAAGAGACCATATTCATGATTTACTAAAACTTTGACAATGCATCAAATGGTAGAATGATTTGATCAGTACTGTATTACACAGTATAATAAAAATCGCCACTATCATGTTATACGTTTTTTTATAAATTAACATATTACATGAACTGTTGACAACAAACAGTTGTCCGGGCAGGAATGACGGGATGAGAACCTTTAATGTGTTCTACTATGGTTTTATCAGGGTTCTCTCTTTCTTTTGGGGGACTGGGGCCGGGGCCCTGGGCGGGGGAATTTCGCATCATTTTCAGTTCAAGGGGGAATTTCAAAAGCCTAATTAATATAATAGGTGGGGGAATTTTTACCAAAAATAGGGGAAAAAAGTGTATTCCAGAGGTGGGGGAATGGGGCCGAATTTCGGTCCAAAAATCGGGAAATCGAGAGCCCTGTTTATCCAACTGGAGAATTTTACAACATGATCAAGACATTCAACAACGTACAACAAATTATCTTACTCATTAATACAATCCACTTTGTTACAGACTTCAATCATTGAATTAAGTTTATAAGAAGGAACCAAGTCGTGAACAGCTTCCAAAACGTGTACTTTGTGTATTTCTGTGTCAGGGTGGCTTATATCCCTAACATGTAGAATTATATCCTGAAACGGTGTGAATAACACTAACACATTGTAGTAATTCGTTGTAGAACAATACATAGCTGTCAGATCAAATGATTAATCATATAATTAAAAGATATTTTACTCTCTTTATCAAATGATCTAAATAAATAACAGATCTCACATGGGAAGCATTGGGACAGTATAAATAGTGGTTCAGTAGTAATACCATGCATAAAAAAGCCAATCATTAATCTATTATCATATTAATAAATACAATATTTAGGAAGGAAAATGTTCAGATAAGAGAAGTTTCACTGTATGACATACCGCTGAGATTGTATTTTCTAGTGTAGCTATAAATGCTGATTTCATATTTCTAGGTAAGTTGGATATGAATCCAACTGTATCTATGTATAACACCATCATACGATTCGGCAACATTCCACCGTGTGACGTCACATCTAGAGTCGCAAACAAACGGTCACATGGAACCATATTTTTATCACCAGTTAATGCTTTGATAAGAGTCGTCTTACCTAAAAATAATGAGTTTCATAATTATACAGCAATAAAAAATATTTTTTAGCAAAAAGTGCTATTAACCATGGACCAACTTGAAGACAGGTTTCACATTTCAGTGTGGAAAATATATATCCATGCTTTTAAAGTACTTATGTTTACATATTATGTCTATCTTTAATGAAAAATGCATTTTTTTTGCACATCAAAATCAGTATTATTTTGTGAATAATTAGAGAATAGAAGGTTAAATATAACGCTTTTAATGACAAATATCTCAAATCCATTAAATAAAACTCCAACTGAAAATAATTTGATTTTCTTTTTACCAGATAAAACATTCATGTTGGGGAGGCATAATAATACATTATAAGAATAAGATTACATAACTGGGCTGCCTTCCATGATACATCAATCATTATAATGACAGGCATCTAAAAACATGATGTGATATCTCTGAACAATTTACTAAAACGTTACTTTTTAATTATCATACAATATACTCATTATGACTCACGAAATAATTATCATACTACACACTCATTATGACTTGTAAAATAATTATCATAATACACACTCATTATGACTCACGAAATAATTATCATACTACACGCTCATTATGACTTGTAAAATAATTATCATAATACATACTCATTATGACTCATGAAATAATTATCATACTACATACTCATTATGACTTGTGAAATAATTATCATAATACACACTCATTATGACTTGTAAAATAATTATCATAATACACACTCATTATGACTTGTAAAATAATTATCATACTACACACTCATTATGACTTGTAAAATAATTATCATACTACACACTCATTATGACTTGTGAAATAATTATCATACTACACACTCATTATGACTCATGAAATAATTATCATACAAGAATGATAAAATACAGACCAGAGTTAGTATAACCAATAACAGCTACACTTGGTATCTGTCTAGTAGTACGCTGAGATATCACCATTGCACGTTGTTTCTTTAATGCTTTCAATGAGGCTAGAAGTTTCTTCTCCAAATCCTAGTGTAAACAATGTATACATTAATAGACACAGAGCAAAACCTTGAACAATGGAGTGTACATTAGTGAAAGTTGTTTTAATATAATAATTGGAATTTTAGAGATATACTTCTTTCGTTTTCTTCACTTTTAAAGAGTATAATATCATCAGTATGTATTGCATTTGAATTCACAAAATGGCCACTTTGTAACTGTAGATATGTCAGAATTGTTTTTTTTTGTTCATACACTGATGAAAAACCCTATATTTTAATTTGTACTTTAAATGTTACAGGTGTACGTATTTAATACAAAAGACATGAATGCCCCTGTCTTGTAGCAGATGGAAAACTTATTTCCAATTGTGCACAGATCTGTAACTACAGTAAAACTTCGTTATTGCAAGCATCAATATCACAAGCACTCAACTTATCTAAAGGAGTTTTCAAAGTCCGTCAATTATTGTTCTTAGTGCTGTATAATTTTCAACAAACAGACAAATACCTCGCTGATTAGAGCACCACATTTATCTTGAGCAGTTAGTCTGTTCCAGTGACTCCTCGAGACAACAAGGTTTTACTGTAATTTCATTACATGTATACCAGTATTTATAAAACATTATTACATGAGGAAGTTTCTGAAACATAAAAATGAGTTTTCTTACATATCTAAGATACCATTTATGAAATATGAAGTAACACAAATGAATAGTTACCTTAATTGGCAGTATAGAACCATAGCGTACAAAATCCTCACTGTATTTCACTATTGATCGATTCTTTAAAAGAAATCTGTTGTAGAAACAAAAATGATATACATTAGTTAATCATACAGTCAAGTGATATAAAACAAAGTAAAGACAGTGTCAGATCCATATGTACAATGTCAGCATTTAGCAACAACAGAACAAAGAAATAAATTCATTAAGCCAACAAAATACAAACATAATACAGTAAGTTAATATGACACAGTAAGTTTATATAACACAGTAAGTTAATATAACACAGCAAGTTTATATAATACAGTAAGTTAATACAACACGGTAAGTTTATATAACACAGTAAGTTTATATAATACAGTAAGTTCATATAACACAGTAAGTTTATATAACACAGCAAGTTAATACAACACGGTAAGTTTATATAACACAGTAAGTTTATATAATACAGTAAGTTCATATAACACAGTAAGTTTATATAACACAGCAAGTTATAATACTACAAAACAGAACCAACAATATTTTGCTTTATAAATGACTGAACTAAAATTTGTTCCTTTTTGGACAAAATCATCATTTACACCAAGCAAACTAACAGACAGGGTTCCAAAATACAATCTAATTGAAATAAAAATACAAGTTCTCCATGACAAAAAGCCAGGAAAGTTCAGGTGGATTGACAGTTGATAATGTTTTTGTCACATTTAGTATATAAACAATACAGAAGTGTTTACCTCAAATATGGAAGTTGAGACAATGCCACTTGAATCTTTGCTTCATTAGTTACAGCATAAGATTTAAACACTTGAGATATTATAAAACTCCTGAAAATAGAGAATTAGATTAATCACCTGAACATTATTATTATTACTATATCAGAGTTATATAACCCCCTTATTCATATTTGAAACATGTTCAAGAGTGCTTAACAATGTAACATGTGATAACGGAATAATATAATCAATATTAGAAAAACAAAAGCATGCAACATGACATATGGACATTAGATCAGTAAAAACATGAGACATGTGACATAAATACACACGATAAACTAAATTAGGACACCTCTGGTCTGAAAAAAAAAATGAAGAAGGAGATCAGTGAGTGACATGATACTGAAGTGACCTTTTAAGGTACAAGCTGTTTTATCCAGATTCAAATTTTCACAGATGGAAAACAGACATGGATAGGACAGAACATTTCATGTGACAGTATACAGTATGAACTGATCAGACTTTGTATCACCAGGGCACATACTGCACGGTAGGTATTGTGATATGGGTAGAATATGATAGAGCAGCAATTATTCGACAACAGATTATCCGAAAACCTGGTGTAACCTGAAAATAAATTTCAGTCCCAATTTTTTTCCTATATATTTCAATGTAAAATAACCTGTTTATCCAAATTGTATGATCTGAATGCCATGGCTTATCTGAAGTGATAAACAGGCCTCCAAAATCATTCAACACATATATTTTTCACACCTGTAACCTTAAGTTGACAATTAACTATGATCAACCAGACATGTCCATCGAAAGATTTCTTTAGTGTCAAAAGGTGCAAACAAAAAAATTATGAAGCCATACTGTAAAAAGTATTGTTTGTCTGGTTTATTGTTTGCAATAATGGGAACATCATCATCCTATTTTGATGTGAATCCGGTTAGATGATTCACATTAAATTTTAACTGGATTTAATTGCATTATTGATATCATAATTTCATTTTAATAAGCAACTAACATTGAATGTGTCCACTTTATTTTTTTGGAGTTTGTTAAATTGTAATGAAATACTAAAACAAACAATACACAGGACCATTATAAATTACTGACAATTTAGTTTAAAATCATTCCATTTTGAAAAATTAATAGGAACACAATTACTTACAATATCTTAGTTGACAATGGGGTAATTTCAAGATAAAGTTTTGTTGATGAATTCTAGATTTCTTTTATCCCAGATTATCTGACACCATGGATTATCAAAAAAAATATTTTGGACCCGTTGATTTACGATAATCAAAGTTCTAATGTACAAAATTTCAAAAGCAAAATCATTCCATGACTATAGGTGCTTGACACACCATCTAGAATTTTGCTATGGCATGTCAAGCATTTACACCTGTGACCCTTTCCTTGGTGTAGCTGCATTATCCCGCATATACCTCCACTGCTCACTACGGCATTTTTACGCATACACCTGTCCTTCTCATTAACACCTTTTTACGTGTATGCGGGTACCGCTCATTACCGCATTATCCTGCATGTTTAATGTTTTGAAACTGTTTCATCATTTATTGTTTCTGAGTACTTAATTAAATCATTGATCATGGTTGATCGTAACACAGGTAATAAAGACAGAAGTGACACAATACCAATAAAAATGATCAGGAATGTGATGACTAGTTAGGTTATATTGTACATGTACAAGAAACTGTTTTGTATGCATCTACTTTCCAAATATGAAAAATAAATTTGTGAAAATTCAATAATTAATGAAAAAAATATATCCTAATTTGCAAAAATTAGATTTTGATTCACACAATTTGCCACACCTGAAAAACATAAATAGACAACAGAACATTTATCAACAAACCTGTCATACACAGGAAGTTTCCATTTCTGTTGAGCTAAAACCAATGGACCTGCAAAAATTGCATTCACACAAACAAAGACAGCACTAACATCTGGTATAGCTCTCATTTTCTCTGAAGCACAATCAAATGCTTTGCTCATCGCATAAGGATTTTTGGGGTTTTTTACCTTCACAACAGTCTGAAAATACATGCAAAAATCATGTACACAGTATATGATGCATGCGTGGAATTTAGTATTTAATTATGTATAGAAATTACCTTGCTTACCAATCAATACAAGGATCCTACATGCATGTATCCCTAGACATCCAAAAGAAAGTGGGAACCAGATGTGGGAAAGACAGACCTTGAATAAAACATCTTCAGTCAAATCATCAAGTTAGCAAGTATTTGATTCCCTTGTGTCAGTGTACACAACATAAACAATTATATTACTTACTGAGCCAACAACTTCCCATTTGGGTATGGCTTCAACTAAAGCGATGTTTTCCTCTAAATCATTCCGTATAGTTTGTGCATTCCGTTTGGTTTCTGGACTAGCAGAAGCACGATCATCTAAAAGTATAAAATAAATAGTTAGAGATAAATATTCTTTGTTCGAATATACTGATACAGCAAGTAAAAACTAAACAATCATAATATTATTTAACAACATCTTGGTAATCAACAATCTTCATCATTGTAGATTGTTTATCCATAGAGTTAGATGTTAAATGTGGAATAACAGTTTACAGCAAATTTTTAAATAACAACAAGACATTTTTGTGCTTAAAGTTTTGTCAATCTTTAATGTTTATATAAAAGTAAGTTTGACAGCATGAAAAATAATTTTAATTATTAGATACGCATTTTAAGCATTATAAACCAGAGGTGTAGAAATATACATCTCTGAGTAACTAAAGTACAAAAAATATGAGCAGCTATAGACAGAGTTCAAAAAAGGCATATACATATAGTAGTAATAGGTTAATAGAGTTTTCCCTTTATGTGGAATACAGTATCGTTAATTCTATAACTTAGTAGAATCTACGTTTACACTAAAATCAAGATTTTTAACAGGGGACATGTCTCAAATTCAATACTGTTAAACACAACATAAGGTTAATACAACAAAATTTGATAATGAAACAATTACTTATTTGAAGTACAAAAACTTTATGTCCCCTTTCCAGCAGATAACAATACTGCTTTACTGAAGCATTGAACTCTTCACTTATTCCATCCACATCTAAAATTACACAATAAGAATATATACAGCTGTACCATCTCTCTTTTCTATATACATATAAATATATTAAAACCTATAATATCGATTTCTGAATCACTACACTGATAGAGCTAAAATAATATAGATATGCCACTTTTTGGTATAAGCCACATCTGCAGCTTAAGAACAAAAGCTAGATAACTCACCTCCCAAGGCCAAAAAATACCCAAGATTCCTGACAAAATTTCCTATATACATCATCAGTTGGTTAGATATACATTTTCAACTGGTACAACTTGGTACATGAATCATGACATTTCTTGTAAAAAGAGGACAAAAAATATGGTTGGTCATACCATAGAAACACAATTTTTTCCTTATTAGAATCATAGGCCCTTGATTGCAGAGTTCCCTTTGTGGTAGCATTCATTATAGGCCCTTGGTTACAGAGCTCCCTATGTGGTAGCATTTGTTATAGGACTTTACAGGAACAAGTGTATTAATATGAAAATAGTAAACCTGTCAACCTACTTCCATCGCCCTAAACCATTGCCACTTTGAACCTTGTTGTTTGTATACTAGTATAAAGAGTATTTTGAATGACTAATTGGATCAACTGGACTTTGTAACTGAGCACCTATGATAGAATGATGAAGCAGTTAATTTGTTTAAGGAAATGTTCATTTTACAGATACAGCAAAAATCACAGCGCACCTGAAACCTCCACATCATCCTCTGCTTCATCATCATCATTTTCAGCTGTGTGATCATCACTTCCTGTCACACGTTCGCAGTAATGTCTTACTTGTGTCATATATTTAATATCCCTGTTACGTGACAATACCGATACACAATGAATTGAAACATTTCTCTTTGATGTACTATTACCGTAACTTCTGGTTACTTTACTGCAACCATTATATAATGAACTGTTTACTTGGTGAGTAGCATTCACATAATTTTCATACTGTCGCCCAACACAAAATGTTGAAGTCAAACATACTGGTTGATTAAAAGTAAGATACTCACAAGTTTTACAGAGTTTACTTAAAACAGAGCACCGTGACAAAGATTGAAGAAAGATCATACTAGCTTTAGCAAAACTGTATGTGGAGTCAATTTACTTTAAAAGAATATTAAAAAATGAATGAAAAGTTTAGTTAACAATGTGACTTTTGGAAGACTGCATCTTTGGCTTTGGATCGTAGCCAATTCTCTCGTGTATGATATCAGTCTTTGTTTTCAAGCTGGTCGGTGTATCACTGGTAGATGCTATACTGGCTAACATTTTATTCTGCTGGGACTCTCTATCTTTCTTCATTACTTCATATTCTTTCTCAATGTCTATAAGTTTTAATTCAATACGAGTTGGATTTCTTCGAAGCATTCTGATATCTGAAATTAAGAAGAATAAATAAATGAGGTGATCGTAATTCATTGCTTCATCACTTTTTTTAAATTTTCATGCTATATGTTATAATGCATATTGTTATTATAAAGTAAGTCTACAGGCTTAAGCAAAGAAAATGTGTGCTTGTAACAGCTTTGTCTTGGGCAAGTGCAACATTGCTTCATGAAAAATCACAAAGCAATGTCATACAATATGTAGGATTAACCATTTCTACACAGTTTGACACTAGAACGATTTTCAACATGTGAAGTTTTGCAAGTTAATGTTTATGCCACTTGCAAAATGAAAATCCAACTTGCAATTTTTAGTGACAATTTTTTATACAAAACAATGCCAGAATGAAACACTTTTTATCAATGATTTATTGACAATTTGTGAAAATTTGCTGATAATGGATTTTTTCTCACTCCAATTGTAACTCACAAAATTTTCCAAGTTGATGGAATTTTCACTTGCTAACTGTAATTTTTACTTGCATTTCATGAGCATGCAGACTTAGTGTCAAACCCTGCCACAGAATATTTTTCATATCTTCTTTTTTTCATAAATATCCTGAGAAGTTTATTTCAGGTTTTATACCTATGAAGTCCAAGATTACAGCCTCAAAAAGGACTAGACAGATTTTGGGAACCTTTATAACTTTTATTGGTTTCAATACAAGAAAAAAATTATGCAGAGATTTTTCAAAAACAATGACAATCATTTGAGTTATTGTCCCTTTAAAGCATTGAAGTCTATGGGAGCAGTCAATTTATTGCAAATTGAAGAAAGGAGAAGATCCATTCCAATGAAAGACTCATAGTAAAAAAATAAAGTTCATCAAGCAATATCTACAAAAAATAATATTATTCTATTTTTCAACTAGGGCATTAACTCTCACAAAAGTTTCAGTACATTCCTCCTTCATTTTTTTTTCAAAGTAATTTACTGCAACAACCACAGACTCCTTAGACTAACCTAGCCGTTGCTTCACCCTAGCCCTAGGATTCTAAGGCAAGTCTCTCTCAGAGCACCAAATATAAAGAGGAAAAGCGAAGTACCCAATGCAAGCTTGACTTAAGCAGATCTATCAGTTTTTGTGCCACTTTTAAATCATTGAAACTTTTTTAATGAAAGAATATGCTAGAATGAGAAGTATTATTGCAAATTGACATATGTGGAACAGTTGTTTATAGTTATTTTTCTTGATGTTGAGAATAAATAAAAAAAGTAAGTTGTGGTGATTAGTTCTTATCTTAGGCCGAGTTACGATATAGACGGATGCCGAGTCCACGAGTATTATCAACCAACATTGAAATACTTGATAAAATATAAGGATTTAAAGAAACATATACGTACTTATTCAATACAAAACTAGTTCAGATACTTTTCAGCATTCTGTATAACACAATGTTTACCCTGTAATAAATTCAATTAATAAACAAACCATGAGAGTTTGAACCGGCGCTTTCACTTAAAATTTTAGTTAACAGCACGAGTTACTTCCCTTCTATCGGTCAGATAATAATTTGCTGGCAGGTTTACATAGTAATAATACCAATAATCATGTTTCGAAAAGTAGAATGTGAGGTAACTGAGATATGATATAGCTTAATGAATATTTTTCATTTATCTTTTGGTTGCTTATTGGCTTTAATTCATATGAACATTTGACTAACCTTGTAACTAGTTTACATTTCGGACAGACCCTGTTTCGGACACGCATTAATTGGAATTCGAATGACTACAATACAGGAAAAGTTTGTCATTTTTTTCGCGAATACATTTCCATTCTTATTTTGATTGAAATTTAAATTATGTGCTTAACCACGTCTATCAATTTTCAGTTTGTGTAAGTCGTGAGACAATCCGAATTACTCCGGTCAGTCCGGACTTTTAACATTTCAAAATTTAAATTTGTTTCTGAATATCTCTACTATGATCTCATGTACTGATAAAAATAATAGGAAGTGGTGGGAAGCTTTGGAATGGTTCACTAATGAACAAATTGAATTTCATATACTTTTGTGAATCATTATATTGCAATTTTGTTTTTGCATATAATATGAATATTTTGGACTTATCGTTGTTTGAGTTAGATTGAAAATTTCTTTTCATTTAGTCAAATGTTAAAATACTCATCTATTATATCACTTATAAATTCCTACTAATTATGCAGTTGAAAATAATTTATATTGTTTATTTTTAAAGTCTGATATAAGGTCATTTTCACATCTGGTTTTTTCCATACAAATCTTGATCAAATAATAGAAGTACAAATTCCCGGAACATTTATCTTTTTGATTGATGATGATCAAATGGTTTTATTTACTTTTAACATTAAGTCTGTCAGATGTGTCTGTACTCTGTATACAACATCTCTATCTGTTGTACATAGCACATCACATCTTCATAGAATGACTTCATAGAAACAATTGCTTGTTAATAATATAGTAATATACTATCAATTTTTAGACTCCTCAGAGTGTCAGAGAGGCACAAGAAAGAAGATTGGCCAAGGAATTAGTATGTCACTATTGTTATCATTAAATTCTTGTAGCAAAATTTATGAACCCATTAGTCTGTGTACTTGTATTAATTTCATTGTTCTGATTCAAGCTCATTTGTGTCAAACCCTTGACAAGTGAAATTAAATTGAGAAAATTTTATTGACTGTTTTCAATATTATAAGGATATTACTGATGTGCAAAAAGAACAGTATTCAAGACAGGTGCCAAAAGGTTTAATGTAAAGACTGTACCTGTTGTCAGATTATGTGCTTGAGGAAATTTTTATCTGGTTATTGCTAACAGCCCTGTCCCACCTAACCGAAAATTCCACTGAATGTGTACTGAATTAAATTGGTGTATTCGTGAAATGAATGGTTTGTGTTCGGAGCTTTTCGTCCACATTCTTCAATGTTCGCCATCTTCCCAATAAAATTTGGAGCATGCATAAAATTGTATGGTCGAATGCTGCAGTGTTATTGGCAGACTTGGAGCATGCATAAAATTGTATCGACAAATGCCGCAATCTCTATCGGCAGACTTACTGGTATCCTTTTCTGTGTCTTGTCATTGTAGTATTGCTGTTCTGCAGTACTCTTGTAGTAATTCTGTAGTAGTTGATGTTTTAGCTGTGAAGTCAACTGGAACACTGATTACAAGCAGTGAACATGCAGATAATACTGGGGCAAAGCTGGCATAATCTAGTTCACTGAGAGATTTCGTGAACATTCAGGATATTTGATCTCATGTTGCATGTGATTTGTTGGGCCTAAGCAAAAAAATGGTTTGTTTCTGGTTACATACCCTAAAACATATGGGTTGGTAGTTGGGATTTTTTCTTTTATGTTTTTACATATATTGGCAACACTGTTGTGAAAATTACAATATAGCACTAAGACTTGGATGCCGTAGAAACTTAAGACTCGTCAGGTAAAAGATCGTTCGATCGGTTAACCGATAAAACAAACCTTCTTTATAGGCCTTAGGGGTTGGTTAAACGTTCAGGGCATATTCATTATAATTGTTACTCAAAGGGCAGGGGTTCATTGTGGTTTTGGTTCAAAGTCGGAATATTTGGGAGAAATAACGTTGCAAACACTGTGAATATGTTCTGGATTTTCGATATCAATTCACTATGGATTTTGGTAAGGTGGAACAGGGCAGTAAATACAGTTATTGTTGCAAAATTTACCTGGATTAAAAACATGTCCATCAGTAAGGTGGATATTCTAGAATATTCACCAATCAATTTACAAAAAAAAAAAATTGAAATACAATCAGAACCAACTGAATGTGAATCAATGGAAACAAAGTCACACATGAGCTTAGTACTGATATTATCATTTTGTTTACTTGTATGAAAAATAATTTGTTTCTCTGCATCGCTGTTTCAATACCATCCTATTTTTTGCAGGTTAAAGTTGACCGTATAATCATTGATGGTGTTAGTAGGACGAAGGATGACATTATTTCCAGACAGGTGGAGCCTGTTTTTGAAGCTGAGAATTTTATAGATGTAAGTCTCCTTATTAGCCTCGTAAAAGAAAACTACATTTATAGTTGCTAGTCATGTCTAGAGAACCAAGTTGTTGGGGATTTTTGATATTCTCTTACTGTTAGTTACCATATGCTGAATATTAAGCATAATTGTACGAGTACCTCATGTTTGTATGGATAAAATCTAGTATGATTATTGTACATTTATTATTTTATAGATGATACAAAGATGTTCTGAAGCCAAGGCTAGGATGCAAAAATTAGGAATATTTAAAAAAATAGAGGTGATAATAGACACATCAAAAGGTATATGTTTGTTTATTTTCAAAGATTATCTTACAAAGAGGTGTGTTTGTTTAGTCAACATCACATTAAAGAATCATATTGAAGAATCATCTGAAAAAAATACGTTGTAAGAATTGGAATGAGACATTATTAATTCATAATGATTTTCCTAAGGCACTCTTCATCAAAAAAGGATAAAATATTAGCAGAGAATGTCATGTGTTACGTACCAGTTCACGTGTACTGTTATTGTAGTATTAATGCACCAAATTTAGTTTGAACATTCCAGGTATCTAATGAATTTTTGAAGATTTGAAATGAACTTTTAATCATAAGTTGCTGAAATACAGTGTTGGTACACAATGATTTAATAACTTCATTTTGGTGAAATACACAGTCCAAAAATATTGGAATAATGTTTCAAACATGATGTTATACATCAGGGTGTCTTAGTGTAAATATGTTGTTGTAGCTTAGATATGTCTATGCTATCATTTCAGATAGGTATATTCTATTTTAGCTCAGACGTGTCTATTTTATTTTAGCTCATATAGATCTATGTCATTTTAACTCATATAGATCTATGTTATTTTAGCTCATATAGATCTATGTTGTTTTAATTCATATAGATCTATATTATTTTAGGTCATATAGATCTATGTTATTTTAGCTAATATATGTCTGTGTTATTCTAACTCATATAGATCTATGTTGTTTTAGCTCAGACAGATCTATGTTATTTTAGCTGATATAGGTCTATGTTATTTTAACTCATATTGATCTATGTTGTTTTAATTCATTTAGATCTATGTTATTTTAACTCATATAGATCTATGTTATTTTAACTCATATAGATCTATGTTATTTTAACTCGTATAGATCTATGTTATTTTAACTCGTATAGATCTATGTTATTTTAACTCATATAGATCTATGTTATTTTAACTCATATAGATCTATGTTGTTTTAACTCATATAGATCTATGTTATTTTAACTCGTATAGATCTATGTTATTTTAACTCATATAGGTATATGAAACAACTCAAAGGAATGTTACTGCATTGTTGTCATGAATAAAATTATTTTTTGAAATCAAACATTAAATTTGTCTAAAATATGTTTAATTTTATTGAGATTTGTGTAAGGAGTTTATTGGTGATGTATTTTAGGAGCGATGTCCAGTAAGAATGGCTATGAGGTAAAGTACGTTGTAAAAGAGCATGGATTTATGACTGGCGGAGCAAATACACAAATTGGCACCAATGATGGGAACTTGGTATTACATTTATCAAACATACATTATCTGCTGTTCTATAGTAGTGTTTTATATCATAACTGTGGGTGGAGTAATAAATGAGGCGATGAATAAGTTCTAGAATTTTTTGTAATTCTCCTATTATAGGGAAGCAATTTATCATAGTGGTACAACTGTTGATATTAAGTATAAGGTACATATATTTCAGTAGAGTGTTTGATCATAAAATTGTTATTAATAATTGTTATTCTTGCCTTGTGTCTGTCTTGTTAGATTATTTATTGGGCAGGTGGTATTTTGATCTAGGTATGATGGGTATACTAGCTCAGTGAAACACTGGTTTCTCTGTGACTTATTGTTTCTATCATATTAAATCTGTTTCCAACTCAACACATCGAGAAGCTAAAGTTTGATTGCTTGCAGAATGTTGAGATGCATTTTTGTGCAGGTATATAACCCTAGACCCGTGATTAGGTTAACTAACACATTTATAACTGAAATGTTTGTCTGTGTCATTAAGCCAAATGTACGTAATTATTATTTTAGTACATGTATCAAGTCATTTAAATTCAAGTTTGTATGAATTCGATTTGAGTCTGTATCTTCAAAGCAATAACTTATTAGTATCATTTTATAGCACTTGATTTAGTAACTGTACAGATTAATTTCTTTTTATTTTAGCTGTTCAATTTAAATATACCCAACTTATTTGGTAGAGCAGAAAGAGCTGTATTTGATTACACCTATGGTACCAAGCAGAGTCGACGTTTTGGTGTTCATCTTACTAAACCAGTCAATGGTAACACAGAAGTACTGTGAGTAATCTTGGAATTGAGTTGCATGTTGCTGTTACAGGGCTCTCGATCTCCCTAATTTGCGGCCGAATTTCGGCCCTCACCTCTGGAATATACTTTTTTCCCCTATTTTTGGTGAAAATTCTCCCACCTGTTGAAAACAAATTTAAGCAGGTTATGTTATATTGATTAGGCTTTTGAAATTCCCCCTTGAACTGAAAATGATGCAAAATTCCCCCCTCCTAGGGTTCCAGCCCCAGTCCCCCAAAAGAGAGAGAGAGAGCCCTGTGTTTTACCATTGTTGATGTTCACCTCTCTGATATTTTGCATTTTAAGAACAGATATAAATATATGCATACTTTACATTCCACAAATTACCTCCTATAACTGGTTCATTTAGCTGGATTTGTTAAAATGATCCCCCTCTGTTGTAATACATTAAGTAATAAACACTTTTAACTTGACACAGATAATAATGAATATAGTTCTTGTTTTCCATCAGCAGTGCTTGTTATATACAAAACACAATAGATAGGGAATGTATTGTAGTGTAGATGAGATCATAGTTAAATCGTTTTGGAGAGTTAATATCACACCAGGTTTAAATTTAGAGTTACTTTTCTTGTTACAAATTGTCATGATCACATTTCCTTATAAGAGCCTTGTACTGGTTATACTCGGAAGTGGACTCTAGTGTGATTCAACTGAGAAATGCTTTTTTAACCACCCAGTTACGATTATAGATACAAAAATGTACATGAAGTAGAAAATTATAGACAGAAGCGTACTTGTAATGAGTAGATTGCATCATGTGTAGTGTCTGTTGTGTTACTCTTCAGTGATTTCTCCCTTACAGGGTATCTCAGTAGTAAAATTATTTTCTCAGTTAGATGAACACTGTATTTCCAGTCTTGGGGCTGATGCATACCAGGCCTATGGTGAATATCCGTGGAGTGGTTATAGAGAAATGGATCGTGGATTTGGTGTTGATTTATCAGTAAGTTTAATCTATCCTCTCATTGTGTGCACATATCATTATGGTTATATATTAACTTATTAAGACATTTTTTGATTGTATTTTCTCCAGTAAATGCATCAGAACTATGTACCACTGGACAGAAAATGGTACCTGTTAGGTTATTTTTCTCTTACCTCATGTATCATGTGTTTAAAGGTGACTTTTGTCAGCAGAATATTGAGGGACAACTTACTGCGGGAAGGTAATCTAAAGGTTTAATTCTGATCAGGTCTAAACCAAACAACTATGATAAACTAGATGTTAATTTGATTTATCATTATTTGTAACATTTGATGTTATATTTTCAGTTTCCGTCTTTGATTGGTGTGCATAATGTAAAGTGGGAAGGTGTATGGAGAGATTTAAGATGCATGTCAAACAAAACAGCATTTTCTGTACGAGAACAGTCTGGACACAGTGTCAAGTGTAGTCTTACAGTAAGATCTACATCATGCTAACATAATTTTAATGTTCTCATAGACTAGGAGGGTTTGGAGGAAATGCTGAGTATTTTAAAATTTTCAAGCTCTTTATTTATACAATGGCTGTTTTCACCATACAAATGTACATTTAACTTAAGTATTTGAAGATAATGTGTATAACATACATTGTCACTTTTATTTATTGTCCTTACTTACAAGATCTTCTATATACATGTTTTGTTAATCTGAGGTTAGACTTAGGTATACCACTGTATGTATGTTTGTAGTGTTCATTTCATTCCTACACAAAAATTGAAATTATTTTTGTATTCTAACATAATTTTCCCTGTAAACCTTGATTGGTGGAAGAGGTACTTGTTCCATGCATTTAGGTTACTTATGGGGAATGTATTACATGATCTTCAATTAATTGTTAATTGTCAGCACTTCATGAACATGTTTGGCAATACATGTTTGTTGTGTTTTCTCTATAATTGTCTGAGGTTATAAACTGACTTTTTAAACTGATCTAAGAACACAGTGATCTATTAGTCAGTTTCAAAACTAAGTCATGAGACGACCAATAAGGTGTTTAGGTTGTAAGACGAGTTCCCTCGCTTAGTTGTAGAATGCTAGACCCTGGTACTCAAAGTGATATTGTTTAAGTTAGTATTGTATTTGTACAAGACATATTTTTCTGATTTTAGCATTCATTTGTACGAGACAGCAGAGATGATGCCATTCTACCTACTGAAGGTTCTCTTCTAAAACTTACACAGGTAAGGTTCTCTTTTAAAACTTACACAGGTAAGGTTCTCTTTTAAAACTTACACAGGTAAGTTCTCTTCTAAAACTTACACAGGTAAGGTTCTCTTTTAAAACTTACACAGGTAAGTTCTCTTTTAAAACGTACACAGGTAAAGTTCTGTCTAAAACTTACACAGTTAAGGTTCTCTTCTTAAACTTACTCAGGTAAAGTTCTCTCTAAAACTTACACAGGTAAGGTTCTCTTCTAAAATTTACACAGGTAAGGTTCTCTCTAAAACTTACACAGGTAAGGGTCTCTTCTATAACTTACACAGGTAAATACTATACCTAACTTTCAAATATCATTGTTATTTTATATAAAGTGGATAGTTGATGTCTGTCAAATTGAAATGTTTAATCATTCTTGTGGTAACAAAGTAGAAAGTAAGAAATATGATGAGCAGAAATATCCCATATCTGAGCACATTGGCGTGGTATTATAGTTAAATGTATGGTTACACAAATCCTCACATAGTCTGAGCATATCAACAAAACTATAACTTAGGAATGATACTGTACCTGTAAGTGACATTGGTATGTTTTCATAATAATATTTTCATAAGTCGTTTGAGGTCAGTTCCCTTATGCACATGGTGTATATTGTTATTTCAGTCTTCATGATGATACCATTTTTATTGAGATCTGTTGTGTTAATTTATTATTTTTTCTTGTATAGGAATATGCTGGTATTGGTGGAAATTCTCGATTTTTCAAACATGATGTAGAACTTCAAGCAAATAAATCTTTATTCATGGATTCTGTAAGTTTGTACTTTTTGTTTTTAATAAAGTATATAAACATACTATGAAGTCATAGGGAGGTTATTCTGTGATTTTTCTGCCTGTGTTGCGTGCAATTATTTTTCTTCTATGAGGTTTTAAGCGTGTTAAGTTTGGACATAATTCTACAACTGTCTCCCTTTTTCTTATCCAAACCACACAGCCTGTTTTATGACTTCATAGACTGGTTTCTCCGTGCTTGTATTCATCTGTGACTGTTTTATGACTTCATAGACTGGTTTCTCTGTGCTTGTATTCATCTGTGACTGTTTTATGACTTCATAGACTGGTTTCTCTGTGCTTGTATTTATCTGTGACTGTTTTATGACTTCATAGACTGGTTTCTCCGTGCTTGTATTCATCTGTGACTGTTTTATGACTTCATAGACTGGTTTCTCCGTGCTTGTATTCATCTGTGACTGTTTTATGACTTCATAGACTGGTTTCTCCTTGCTTGTATTCATCTGTGACTGTTTTATGACTTCATAGACTGGTTTCTCTGTGCTTGTATTTATCTGTGACTGTTTTATGACTTCATAGACTGGTTTCTCCGTGCTTGTATTCATCTGTGACTGTTATATGACTTCATAGACTGGTTTCTCCGTGCTTGTATTCATCTGTGACTGTTTTATGACTTCATAGACTGGTTTCTCCGTGCTTGTATTCATCTGTGACTGTTTTATGACTGGTTTCTCCGTGCTTGTATTCATCTGTGACTGTTTTATGACTTCATAGACTGGTTTCTCTGTGCTTGTATTCATCTGTGACTGTTTTATGACTTCATAGACTGGTTTCTCCGTGCTTGTATTCATCTGTGACTGTTTTATGACTTCATAGACTGGTTTCTCCGTGCTTGTATTCATCTGTGACTGTTTTATGACTTCATAGACTGGTTTCTCCGTGCTTGTATTCATCTGTGACTGTTTTATGACTGGTTTCTCCGTGCTTGTATTCATCTGTGACTGTTTTATGACTTCATAGACTGGTTTCTCCGTGCTTGTATTCATCTGTGACTGTTTTATGACTGGTTTCTCCGTGCTTGTATTCATCTGTGACTGTTTTATGACTGGTTTCTCCGTGCTTGTATTCATCTGTGACTGTTTTATGACTTCATAGACTGGTTTCTCTGTGCTTGTATTCATCTGTGACTGTTTTATGACTTCATAGACTGGTTTCTCGGTGCTTGTATTCATCTGTGACTGTTTTATGACTTCATAGACTGGTTTCTCCGTGCTTGTATTCATCTGTGACTGTTTTATGACTTCATAGACTGGTTTCTCCGTGCTTGTATTCATCTGTGACTGTTTTATGACTTCATAGACTGGTTTCTCTGTGCTTGTATTTATCTGTGACTGTTTTATGACTTCATAGACTGGTTTCTCCGTGCTTGTATTCATCTGTGACTGTTATATGACTTCATAGACTGGTTTCTCCGTGCTTGTATTCATCTGTGACTGTTTTATGACTTCATAGACTGGTTTCTCCGTGCTTGTATTCATCTGTGACTGTTTTATGACTGGTTTCTCCGTGCTTGTATTCATCTGTGACTGTTTTATGACTGACTGGTTTCTCCGTGCTTGTATTCATCTGTGACTGTTTTATGACTTCATAGACTGGTTTCTCCGTGCTTGTATTCATCTGTGACTGTTTTATGACTTCATAGACTGGTTTCTCCGTGCTTGTATTCATCTGTGACTGTTTTATGACTGGTTTCTCCGTGCTTGTATTCATCTGTGACTGTTTTATGACTGGTTTCTCCGTGCTTGTATTCATCTGTGACTGTTTTATGACTTCATAGACTGGTTTCTCTGTGCTTGTATTCATCTGTGACTGTTTTATGACTTCATAGACTGGTTTCTCCGTGCTTGTATTCATCTGTGACTGTTTTATGACTG
This sequence comes from Lutraria rhynchaena, assembly GCA_008271625.1. Lineage (NCBI taxonomy): Eukaryota > Metazoa > Mollusca > Bivalvia > Venerida > Mactridae > Lutraria > Lutraria rhynchaena. The sequence continues at coordinate 2,168,891 of VIBL01000065.1, forward strand.
GTTTCTCCGTGCTTGTATTCATCTGTGACTGTTTTATGACTTCATAGACTGGTTTCTCCGTGCTTGTATTCATCTGTGACTGTTTTATGACTTCATAGACTGGTTTCTCCGTGCTTGTATTCATCTGTGACTGTTTTATGACTTCATAGACTGGTTTCTCCGTGTTTGTATTCATCTGTGACTGTTTTATGACTTCATAGACTGGTTTCTCTGTGCTTGTATTTATCTGTGACTGTTTTATGACTTCATAGACTGGTTTCTCCGTGCTTGTATTCATCTGTGACTGTTATATGACTTCATAGACTGGTTTCTCCGTGCTTGTATTCATCTGTGACTGTTTTATGACTTCATAGACTGGTTTCTCCGTGCTTGTATTCATCTGTGACTGTTTTATGACTTCATAGACTGGTTTCTCCGTGCTTGTATTCATCTGTGACTGTTTTATGACTTCATAGACTGGTTTCTCTGTGCTTGTATTCATCTGTGACTGTTTTATGACTTCATAGACTGGTTTCTCCGTGCTTGTATTCATCTGTGACTGTTTTATGACTTCATAGACTGGTTTCTCCGCGCTTGTATTCATCTGTGACTGTTTTATTTTATCTTGACATTGTTATGATCTGATTTCAGGTTTTACAAGTGGCACTTGCTGGTGGCATTATGAGGCCTTTAGAACCAAATAAGGAAATATTGATTAATGACAAATTTTTCCTTGGTGGCCCTCTCACATTACGAGGTTTCAATATGAAGGGAGTTGGACCACACAGTGATGGTAATACATTTTATTACTTACATAATTATCTTAAACAGTAGTAAATTCATCAAGGAAACTTTGTTAGTTTAATTTGAATTTTCTCTGTCATGTTTTTGTGACTGACAGATTTTGATATTATAACAATGCGCTACTGCAAAATATTTGATTATCAAAAGTATTCTCTTGAAATTCTTTTTCTATCAACCCTGGCATGTACATCTATTTAAATAGCATTACAAAAAATCCGACTTTAATGTGTATTCCAAATTATCCACTTGCAAGGTAATGTTTTAATGTTCGGTGACGGTATTTTACATGAACTTTGTGAAGTGTGATTGACAATAATTATTTTTAGCATAGATTTCTGATGGTAAAAGTAATGCAGATCTAGTCCATTTGTTAGTGACCAGATATTGACACCAAGTGTACTCTATACTCATATGATATTAATGATATTGATGATACATTGCAGGTAATGCACTAGGAGGAGATATGTACTGTCTAGGAGCTATTCATCTGTACACACCGCTTCCATTCAGACCTGGTAAGGGTGGACTTGGTGATTTACTCAGGTCACACTTCTTTGTGAATGCTGGCAATTGTGGCAACTTTCAACGTTTCAGTCTAAGTGAGTATATGACTAGTTTTACTTGTTTAATCTCCATATGTTGTCATAACTTTAAATTAGTTGGGTACTCAAATAATTTTATTTAGTTAAAGTTAAGTGAACAATATAATACTGCATACTTAATATCATAGACACAGTGACATCTGTTAAAAAGAAAGACAATCATCCTACATAGGATAAAAGTAAAACTTTTTTAATTTATGCTCATACATTGTATAATTTATTGTTTTCTTATAACTTTCTGAAGTGTCCTTATCCAGTGACGCAGTAGATATGGCCTGAATGATATACAGGCTTTCCACACACCCTGATCTGGTAGTCTAGTTAGAGTCCCTTGAGTTGACACAACATAGAACTACCTATCAACCATTGTAAGTCAAAATGTTCTCATGGTATCACTTTATACATGTGTATAATACTCACATATGTGTACATTTGCCAGTATCCTCAAACTTGTATGATACATTCAGTAATTAACAACCTTTCATAAATATCCTAACAGGTGATTTAAACAGAGACAATTTCGATGTATTCAGGAACTCGCTACGTTTGGCATATGGTGCTGGTATTGTGTTAAGACTCGGTGGTGTAGCAAGAGTAGAACTTAATTATGTTGTGCCTGTATGGTTAAGACAGGGGGACAGGTAGGTCCAGTTTCTGTGGTCTGTTTACCTACAAGTTACACCTTAGTCACTGACCTGATCCTTCACATTCTTACACAATCTCCATTTGATGTGTGGATGAGAAATAAGTGGATTGATAAAACTAGTAAAGAAACATTGTCCTGCATCATGAATCTATCATTTATTTCAATGTTTATAATATTTTTTATGTACTTGCCAGTTTCATTTTGGTGAATTCAATGCTGGCCTGAAATGTTCAATTCCTAATGTCAGAATAGTCATGTGTGTCCAGTGTAAATTCATTTCAAATAGTTAGGACAGACTAATAATGAACAGTTGATGTATGTGTAGATGTAATAACCATATGTAATATAATTATCCACTCATCAAGCGATCACGATTAACAGACACCCGAAGTTAAAGAAATATACAAAAGTGATGTTCAATTTATGACATGCTCAATGTGAATTTTGTGTGATAAGAAATTACTGAAATGTTTGATATTTGACTTGTACATATATACAGGGATGTCTGTACCACAAGACCTTTGTTTCTGTTTTACTCGACTCTGGGGTATGGTTATTTAGGAGGAGTTTGAGGCTTATTTGAAGTTTGAAATTCGTTTTTTATTGCATACATAATAAATGCAATACATATTTATTTTCTTTTTTCAGTGCGAATCCTGGTGTACAACTTGGAGTTGGGATAACATTCTTGTGATTTACATCAAGTTTGATTGTTTTATGTTTTACATTAATTGTGTTCTGTATGTATAAGACATATACCTGAATGAGGACAACTAGGACCAGGTTTTATAAACAAGTCCGGACATCTGCTGAAGCCCAGGACAAGTGAAATATGAGCCAGAGTACCCGGTAGTTGTAGTTCTCTTCATCATGTGATAATGTATGAGAATGTTACATCGTGATAAAAAATGAATAAAGACTGCATTCAGACAAGTGTTAATAAATTGAATGTGGAATCTGATAATGTGTGGTCAGATTTTATAGGTTGTCTATTACATCCACAGTGTGCTGGTTTCCCTATATCCAACATCTTGTATAAATAGTATACATAGTTGTTTATCTGTCTGTACATGTCAAACCATGTCATGTATATATACGTTATACTTACAGAGATTTTATTATATTGCTGTTCTATCACAGTATATATGTATAACTGACTGGACACATGTATTGCTTCAATATCTGGTCATTGGTTACAGCTCAAACTTCGTGTTCAATGTACAGTATGGTGAATGTTAAATCATTCTGTTAGAGAATCATCAAGTCATCATGCCATATTCTCTGCATTTCAATATTTCAGCTTTTAATGTGAACATAAAGGTGTATTGTTATAAGGCCAGAGTTATCACTATCTTTTTGATGTTTATCAAATGATATTATATTTGTTCGCAATTATCTTTTGGTATTGTTGTAAATCAAAAGTTTTCTCTTTGTCGAAACATGGTTTACTTTGACTAAGTTTGAAATGCTGCACGTAACAAAAAAATAAAACAAATCAGACCAAGTTTGTAAGTTTGTAATTGCAACTTTGCAGATAAAAATACACAGTTTTCTGTAAGATGAGTGGACAGATAATGTGAAGTATTTTGTCACATCATATGACAAGGAAACTAAATGTACACATTGTCAGTTTACTACTTAAAATGCTCTCCAGCCAACATTTGTTCAACATCGTGTGATACATGCAACAATTTACTTAGAACTCTGGTGACTTGTTTTATTTAATTGTTTTTTTCCTGTTTAAAGCATGTGAACACAGTCCTCTAAAGCATGACAAAATATGACACATCTGGTCTTTTGAGATTTAAATGCTGTAAGAATATATATTTTCTAAGGAAGTAGAATGATTTGATCTGATTTTGTTTGAAAACTGAATGGGAGGTGATGTAAGTCTACTATATACCTGTACAATGATCACAACTACCAAGTTATCTCTGACCTCACAGTTTTTCTTGTTCGTTTAATGGTGTTTTATTGCACATCAACAACTAATGGTTATTAGCGCACATTTAAATAAAGGGGAAAGCACAAATAAATTGTGTAAAAAGATAATAGAATGAAGGATAACTGATATAAATTGGTAAAAATTGATGGGTAGTAACAAAATAAGTTTGTGAGACTAATCTCATTTACATTGTTTTATACATTGTGTATAAACGTATACATACTTAAAAAGAAGTGTATAACAAGGTATCACAGTATATCGTAAAGTCCAACTTCCTTTTTGTAATTAACGATTGCTTCAGGTCTGCCATATTCAAAAAAGTGCATTCATGTTTTGAACATAAAAGTGTGTTCTACTGCAGTTATATAAAACAAAGCTCCATAACATGAAGTATGTAATGATATCATATGCTCTACAGCAGTTAAATAAAGCTCCATGACATGAAGTGTGTAATCATATGTTTGTAGATACTGAAACAAACACAAATAGACTTATCACAAATTTTACACTTCTAATGTCAGGACATTTGTTGTATACAACCTTCACATTTTCTCACATACCAATATATCGTTTTCTACAAACTAATACAAGCGCACAAGTGATTGGTTAATAATATGATTAGTGTCATCTTCAAGGTAAGTCTATTCTCTGGTTATAGATTTGCTTAGTAAAACGTAGAATGTTTATGAGACAGTGTTTAGTCACTGAAATTATTCTAATTTCCCAATTTCTGTCATATATGCACCAAGCAGCTTGATCTGGAAATATAAAACGAAGCACACTAGAATATATATATCCATAATCTACTTGTAATTGAACTAGTTTCTAGAATTAAGGCTTTGGATGGACACTAAGAGTTGTATTAAATAAATAACGTCTGTGATGCTATGATTTAACAGTCTTTGTACTATGTCTGAAATGATGGAACAGTACTAACTCTGGAACTGTTATAATGGGCATCAAATAAACGCATCCTGAAGATGTAGTATGAGTCACATGGTGAAATGTTTGCCTAAAGACAACAATTCAACTATATGAACAGCAATGGAAATACCTGTACAAGTCAATGTAACATCTTGATGAAATTCAAAGTTAAGTAACCCACTTAGAAATCATTTCATGTCAAAATTTTGCTTAATGGCTTGCCTAAGAATTTGACAGAGTGCTTATATAGTGAAGGTTACTACACTCACCCCTTGCATATAGTTGTATTTGTCAATCTTTTCATTCTGGGAATGAGCACCATCATCAGAGGCTCCGATAGGAAGCAGAATGACATTCTTCCCTGTGGCTTCTTGGAAAGTTAAAGTGACTGGAATACTTCCACCTTCTCTAGTAAGATCAGGTTCAAGTCCAAACACTGAATAAATACACAACACACAGTAATAATTAGAACCTTCACTAATTACATCTTGTAGTCATCCATTAATATATTTGTTTGGCTTGAAATGGCTGACGAAAAAACATGAAGTATTTTTATGGATCTAAGTGACAAATGTTTAAGCTGTTCAAGCACTGCAAATGAACCAGGGAACCAAAAAATGAAAAAGATCATCCATAAAGGGGTGATCTAACACGTGTTTATATTAATATGTCTAAAATGACCAAAATGTAATATGATTCCACAAATAAAAAAAAACAAAAAAACATTGATACACTGCATTTATATCTAAGTAAAATTTTCAGAGAGAAACATTTGCTCCATCCTGGTCGTCTGCCAGTAACCTCTTCATTCACAATCCTGCTTCTAATAATAATAAGTTCTACACACAAAAAACATATTTTGTTCTTGTGATCAAAGAGCTTGCTTGACACAACTTAAAATGTATTATTTCTCAACCATTAAGCAAGATGGCAGCAAGTTAATATTAATATACATATAATTACTAAGGCACCTGTTTTCACTGCATTTCTGCCAGCCATATAGTTAGGATGATTAAAATCGCTAACCCATGGTTTACCACCTCCACCTTCTAGGTACAGCCTGATAGTATAAGACAACATGGTGGGTGATAATAACAAAATGACCTTGACCTAGGGTCACGGAGTTTAACACTACCATGCAGTCACTGACCCCGTTCGTGCATAAAATAAACAGCCTTCACAAAAACACTTAAATCACTTGCCTGACCTCTCATTGCAATTCAATGGTACAGCTAAATATTCAGACAGTTAAACTTATAATTTTCACTGAGGCTGAAAGTATTTTTATTTGTTCAGAGCATGAGGCAAGTGGTTTATAGTGAGGTCAGAACAGAAGTAAATGGGTGGAGATGAAGAGTAAACCATGGGGGAGAATCCACATCATATACATGTACGTAGTAATGTTATGTACAGTACATGGTAACACCATAATTTAAACCTTTCTCTCCCAGCAACTAGTATAATACAAGATCACAGTTTAGGCCACAGGAAATAAACGCTTTGATTCTCAATGATTTTTTCTGAAAATGGGGTACTTTTGTGATAGCAATTGTATCTATTAATAATTGAGACAAAATACGTGAAAATGGTTAGAATAAATGAAAATGTGGGGGCAAATGGTTATAGAAATAATCCTACTTCAGTCAGTCATGTGTTTTTTATTGTAATTTTGGGGCAGGTGGTTTAAAGTGACTCATGGAGATCTGAATCTAGCATATTTTCTATGACCACATCTGTGTTCATGTATTTCTATTGTATTACCTCTTTTTACAGCATTTCTACCAGCAACATAGTTCGGATGATTGTAATCACTCACCCATGGTTTACCCCCATGTCCCATGGTTATCCTGTATTCATGTAACATATCAGTTAATATGTAAAACTTACATAATTCATACATGTAACATATCAGTTATATGTAAAACTTACATAATTCATACATGTAATATATCAGTTATATGTAAAACTTACATTACAGGTACATAGAATGTCCAACAATATTTTTTTTAACCCATCAGTTACAGACACATAGAATGTCTATCAATTTTAATAACTACCTCAAACAAGAGGCTTACCTTCACTGCTCATAAGAGCAGACAGATTTACAGATACAAGTTTTCTGTCATGTCTAAATTAAAAGTAATTCAGTTTGTGGTTCATACGTTTTACTACATATCACAGATGACCGACCAGGGAACATCAGAGTCAAGTTTGGACTGATGGATGATTGGACGGACGAACAGACGGACCCCCGAGACAGACTAGACAAATCCGTTCAGTAAACAGTCAATTCTCAACTTTAGCCAGGGTGGCCTAATGGTAAATTTTCAAATATGTTTGTTCAAGCACATAAAATCATGCCAAAAATTTTGTTGACATTGGAATTGATGTATAAAGACTGTGTATAAATGAACATTATAATCAAATAGTTACTTCATTTTATTAGGACTTCCACTAGCCTTGTGGACTTTTTCAACATGATCTTTGACAAGTTTTTCAACTTCTTCAGGCTGCATGTCTGGTACCAGTCTGATAGAAAACTTTCCAATCACTTTTCTAGGGATGACAGTTTTAGCCCCAGCACCACTGAATGCACCCTCAATACCTGAAAATAAGATAAAAAAAGTAACTGAACATTTATTTAAACTCAGTGAAATTATTTAGATAAATGGATATAATGTCAGATGTAAATAATTATATTTACTGAAGTTATTGTTTTACTGTTACATTTCAATGTACTGCGCATCATCGGACTGGTATAGTTTATTTCACATCTATGTTTATTCACTAATTCAAATAAACTAATTTCATTTCTGTATGTGTAAAACTGAACATGAATTCCTACGTGACCTGAACAATAATACGTCATTAAATGATACAAGTTTCTGCATAAATGATGACAAATCATGACCTACAAAAGGTCAACACTGTTCATGAGTGAGATATTACAACTTTAGTAACCTCAAGATCTTTATAGAGAGACAAGAAGATGGCAATGTTTGTGATACTGTTGTTTGTATCAGTTCAACAATCACTGATGCTGATTATGTTAAATGTTGTCTATAAACTCACCATGTAATGAGAGAGAAGGGTACCTCCATCTTGCCATCAATACACCGGCTTTAGATTCATCTATAAGCTTTTCAACACCAATATCTGCCTTGTACTCATTCTGTAAAAGATTGTGATCTTATCAAAAGTGATGTCATAAACATTAGTTTGTTTCAAAGCAGACAAAATATTCAAATATTCCATAAAAAACATGAATAAATTGTAAGTAGTCATTACTGAGTTTTATGTGAAAATGTTCACTAAAGTTGAAAACATGATCCATATTGTAAATGTGTATTTTAGACTGAGTGAACAATATCACAGTGATAGTGACCCATTCAAGTCATTTATCAAGCTGTTGTAGAATGGTTCATTTAAATATGACATTCTGATATGACCCTTATCAACTCATTGGTTTAAAACTGTAAGTTAGAAGCAGACAATTACATGCAGCCTTTATAACGATCGTTTTATTCATAGGAAGTATTTAGCTATGACAGTAAACAAGTTTTTGTATCCCATTCTAGGTGGTCAATGACTTTGAAGACAATGTGATATTTGGTTTTAGAACATATCAGCTGCAGACAGCTGGTATAACAATAAGATTGTAACAGGTGGTTGTATTAATTGTTTATTATCATGGACATTCATCAACATTAATAACAAACAAATGAAACAATAAACTGGATTGTTAAAATTTATATCACAGCAATATCACCCAGAGGTTTAACAGAAAAAATAAAGATGGCGGAAAAGAGATTTGTTGATATGTACAACAATCCAAAACAATTTATCACACTATCATATTACAACAACATGTCTGATACATGATAACTTACATGATCAAAGTCAATAGGTTCATACAGTTTTTGTTCTTCTTCTGTAAGTTCAGCCACAGAATCATTGATTTTAGGTATCAGTATTTTACCGTTGACATCAACCAGACTTCCCATGATGCGTATGACATCATTCATGGCTTCATGACTGAAATACAAGACTTCTATATTTTTATACAAATAATATTTATAGAAACAAACCTTAATTGGAGTTAATTATTAATTGAAGACATTTCACAATCTTCAAAATTGAGCTCATTTATCTCACAAAGTTTCCTATGATACTCAGAATACTTGTAACTACATGTATAATACCAGGAAGAGATAAATACCAGATTTTTACCTCAGTTCAAGTTCAGAACACAAATCTCCATACATATTTTATAGTATGATAAATATGAAAACTTGAATCTAACTGTAGTTTAAATCAGACCAAATGAAAATTGTAGACACATGTATTATATAGATTTATGTCAGATGATCGAATTATTTAATTTATCTGACCTGTGCTGTCTTGTATTGTACAAAACATGATTTAATATAAAACTAAAATTTAATATCACATCAGTAAACTACATTTAATCATGTTCCTGAATCAAACCTCTGAAAGTACTGATGTTGTTCAGAAGTACAAAGTAATTAGAAATTGTACTTCCTTGTAGGTGAGGGCAATGGGGTCTTCTTCAGGAACATTTTCACTGTATTATGATCACGTGATTAATAGTTGCAAAAATAATGAGACAGCGATTACCATTTGCAGTCAAATATATTGTCTTTAATTGAATTCATATCCATTTCAAATCAATTCAGCTTGTTTAAGAAATATATATTTTTTGGATTATTTACATAGGTGTCTGTCACAGTCAGAAGCGAAAGTTAAAAAGTGATAAGAATCAAGTCAATTGCTTCAATAGTGTTTGTGGTATGCATGTAAAAATAACGGAAGTTAGCCAAAAATCAGCTGAGATTGATAGATTATTGTTATTGGCCATTGTACGTCCTCTAATTGGTCTTTGTCAATGTATAAAATACCAACTCAACCTTTCGATACTTCGTGAGTTCCTAGTTTGTTCGGGAGAAGTATTACTTCAATAGGAAAAGGGAGGTAATTAATAAAGGGACAAGGGAGAATTACGACCCCTGGTTACTGCAACTATCAATAGCCTCTATTCATGTGTGAAGCTTCCATAGCTTATGAGATATGCTATAGACAATAATAATAATACATCATAGCCAATTGGCATATCAGCAGCACTATTTTTAGTAACAAATTGTTATCACCGATCTCTCTTATAGTTTATGAATGAAACTATACTTCTGCTGTGTAAAATTAGTATTACGTATTGCTAGAAGTAGTTCAGCTATATTTATATGCCATTCTGTTGATTTTGATGTTTTGCATATTTTTACGGCTGTATTACTTGATTACGATTAGTTGATTATGATTTTGTACAGCCATCTGATTTTGATTTGAATGCAAATTGCCATTTAAGTGTAATATTTTCGCACTATTCCCTCAGTCAGGAGGTTACAGGAAGCTCTTCAGTATGTAGTAAAAATTTCCCAAATGATTGTTGAAAACCACTTACATTAGTGTTTGTCTGAACAACAAAAATAATGTCGATTTGGTTTTCAAAAAGAAAACATACACAAAAGATTCACATTTAGAGTAATATATCAATGGTTACATATCATGAGAAAAGACCACTTACACAGTCCCACCAAATAAGCCACTGTGCAAATCTTTGCCTGAACACTCAACCTCACAGAAGAAATAACAAATACCTCTGAAATATACAATAAAACATGTACATGTGGGCCGTCCCAGAAGTTCATCATATGTTTAACTCAGGCTATAGCTTCATTGCATCCAGACTGAAAACTAAACACAGTTAATATCATGGTGTATCTGTACATATGATGTTTTAATCAGAGAAGAGACAGATTATGTCTGTAATCATGGAGTAAAATGGGCCTAAGTCTGGAACCTATGGATCAACAATTTAGAAATCTGCAAAATGAGTAATCTAGATTAAAGGTTTTTAATTCTAACAGAATAAAATAACAGATTTTTCTTAACAAATGACTTACCGAAGTCCATATGTGATACATGGTTTCTTTTTTCCGAGCCAATAATTATCAGATATACACACATAGTCTACACCCTGCAATAACACATTTTATTATCTAATAAAACATGGCACAATAAAAATATGTCATAAAGATTATTTTATAAATGAAAATAACAATAAAGAAGACAGCCTGATGTTGAGTATTAAAATGTGTCTACCATACTTATATTAAATCAGACCACATACATTAAATAATTCAGTCTGGTATAAAACATTGTTGTGTCTATACACAAAACTGGCTAATCAAAATTCATCCAGCAACTCAATACTTTCACATTAGGAAACTTTACTAAAGGGGCCATCACACTGAATGAAGACCACACTATGTCCTGAAATTTTTCATGCACATGGCTGATTTTTGAAAAAAAAAGCACTTTTCTTCAAGTTCTTTCTATGATCCTACTACGTCCCTTTCAGCTACGTTCTTGCCATGACCAACATTACGCAGGCATCATGTGCAATGCATTCTAAAAACATCCTTAGTATGACCATTCAGATCCGACAATGCACAACACGCTGATTACATTCTGGCTTCGTTCAACAGGTCAGGACAAATACCCCATTACATCCTTCACGTTATTTATTTGTTCGAAAAATATTGAACAGTACAAATTCAAAAATTCAATTTTTAATTAATAAAAATGCCAGCAAGAAAGAAATGCCATGGCGAGAAAGGTAAAACGGAAGCCAGAAGAACCCCTTCACCACCGGAAGACAGTGTGGGAAAGCCTACACAACTTGAATCTGACATGCGAACAGCACAATATATCCAAAACCTTCAAATTCGTGAAATTTTCGACACACGAATATTACTTATACAGTAACCAAAATAAGTACAGAGACATCAGTATTACACCATACAATTATATTGAATTTATATATGTGTAAGCAACGACAATTATTTATCACACAAAACAATGTCATAGATCACCCGAAAAAGTCACTTTATTGTGATGTTACCATACGGTCTTGCCATGGCACTAATCCTGCTGGGCTGTTAAAGATAACATCAAATAATGTCATTGTCTCTGTTTGACCCTCCCAATCTATCACCTTGGTGCATGTTCCAATTCACTCTCCAAAGACCTGGCACTACAACATATTGGTCATCTTCCATGTCTAGTTGGGCATTCTGCATTGTAGGGTAACGACGTTTCATCAAATTGTGAAGGCAGACACAAGCTTCAACAATAAGCATCACAACATTAAGCCTTTGCATCATTATAGACAACGATATTTGCCATCTCTGAGTCAATATGCCAAGCACATTCTCTACCACATGTTGTCCCCAAGAAATTCTGTAGTTAGCAATCATTTCTTCCTTAGTTAGACCACAGTTGGAGTAAGGACTTCACTAGGAAGGTTCAAAGTCCAAGACCCGAGGTTATAAAACTTGAGATTGTTCTTTGAGTTCAAATCTCATATCTTATCTTAATGTTCCCAGTTAATAATGATAAGATGATAACGATATTATTGATTCATTATTTGGATAACATAATTGACAGAATATTTAAATATTGATGATCTACATCTTTTCCAGCATAATACTTTGAGAACGGAATTGAGATTTCAGCATGGAGACAGTTCTCAAGTTTATTACCTTGGGCCCACGTGTCATCACCCAAGATGAAATACGGCATGTTTTGGTCATCATTAGGTAGCGGATCTGGGTTTGGAAAACCAATCAAACCATCTTCCAAACACGTTTAATTCTGATTCGTTGTATATCTGAGCATCAGACATGAGCTGTATCCACCAATATCAGTCCATAAAAACTAATCTGAATCCACTAAAGCAAGAAGCGCCACTGAAAAGAATCCTTTGTATTTGTGAAACAATAAGCCAGTGTTAGGCTGACATGTTATGGCCACATGTTTGCCATCAAATACTTCACATGCGTGTAGTATATTCCACCTTCTCTGGAACTCTTCTGTGATAGGACGACAACCTCCTTGTGTTTTTGGACACGCAATAACGTCATATTCTAATTCCTCAATGATAGCTTGTCAAAATTGTGGAACAAACACTGCAATGGTATTATGAGCAACCCTGAAGTCATATTGCAGTGTTAAATATTTGTTGCCAGATACAAGATGTCTGAGGGTTATTGCTAGTTTTAGCCCTGGCTCCAATGCTTGCCTGCCACTGGTACCTATCCTGACTATTCTGGGCCCTACTATATTCAATAGTTCGTCAAACCTTTCAGCTGGCATCCTAAGAAGGAATTCACCATGACCTATGACACCTCCTTCACTGTCATCGCAAGATAAATAGGGCTGCTAGATCATGTATCATAGCTTGACATCTCTGCAGAAGAGCTACTTGAAGAATGCCTAACTCCATTGTTAAACACTAGTAGGAAAGAAATGATGAGCAGAGAGCCACAGTATTTGTAGACCACATACTGTGAATGTGACACTGACTTGTTGTGGATGAGCTGTGGACATGCTTAAAACCAGTAGGGCATATTAGCAACCGCTTAAACAGGACAGGTGTACTACAATATCATACTGTATTTCCAGTGAGGACAGCTCAGGAACTTTGACATAACAAGAATGCAATGATAATGCAGGGTAAACGCAGTTGCATTTCTCCCCGTCACAGACAAGACCCTTAAGTTCTTATCACATTGTAGTTACATCTATACTACATTAATACCATTGTTAATACATCCATCTAGGTCCCCCATTGTATCTAAACATGGCCACATCCTCACTATGTTTTTTTTTAGTCTGCTCAAAAACCGACCATGGAGACCATGTTACACTCTTGTTGGTCTGTACAGCGTTCCCTCTGCATTGTGCGAATTCTCACAGCATCCTGTCCAATTTGGGGGATATAGTGAGGTGTTGGTCCAGTGTGGTACCCCTCAAGAGCAGAGTTTCCTGACATATTCCTTACCCTAACTTCATGGTATAGTACATATACCTGTACAACGAGCAACCGTCTGTCAAGTTAATCACATAGAAAAATCTAAATATTGTCTAATTTTCAAGTCACATGTAATTCTTATTTTCATTCAGTCAAACCAAGTCGCACGTTTTAAGATAAATTTCTCTATTCGCTAACTAGCAATATATACACACTTATAGGCTGCCTATATGTGTCAGTTTTATTGACATGGTAAAAATTATACTAATATTGATAACTCCATAGAAAATATCATAATTCTAAGATCAATAAGTCTTAATGCTGATATTACTAAAGGATTTTTTCCATGTAACAAACAAGTGAGGACTCTATAATACTATACCTTCAAGAAGGTGTCCTTCATAGAGAACACAAGATCATCAAGTCCCTCACTGCCAGATTCTTCCATACCCTCAAATATGAACTGTAATATTAAATAGTTAACATTACATATACACCTACACACATTTATAGTAATATATATAAATATAAACTGTAATATTAAATAGTTAACATTAAGTATACACCTACACACATTTATAGTAATATATATAAATATAAACTGTAATATTAAATAGTTAACATTAAGTATACACCTACACACATTTATAGTAATATATATAAATATAAACTGTAATATTAAATAGTTAACATTAAGTATACACCTACACACATTTATAGTAATATAACTATATATAAACTGTAATATTAAATAGTTGTAAATAACTGTAATATGATCATTAAAGTAAGGTAACCTAACAAAAAGCAGAGATGAAAAAATGACTATATAAACAAAGCAGCCTTCTTCAATATTTGAAACCTATAGTATTTTGTGAATGTATAATTGTTCAATTACTTTAATGTTAATCGGAACTTCTTGGTTGATTTCTTTCATAGCTTCCAGACAGTTGATCCAAGCAAGAACTGGTCCTTTATCATCAGTGGCCCCTCTACCATATAATTTACCATCCTTTTCTGTCAGAACAAATGGTTCAGTGTCCCAACCATCTTCCTAGAATAGATATAGTAAGGTATGTTGGTTATTGAACAAATACAGCACAAAGAAAACATAGTTTATTTACTGTCCTAAAATAAACCACTTATCTTATTTAACAAATCAATATTATATCTTCTGTACATTTACTTGAAAACTGGTTAAAACATAACAAACATTCACCCTCTCATTGCAGACTATTCTATCACAAAGGTCAAAATTCATCAGCTGCAACCTTGGTCCAGTTGTTAGTGCACTGGACTTGTAACCAGGACACCCTTGTATGAAAATTTGAAAAAATGTCTCGATTTTCCTCCGTAGTGAAGAAGTTGCCGACTCCTTGTGGAAGGGTAAATAAGTACTGGTTAGTATACAGTCCAGGAAAACTGGTTAGGTGAACCGGTCACCATATATAACTGAAAATTTGTTGAAAAACAGCTTTAAACCCCAGTGACAATAAGTCACATAAAAACAAAACAAACAAACAAACAAAATTCATACTTCCTGTTTGATCAAATTTACTCTTGTAGCTAAAAAAGTTAACAGTATATAACACGGTAACTCTTTTATTTTTCAACATTCATGAAAGTATGAACCTATGACTGGTTTAAACAAGTTGAATATGAAATCAGGTCTTAAGAATAAATTTTCTAACAATAAATTATACAATAAATTATACAATAAATTATACAATAAATTAGATTCAGACTTGAAATAAATTGAAAATAAAGAAACCTTCTCAGCTGGCTGCACATCAAGATGGCCATAAACAAGGAGGGTTTTCTTGTTAGGATCGTTACCCAGAGTTCCAAGCAGTATGGGAGGAAGTGGCAGTTTTGTACCGTCAGGTAGAATCTGGTCACCAAGTTCCTTAAGTTCACATGTCGTACCAAGCTTCTCCAGTTCCTACAAGAATAAATAACATAATGGTCAGACAGGTGACACTTACAATATAATGTTTAGACAGGTGACACTTACAACATAATGTTTAAACAGGTGACATTTATAACATAATGTTCAGACAGGGGAGATTTATAACATAATGTTTTCGACTGGTGACATTTATACCATAATGTTTAAAGAGGTGACATTTATAACATAATGTTCAGACAGGTGAGATTTATAACATAATGTTTAGACAGGTGACATTTATACCATAATGGTCAGACTGTTATCATTTATAACATAATGTTCAGACAGGTGACATTTATAACATAATGTTCAGACAGGTGACATTTATAACATAATGTTTAGACAGGTGACATTTATAACATAATGTTTAGACAGGTGACATTTATAACATAATGTTTAGACAGGTGACATTTATAACATAATGTTCAGACAGGTGACATTTATACCATAATGTTCAGACAGGTGAGATTTATAACATAATGTTTAAACTGGTGACATTTATAACATAATGTTTAAACTGGTGACATTTATAACATAATGTTTAGACAGGTGACATTTATAACATAATGTTTAAACTGGTGACATTTATAACATAATGTTTAGACAGGTGACATTTATAACATAATGTTTAGACTGGTGACATTTATAACATAATGTTTAGACAGGTGACATTTATAACATAATGTTTAAACTGGTGACATTTATAACATAATGTTTAGACAGGTGACATTTATAACATAATGTTTAGACAGGTGACATTTATAACATAATGTTTAAACTGGTGACATTTATAACATAATGTTTAGACAGGTGACATTTATAACATAATGTTTAGACAGGTGACATTTATAACATAATGTTTAGACAGGTGACATTTATAACATAATGTTTAGACAGGTGAAATTTATAACATAATGTTCAGACAGGTGACATTTATAACATAATGTTTAGACAGGTGACATTTATAACATAATGTTTAGACAGGTGAAATTTATAACATAATGTTTAGACAGGTGACATTTATAACATAATGTTTAGACAGGTGAAATTTATAACATAATGTTTAGACAGGTGACATTTATAACATAATGTTTAGACAGGTGAAATTTATAACATAATGGTCAGACTGTTATCATTTATAACATAAATATGCTATTTTTATTCAAAGTTGCGTTTCATACATCAAAATGTTCGGGTAGGATTGAAGTTTTACAGAAGTCTGGCAGGCTTTTGAAATTTTGGCGGCAAGCCAAGAAGTCCAAGATGGCATCCAAGATGGCGGCCTTTTCAGCAATATGGAAAAAATAGAAAATCTGAGGAACTAGAAAGGATGGATTTTAAACTACAGGCTAATGAATTAAACATATACTGTACTCATTTCATCATGCATTTTAGGATTTTCTGAAGGTCAACTACAAGGACACAGACAAGGCCAAAAGGTCAAATTCACTAAAAAATCACCTTTTCACCGCCAACTTTTCCTATTATGCTAACAAATGACATAATAGAGAACAATTATGCATGTTAAAATTAAGCTTTGTTATTGCCTCATATCATAACTAAATAATATTACATCCTTGTTACCACTGGAGCCATCAAAATAGTGTCTATAATGGCCTCTATTATGCAAAATTATGGATATAAGGATTTCTATAAAAGCTTTATAGATGAATTACATGTAAATATAGCATTTATGTAAATGTATAAATTATGAAAGATAATAACATGTAAAATGAATGATGACCTTTAAGTTCTAAGTAAGGTCAATGGTGAGGTCATATAGAAGATCAAACAAGCAGTGTGATGTGCATTCAAAGGATAAATAAACAACCATTCCACTAAAGTCATACTCATTGTAAGCTTGTTGAAAAGCAGATAGCAATCTTTCAATTTTCTGTTAACCCTCACTTATAAATACCATAATCAATGTCTTTTGAAAGGTTGAAACTTGTTTGGCTCATTCATCTTCTGTATTTGAATTTAATACATTTTTTGGTTTATATAGTTTCAAATACAGATCAAACAACAAAGAAAATTTAAAAAAACTATTCAAGCTTAGATTTACTTAAAATATGTACAATCCATTGCATGGCCTTACATGCTTCTATACAGGCAAAAGTTATTCTGTTAGAATGAATATTATGTAGTATGTTAGCCTTTCTTAAACAAACAATAGCAATCTTATCTTATCTGTGCTTAGTTCAAAGCTTTAAGGCAAGGAAAATGCTAAAATAACAATACCTAATAGAAAAGTGAGATAAAAAGTTAAACTTCACAAACCTGATATTTGGTGAGATACATTCTTTATACATGTACATGTTTAGCCAAGTAGAAAAGAACAAATGAAATAAAGAAATAATAACCTGTAATTTCACAAATGCTGTGACAGTTTATGTATCATTTGTCCTAAGTAATAATTGTATCTCTTTTGAAAATGTTTGGTCTGATATACAAATACCTATTTCTTATCACCAAATTATCCTACATATTAAGGCACAGCAGTTTTTCTCTATGAGGTAGGAGTGTATATTTCTGTGTCATTCTGCACTATTAACACTAGCCTTGCACCTACAAGTTAACGTATAAGGCTGTTCAGGAAACATACAACAACAACTGGACGCGCAAAACGCAACACAATCACACACAAGGTCACTCATAAGCTCTGGTGCTGCTGCGGATTGTGTCATGAATTGGGGAATTGCTAAACCTGAATTAGCATCAATTATATACCCATAATCAGTCAAAGTGGGGATTGTGGGTTTCTGAAGAGGGGTGTTTTTCCATATAAGCAACTGCAATAGACATTTTGGAGGTGAGTGACACAACTATCATCTGTTGGAGGCAATCACCTAGGTTTTACATGTTTACCTGCGAGGACTTTGTCAGAGAAGTGCAATTTCCCTGACCATGCAACTCGCCAATAAAGTTAGTACATGAAACAATTTGTGCACTAGTTTAATCTGCCACGTCACCCAACAAGCTCATATCATGAAACAAAAATGCTTTGTTCCACATCAGTTTGAGAGCAGATCTCTTGTCTTTACCATAGAATGGTCTACATGTATCATAGCCAGTGATACATTATATCACAAACATTATGTGCGTCTGGTCTGAACTATGGCATGGACTGGTATGTATATCAAGTCAGTACGAACTGTTTTCCCAAAGACTGAAGTATGACATCATTATCTGGATAAGGACAACTGACTGCACACCTTTTTCTGAAGCATGAAGCAGCATTTTAGTGTCAGCCTCTTCTGGAAGGTAGCACACACATTTAGAGGATATCCTGACGACCTTTTCCCCTAAACCACCACTGACAACAACTGTATGGTTATCTTTCAATATTTTCACAGAATTCACAGCAAGAAACAATGTGTAAAACCTTGTGAGTTCCTTCTTAAAGTTTACACTACAGAGCGCTTGTTCCAGATCTGTTACTCTCATGTCTGATTGTAAAACAAAAGCTTTTGGACATAAGGTTGTTTATCCTCACCTCTTTTCATTCTTGTTTTGGATTTAGCACTCTGTTCAATGTCTCAAACAACTTGTACATTAGTAGAATTACTTTTGAATACAATGAAGTTTCAAAATGTTTGGGCCATATCAGTGTATACAGAAATGGACAGGACAACGCAATTGTACTACTGCCATACCATCAAATATGATGTATCCGACCTCATGGACAGAATCTGTAATTTTGTCTTTTATAAGATCTCCTCCATTGATAGGCAATTCTTTAACATTTTCATCATACAACTTTCTGTAGGAAGGATTGTCTGAATGATGGGATATTGGTATAAAGGTTTGTGAGTACATAGCAGTGATAGGTCTGGCCAAAAACCAACGGCAAAGTGCATTGTCCGGACGAGCGAGTCTAATTATACCGCCATTACATTTCAAGGCCATGTTCTCTGTCACATCAACACAGCAATTATACTAACAGAACTGAAACAACCTTTGATAACTTTGTCATAAAGTGACCATTGAAAAAGCTATCCCTCAAGTACTTGGGTAGACACTGCCTATTGAGTACCATATAGGGAATGTACTTCATATACACAGTTCTTTTGCTTGCAAATAGGAAATGTAGGAGGGACTTCGAATACTTGTTTACCTCCTGCATGATGAGAAGAACACAGGAACAGATTAAATGGCTAAGAGATGTTCATGAGATAGTCATCCCAAAACAGAAATGTATGAGATTTCCCAACCTTTTGCTTGAAATTCATTCAACAATGGTTCAACAGATGTCTTCAAGAAAGACAATACATCAGCTCTGAGATGGCAATAAACAAAATTTTCAGTAAATAGGACATTGTGAGATGTACACCTTGTCTGAAGTTTGTGAGAAGAAGCCTGTTTAGTATCTCAACAACCAAAATGTAGAAATTCCTCTATCAAAATCTTTGCCAGCCAATATTTGTTTGATGGTGTTACAGTGTTCCCTCCATAAACGTCACCTCTCGAGAACAGTACCCTCTCTGAAATGGTGTTTCATTTCCCTCCCCAGCAATTTTAACCAATATGACAGAATACCTCTCCTAGGCGACATCGGTAAAGTCCAAGTCGGAAATTAACGAATCATTATTTATTTACATATTCATCATGGTTTTCGAATCTTACCTTAAGTGTTTAACCAGGAATGTGTAATTGCCTTAGGCATATATAAAATTGTACATATTACTATCTTGTTTCGAGTAAAAAGTAAACAAAGGCGACTGAATAAAGACTAAAGTATGGACTGTACTTTGCCTTTGATCGATTGTTTTTTCACAGGATGATCATGCATTGTTCATTTCAAAGAGCACATATTCTCACGACCCATCAATTATGTTTGTGATAATTTTAATTGCCACAATTAAGAACGCCTAGTTCATTTCAATACAATAATACAATACGAAACTGAGTTTCAATTCATGAATTAGTTCACGACTGTTTTGGAGTGAAAACAAACTGAAAAAGAAAGTCATTTTAACATTCCTTTCGCGCTTTTATCTCGTGCCAAGTCATTGTGCAGACACAAGGTTTTTGTGCATTGTAAATATTGAATATTTGTTTGTACAAACAAACAAAATATAAATTATGGGTCATAACACATAATTATGTACACTTCCATAAAAACAACAGGAACGAACTGTTCCCTCTCCAGAATGATACGTCTCTAGAACAACCAATTTGTTCGTCCCCGCAAAATGTTGCTCAAAAAAGGGAACACTGTGCCAGCAAATATCTCGCAATCAGACATTTCCCTCACATGAGTCTCACCATAAAACAAGAGGGCCACGATGGCCCTGCATTGCTCACCAGAATAAATGTTAATTAACTTGTTACTAAAAAGGTAATAAAGGTACACCTGAGGGAAAATAATGGGGAACAATAATAAACTCGATAAAGGACCATCAAAGGATACTACAAAGGAATATTTGTGATGACTGAAGGATGCCATAGACCAAATTTGGTGATGATCCATCCATTGGTTCATGAGAAGAAGATGATTAAAGGTTTTTCTATTTTTAGCTCCAGTGACGCATAAAAGGGACCAACTGGTATAATATGACAAATTGCAGTTAGAACGTCAAAAGGCTTCTACACAGCAAATTTTAAGTAAATCCGACTGGTAGATTCTTTCGAGAAGACCATTGTTGACGTCAGATGACAGACGCTGGAGCATCCACCTACCCATCGTAATTGCTCACCCTGAACCTTCAGTTCTGGTGAGCTAAAATGCGAACACTGACATTAAAAAAGCAACAAATGCAACCCCATATGGAGACACAATTTCAAACACGGTCTGCATTGCTAACACAACTTCAAGCACTTTTGTTAACAGACCCATATCAAAGAAAACTGGGCAACTTCTCTGACTTGGTTCATTCGTTTGTTCCTAAATACCCTTTTCAAAGTAGTGCAAATTGTGATGTAATTATTATTACTGCTTTTAAAGTGAATTCCAAACTAATAAAGAATAACACTAATGTATAATTACATTTATCACAGCTAAACCCTTTTTTGCTCACCTGAGGAAAGATTGCAACTGATTTGACCTGATGACCTACTTTTTTTACCCTAGATGACCAATGTTAAACATGTTTGAGACATTATTAAGACAAACATTCTGACAGACAAACATTCTGACAGACAAACATTCTGACAAGCTTTGGCTATGATCCAGTCAAAACTGACCTCTGGAGTGTTGACAAGGTTTTCCAATGATTTGACCTGGTGATATAGTTTTTGACCAAAGATGACCCATGTTGAAATCTTTGAAGAATATCTAAACAAAAATATGACCAATAGAATGTTAACAAGGTTTTGCAGTGATTTCAGACAGTGACCTACTTTTTGACCCCAGATGACCCCATGTTCAAACTTGTCCAAGATATCACTAAAACAAACATTCTGAAAGAATTGGTGAAGATCCGATCAAAACTGTAACATCTAGATTGTCAACAAAGTTTTCCAGTGGTTTGACCTAGTGACCTAGTTCTTTACCCCAGATGACCCATGTTCGAAGTTGTCTAAGATATCGTCAAGACAAACATATTGATAAGGTTTCATGAAGATTCAATCTAAACTGTGACCTCTAGAGTGTTAACAACCCAACCCACTTCAATCAAACAATGTTAAAACACAGTAAATCAGCTGCCTTTGTATTATACATGGTATTGCAATCATGGAATAAAATATTTCCTTATACATGTAATTTAAAACTTATGACCTTGAAAATAACTTTTGGACAGTCAGTAAGGCTAAGCATAAAATGAATTGTATTTCTCTACTGATTGTTAATATTTGTAGAATACAGTACCATTGGTAGTAATAAACTGCCAAAAATTAGCAATTAATTATACAGATGGTGGCCATTTTTAAGCCATCATGATGGTGTCTATGGCAACAAAAGAATATTATTTCGTTATGATGACAGGTAATAACAATGCTTCATTTTAACATAAATAATTTTTATTCATTATGTAATTTGTTATCAAAATAGAAAACAATTAGTGCTGATAATGTGATTTTTAGGTGAATTTGACATTTTGACCTAGTCTGTGACCTTGAGATTGACCTACTGAAAATCTTGAAATACATGATGAAATGAGTACATCATATGGTGGTATTATTTGCCTGTAGTTTAAAGTACATCCTCTCTTGTAACTAATTTACAGCAGATTTTCTCTTTTTCTTTCCATAATGCTGAAAAGGCGGCCATCTTGGATTCCTTGGCTCGCCACCAAAACTTCAAAAGCCTGCCGGGCTTCAGTAAAACTACAATTAATTTCGAACACTTTGATATATGACTCCAAAACTGGCTTATCTTTATTCAACTAGTTGGTTGCCAGTTTTGGGATAGTTATGTATTTTTGGCTAATTATTTTAATGAGATTTAGTAATTGTTTGATTGGTGCTTTATGATCTTGGTATGTTATTGAAAGATTTTGAATTATTTTCTTTCATTATCATTCTTGCTTTTTAAAATATGTCACTGATTACTGTATATAAGTAATTGTTTCAAAATAACAGTCTGAAACGTCTAAGAAAGAACTTGATTTGAAAAAAAAATTGGTCTGATGAATGCAAGTCATGATATAAGTCAATGGCCAACATGTATATATTTATTTCATAAAATTTAAAAAAGTACATGAAAAAATCTGTGTTTTAACTGAAATTAAAAAAAAAACTATCATATCTATATCATTCTGACGAATTATATAGGAACCCCAGAAAACCGAACATCTCAGAAAACAGTACTTTTCATCCACTCCCCGGGGAGTTCAGTATTCTGAGTTTCCACTGTACATTCAGCTAGGTGAATGGTGTTATTAAAACATATAATGCAGGTTAAGTAATCTAGAAATGTGGAAAATTAACTGAATGACTACATAGATTTATTAGTAGAAACTGCATTTGCATATTCAGACTTAGGTGGCAGTGATTAGGGCAGCATGGGATCGTTGAAAAAGGGCAGGGCAGTCCACCCAGCAATTCCAGGCTAGATACAACACTAATACTGTTAGAGATAGTATGAGAAGTGTTGAGGGTGGAGATATAAGAGATAGTATGAGAAGTGTTGAGGGTGGAGATATAAGAGATAGTATGAGAAGTGTTGAGGGTGGTGATATAAGAGATAGTATGAGAAGTGTTGAGGGTGGTGATATAAGAGATAGTATGAGAAGTGTTGAGGGTGGAGAGGTTAGAGATAGTATGAGAAGTGTTGAGGGTGGAGATATAAGAGATAGTATGAGAAGTGTTGAGGGTGGTGATATAAGAGATAGTATGAGAAGGGTTGAGGGTGGTGATATAAGAGATAGTATGAGAAGTGTTGAGGGTGGAGATGTTAGAGATAGTATGAGAAGTGTTGAGGGTGGAGATATAAGAGATAGTATGAGAAGTGTTGTGGGTATTGATATAAGAGATAATATGAGAAGTGTTGAGGGTGGAGATATAAGAGATAGTATGAGAAGTGTTGAGGGTGTTGATATAAGAGATAGTATGAGAAGTGTTGTGGGTGGTGATATAAGAGATGGTATGAGAAGTGTTGAGGGTGGAGATATAAGAGATAGTATGAGAAGTGTTGAGGGTGGTGATATAAGAGACAGTATGAGAAGTGTTGAGGGTGGAGATATAAGAGATAATATGAGAAGTGTTGAGGGTGGAGATATAAGAGATAGTATGAGAAGTGTTGAGGGTGGAGATATTAGAGATAGTATGAGAAGTGTTGAGGGTGGAGATATAAGAAACAGTATGAGAAGTGTTGAGGGTGGTGATGTTAGAGATAGTATGAGAAGTGTTGAGGGTGGTCATGTTAGAGATAGAATGAGAAGTGTTGAGGGTGGAGATATAAGAGATAGTATGAGAAGTGTTGAGGGTGGTCATGTTAGAGATAGTATGAGAAGTGTAAAAGACTGTATTACTTGTATTAAGAATGGACATTGATATGACATTCATTTGCTAACTGTATAATATTTGTGCTGTTGAAACCAACACTTCACTTCTACTGTACGGGTTAGATAGATTTTTATGCTCCTGAAAATTTGATAAACTGAGTTACTAAAGTCTTTTGTTCATTCCTTTGATGTCAGCACTATATTTGATGTGCTTCAAAAATGTATGTGTAACTATTCAGCAAGACATCATTATTGGAGATAATATCTGGACATTAATATCTTCCATACCAATGCTTCTGTGGCTTCTTACAGAATGAATCAAATTATGCAATTACCAGCTTTATATACCTAGTGCTGCATGTTACAATCAACGTGATTGGCTAATTATTATCAAAGTCGTTGATTGGCTAATGTCTTACGAATAGGCTAATTGTCTAATGAAACTAAAGTATGAATTATCGTTGTTGTCTTCTTTGAATAATTAAAAGTACATAGGTCTAATTAAGGATTATAAACGAAATTTGTAGTATGAGTGGTAGATAAAAAAAACTAATTTCTTTACATTACCCACGCCTCCATTTTTAAGCGTCCCGCTTATTTGAATAAAATTTAATTTATTTTGTATGTCAAAATACAACGTATCAAGACTATTTATTTACAACTCCTTTACACTTTTGCTATCCCTTTAGCAAACAATAAAACACAACAAAATAAAAACAAATACAACTTCAAAAGTTCATTTACATAAGATGATCCCAGGTTACGTGTCCAAAGATGTGTCACAAAACCAAATTCCACAGGGTTCACACTTTTAATTTCAGCTATTTTCCCGGGCGGTTCTCTCTTCAGCTTCCGATACCATCCCACTCTCTTTTACTTTACAACAAGCCTGTACACTCCTATCTGTTTTCATTGGACTCTTCTCTTTCATACCATAATCATTGTTATCTGGAGTGACATTAATGGTCAGAGATTCCTTTATAATTTTAATAGTCCCAGCGGTCTAGCTCTGCTTATTGTCGTTCTCATTTTGTTTTTCATTGTTTTCTTTTTGCCCGTCCAGTTCTTTATCCTCTTCATCAATCCTCATATCAGCCTTTGTCTCCATCCCACACCCTTCTACTTCTTGCGAGACTTTACTTCTCCTACCGGATTGTACTGGTTGTGGGTTGTTACCTTTACTTACCATTCTACCTAAAATCAGAGTCTCATCTTCTCTAACATCATCTCCTTCAAGCTGTATTTCAGGGTATGAGTCCCAATCACTTGAATCATCAACACTAACATTGACTTCATCCACTTTCTTAAACTCATCAAGAATATTTTGTTCTTCTCTGATCTTTTCAAGGCCATCTTCCTGACATTCTTTAGGTTTTGAAACTTGTAGGTCTATATTTGCGTGTTTAAGTTTAATATGTCTCTTTAGATACTCCTTTCGCTTGAAAGTTTCCTGACAATGTTCACACACGAGCCGATTCTTGGCACAGATGACCACATAATCTTCAAAACTTTGAGAAGGTGGTATGTCCTCCTTGCATATTGGACAGATTATGTGTTTTCTTGATGTGTTCTTTGTCTTTACCATAGTTGTCAATCTGAAAATAGAAAGAACATAATCTTTATGCCAGGCTGGAATTTTCTTTCGTCGACATGCACGGGTATATATTATTGCTTCTTCTTGGTCCGAGTTTTGTTCAGAACTTTCAGTGTCTAATTCAATATCGGCAACATCATCATGCTCAGCAGTTGCCTTATCATCGGTCATAGTAGAATAATCCAAGTCTTCACCCCTCAAAAGCTTTGGTTTTACTTTCCTAAGTCTATCCGTATGAATGACCAGTGTGGTTCCAGAGCGTCCACAATTAACTCTGTATAACACGTCTGAAAGTTTTTCTAAAATTTTGAATGTACCAACAGCCTTCTGCTTTAACTGGGAAGTATACATATAGGCGATCTTCCGGTTCAAACATTTCGAATGAGAGATGTGAATCATGGTATCTTTTCTGTCTATATACAGATTTCTCAGTGTGACTCCATACGAATTTATGCAATTGTTCCAAGTTATCTTGTAATTCCCAAACTCAATCATTGGTTGGAACTGATTTCAAATAGCTTGGCATCTCATAAATAACATCTAGGGGTGTACTTGTTTCCCTACCAAGCATCATAATATTCGGAGACATCCCCATAGTCTCGTGCTCTGCTGCCCTATAAGCCATCATCAAATATGGAGGTTGCAAATCCCAATCTCGATGGTTATCCTCTACAAAAGCACTCAGCATTGTACATAATGTTCGGTTGAACCTTTCGACCATCCCATCTGATTCTGGGTGATATGGAGTCGTTCTTCTCTTCTTAATTTGCAACAATCTGCACATTTCAAGAAACAATTTGCTAGTAAATTGTCTCCCATGATCTGAGTGAATTTTCTGAGGTATGCTGAACCTAGAAATAAATTCTTCAACCATAAGTCGCCCTACCGTCGAGGCTTCCATGTTCAGCATTGGGTAGCTTTCTGTCCATTTTGAGTAATAATCTAAGACGACCAAGATGTATTTATTTCTCTTTTCTGTTTGAGGCAATTCTCTCCATAGAATATCCACTCCTTTTTAGTTGGGCCTTTTTTCTTTGAACATTTCTCACACCCATTCACATACCTTTACACGTCAACCTGTAACCCAGGCCATTAAAATCTTCATCTGATCTTTTCTAATGTTTTCTTGATACCTTGGTGACCTGATGATTTCACGTCATGCAAATAATGTAAGACTGTGCGTTTGTGTTTCACTGGTACTATGGCTTACCAGATAATGTTTTCGGTACCAATCACGTCCCATCTTCGAACTATTATATCATCTACTATCTTCAATCAATTCCATGGACTCCATAATGATTTCAGAAAGTAGCTTTCTGCATTTATCTCTGAATGTGGTGGTCGGCTATTAGATTCCAACCAGATCACAATGCTCAAATCTTCATCATTCGCTTGTATTTCTCGGATGCCAACATTTCCATCCAGGTAAATATTTGCCTTTGTTTCAACTTGAACTCCTGCTACCAAATGACTTGGAACTTCCTCACCAGAAGCACGACACTCTAATCCACATTGTTTGCATTGTCTACGACTTAAGGCGTCAACATTTCCATGGAGACGTCCTGGCCTATGTTCAATTTTCTTGTCATATGAAGATAAAACCTCTAACCATCCATCGTGCCATCTGAACTTCTGGATTTTTCATGTTCATTATCCACTTTAAGGACCCATGATCTGACCTTAGTAGGAATTGCTTACCATAAAGATAATGCCTAAAATATTTGATGAAATGAACGACTGCAAGCAATTCCTTTCTGGTAACACAATAACGTTTTTCGGAGTTACTAAGGGTTCTACTGGTATAAGCACACGTTCTTTGTCATCAATCTTCTGTGAAAGAGCAGCTCCAATCGCCTGGTCAGTGTCTAAAATGAAGGATTTCTCAAAATCAGGATATGCTAGTATTGGATAGTCTGTCAACTTCGGTTTCAGTGTTTCAAACGCCATGGAACAATCTTCAGTCCAGCGAAATTTATTGTTTTTCTCAGTCAATTTGTAAAGTGGTTTGCAATTGCCACAAAGTGATGTATGAACTTCTGTTAATAGTCACATAACCCCAAGAATGATCATACATCTTGGACACATTTTGGTTCTGGCCAGTTTTTAAAGCTTTCTGTCTTCTTGGGATCAGTTCTATTGCCTTTTTCGGAAATTATATGTCCGAGAAATTCAACTTCCTTGGCAAACAAAAAACATTTCCTGGGCTTTAGTTTTAGATTTGCATCCTTGAACTGTTCAAGAACATGACTTAAGTTTTTCAGTATATCATCAAACGTGGTTCCAGCAACAATAATGTCGTCCAAATATATTAAACAAGTCTGCCAATGAAGACCCGCCAACACAGTTTCAACAAGATGTTCGAATGTTGCTGGAGCATTACAAAGGCCAAATGGCATGACCTTAAACTCATACAATCCTCGTCGACTGGCAAAAGCAGTCTTCTCTCGATCGGCTTCATCTACTTCAACTTGCCAATAGCCAGAATCATATCCAAGCAAGAAAACCATTTATTTCCAGCTAACTGGTCCAACAATTAGTCCACATGAGGGAGTGGGTATGCATCTTTTATGGTTACTTCGTTTAGTCGTCTGCAATCCACGTGCCATCTATCTTTGTCACTAAAACTATTCCACTCGCCCAAGGACTTTTCGATTCTTGTATTATGTCTTGATCAAGCATACTATCAATCTGATGATCAACCTTGTGATTCAAATGTACAGGAATTTGTCTTCGAGGATTTTTAATTGGCTTTATGTCTCTGGTGAGAATTTTATGTTTGATAATTCCTGTCCTTCCTATATCAGAATCGGGTTGGGAAAATACGCCTGAATATTTACTCAACAGTCTAGCAACATCTTTCCATTGTTTTGTGTCCAATCCATCAATGGTACGAGCATATGAATCTTTCAGATTGCATGGAACTTCTTGCTGAATGTTAACGTTTTCCTTTGTTTCCATCAGGTTTTGAATATTCATCACCAGAAATGCGTTGGCAATGTGTGTACCAGGATATATTGTTTGAACATCAGGTGACGGGTTCATGATGCGTACAGGCATGTCTTGTTATCCTTTGACCAAAGCCTTAGCCACAATTCCTTTTCCGGATTCGAGTAGTTCTGATTCAATGATGCAGAAATTTTCTTTCTCGACTTCAGTCCTTTTAATCTTACCATAAGTAATAATCTCTGATAATGGAGGTATGTGTAGTGTTTTAGATACCACAATCCGATAGCATCCAAAAGATCCACTGCATTCCAATGAAAGCGTGGTGCCTCCCAAACATAAGGTATTATTCTCTATATCTAGTTTGCCCATTTGTTACTTCAGAAAGTTGAGTCCAAGAATAACATCACACTGTAAGTCCGCTACCACAACATCTGAATCATAATTTCTCCCATGAACTACAAATGTAATTTCAGTCCGACCATTTATATTTATTTCATCTCCAGTAGCTTAGACAATCTCTTTGTTGAAAGGTTTTAATCCATCTATTTCCGATCATACCCTACTATGAAGTCCTTTTGAAATTAAAGAAAGTGTAGCACCGGTATCAATAAGACAATCTACCTGATATCCATTAACGTTTGCTTTCAAGTATAACCCAGAACCTATAAATCTTGACTTTGCCACAGTTTTGTCTTTCTCTTCAACTTGGTTTAAATTCTGTTGTCTCTGGCTTCCCTCAAGATTTTCATACTGTAATCTTGTACCGTCTTGATTAGGAGGTTGCGTTTGCCTGTTCCACGGATTCTCAAAGTTTCAGTTATTTCTGGTTTGAAATCTTCCTCTGTTAGCTGACTGGTACGAGCTTCTGCCAAGAGTCATATTGGTTCTATTACCGTCTCTGTGTTGACTTTGTTATAGCAATTCCTGAAACTTATTCTGAAGGTCTAGCATGGAACTCTGTAGTTCCTGTATATCATCATATGGATCTCGAATCCTTGTGTCAGGCACGTTCCCTATGCCATCCATTTGTTTCTTTTCAGCCCGTTCAAATGCTTCTAACTCCACAGCATGTCAGACTGCATCATTCAAACTCTGAGGTTGAGCCTGCTTCGTTCTCATTCTAATGTCTGAGCTATTAAAGCCATCGATGAACTGTTCCTTCGCTTACATTTCCCTAACATCGATGGGTGGTGTAGGATATGCCTAGTTCACAAGACGCCTGATGTCTTGAGCTAACTTAGAAAGATTTTCACAAGGTTACTGTCTTCTTTCTTTGAATTGAACCCAATACATGTCGGTTTGATTTGGAGGTAGGAAACGTTCTTCTAACACCGTGGATATCATGTCATAGTCGTTTCCTGTGGTGGACAAATTGCTGAATATACCCTGGGCTTGACCTCTCAATGAAACAGCCAAATATAATTCTTTCTGTTCATAGGACCATTCATTTATTTTAGAACATGCTTCAAAGTGTACTCTGTAATCTTTCCAGGAGCTTGTTCCCTTACGTTTGATGCCATACTTGATAAGTATTTAAAGACGATTTCGGTAGTTCGTAACGCGCAACATTTCTGCACATAAGGGAGACAATAAAGCTCCTCACGGAAGAAACACTTGCATAGTTTTCGGACAACTAACGTATCCGTGAACGCGCTAAAAACGCAACCTATAATGCGTGCTCTATTTTTTAATAGTGACTAATTTATGTGAAACACTTCATGTACAGTGCATAATTGAATTACTTCATATGACTGTAATGGAGGTTCATCATTTATTGCAAATATTTGTTGATGATGTAGCTGATATTAGGACTCTGAGCTAACATTACCTCAAAGACTCAAATGTTTTTTTAAAGTGAAATATGCGGTACAAAATTGTTCTAAGATATACATCAAAACTAAAAAGTTTTATTGGATGATAAACAGAAAACTACACTTTATTAACTTCATATACACATTACAAAATTTAACTAAAATTGGCAAATATTTGTTGACGATGCAACAGAATTTAGAAGTTGGCGGTAAAATTAGCTCAGTAACCCCATGTTTTTATCTCTGAAATATGTTTATTAGACATTGTTCTACGATATATATATCTAAATTAGAAAGTTTTATTGGAAAATAGGCAAAATTTATTAACTTGATATGCATAAATTTTTTATATTAATCATATTTGTCGACTATTTTTGACAATATACTTGAATTTCAGAGTTGAGACTGAAATTAGCTCAGTAACCTCATGTTTTTATAACTGAAATATGTTTATTAGACATTGTTCTAAGATATATATCAAAATTAGAAAGTTTTGTTGGAAGAATATCGGATAAGGGGGAATAAAAGATGAAAAATAATATTTTTTTTGT
Organism: Lutraria rhynchaena; assembly: GCA_008271625.1. Classification (NCBI taxonomy): domain Eukaryota; kingdom Metazoa; phylum Mollusca; class Bivalvia; order Venerida; family Mactridae; genus Lutraria; species Lutraria rhynchaena. The sequence goes on from VIBL01000065.1 coordinate 2,200,416, forward strand.
CGAAATTGCAACCCATTTTTTCATGCATGCAGTTGAAAATAAAAACATAGTATGACAGAATTAAATCATTTATGGTATGAATTGTGTTAAATTAACACAATATATGCCAAATGAATACTTACATGTAAAAACAGTATGTTTGAGCATGATTTTATCATGATAGTATGTGTTTAGCGATAAGCTCTTTGTACACAGCAAATCTTAAAAAACAGCGGCACACCTACACAAAGTATGAGCTGTTATCTCGAAAACGAGTTCGGTGACCCCTGTTTTTCTTTCCATTTTTGGATTTGTTATATTTTTTTCTATAAAATATGAAAAAATGATCACTTTTCCTTGAATAAAACAAAATGCAGAAATCGTCCTTAAGACAGCAGTCTTATTTATAATGTTTAACCTGCAATGGCTTCAGAGGAAATATCCCACCTCTGCCATCAATTTCGTAACATATTTTTGGTCCAAGCGGTTTATGTATATAATATATATATATATATATATATATATCCCAGGTATTGAACAAAACTGATTTAATAATGTATGAGAACAAAACAACAACAAAACAAACAAAAAATGACGAACTATACTATGATGTAATTTTCCTCAAGCTTCCTTGCTTCTGATTGATATAAATGATTAGTATATTTACAAACATAAAATACTATATGAACTCTTGATTATAAATGATCAGTGGACAATGTAATAATCAATATACAATAATCACAGGTTTGAAGGTCTGATGACTGATTTAAATCCATTCGCATATGATAAGATACTTAAGTTTCACAATCCCAGCCTTTGTCAATTATATACACGTTAATGCTCGAGGCTGATAATTCTGTGTATACACTGCAACTTAGTCAGTCCCGAGACATTAACTGTTTAAAGGGTATAAACTTGGGATGGTCAAATCACTCTCAGGTCTGAGTATACACTGCAATTTAGAAAGTGTTCAACCACCCAAATTGAATAACAACTCAAACAATATCCAATTCTGAACAACGCTGCAACTTAGGATATTGTTCTTCATGTCATTTAAACTCAAAGAGTTAATAAGTTTGCTACATTAATATCTTCTGTATCAAAACTTCCATGGCTTCTTACAGAATGAATCAAATTATGCAATTACCAGCTTTATATACCTAGTGCTGCATGTTACAATCAACGTGATTGGCTAATTATAATCAAAGTCGTTGATTGGCTAATGTCTTACGAATAGGCTAATTGTCTAATGAAACTAAAGTATGAATTATCGTTGTTGTCTTCTTTGAATAATTAAAAGTACATAGATCTAATTAAGGATTATAAATGAAATTTGTAGCATGAGTGGGAGATTAAAAAAAACTAATTTCTTTACAATAGTATGAGAAGTGTTGAGGGTGGAGATGTAGGAGAAGTGTAAAAGACTTGTATTAAGAATGGACATTGATATGACATTCATTTGCTAACTGTATAATATTTGTGCTGGTGAAATCAACACTTCACTTCAACTATACAGGTTAGATAGATTTTTATGCTCCTGAAAATTTATGATAAACTGAGTTACAAAAGTCTTTTGTTCATTCCTTTGATGTCAGCGCTATATTGGATGTGCACCAAAAATGTATGAGTAACTATTAAGCAAGACATTATCATACAGTATTATAAAAGATTACCTAGGCCTACCTTGGCATGCACATTTTCCGCAATTCTGTTCAAAATATTCTACTGTTATTCTACCTTTAATATTCTTAGATCTAACACTGGATCCTCATTCAATACTCAGAAAAAAATGTTATCTTTGCCATAAACATGTTTAGCCTTGAACATGAGATAATGAATAGGCAAGTGATAAAGCAGAAACTGATAACATTATGTCAACTTGTGTGAATGAATAGATTTAGATTAACCTACTTCTTTAGTCCAGTTGATCATCTTCCTTATGTCTTGACGAGTTTCTGGCCATGCTGATACACTCTTGATTGCTACAACATCTGCCAAGCGATCAATGTACTTCTTCTCATTGCTGTCAATGCGCCTTGAAAGTTGAAAAATGATATTATTTAAAGTCATTGGTCCAAGCTAACACCCTTATCAAATTACAGAAACATATTTATACAAACGTTTGCAATCCTATATCAATTAGGTTACAATCAGTGGTTTCAGAAATGAAAACATGTACAAGTTTTAATGGATGTAAAAATATTGTCATATGTATTCCTTTCAATGTTTCCAGCAAATCGACAACATTTTGTTGTTTCAGACAACAAAACATTCTTTAATTGACAAGATCATGTATTAGAGAGGGATGGGTAAAATTATCAGAATTTGTGAAATAATTCAGATATTAAAATAGGGAAGTTTAATGCCCACTAAGCAATACAACCCAACTGTTGTACTTGTACAGCTACTGTTGATTCCATCAATTAAATTACTTTTTTCAACTTGACAAAATGCGATAGCATATCTATAATATGTGGTTGTAGTATGAAACTACACCATTATATGTTTTATCAATACAAATTAATCAGATCGTCTCATCTTAAAATGATCTTTATGTCTACTTTCAATTTCGATTATTAAATTTCAAACCAACCCAAAACAATAAATAGAGTTAACTGAATGAAGAAAAACAAATTCATGAACAATATTGAACGTATAACTCAATAACAAGGAAACTTACTTGAATAAAGCGTCCATTTTCAACTGTAAATATGTTTAACTAATAAAAAACATTCAATGGGCTCGAATTCCAACGTCGTCACGAGTGCCGACTGTACATTGAACCATGTGATTAATCACATGACCGTACTAAACCGTCACGTGACGGATTTACCATCGAGATATCTGGTGGACAGTAATTCATACGTTTTGAATGATCACTGATTGTTTCATTATGATATGCAGCATTTTTCTACAACATGAACATGTAATGGTGTAATTTCATACCCTGTTTTCCTCTGTTTATTTCTGTTTTTCCTACAAAAGCTGTGTATAATATATTTTCGCGACCTTATTGTCAAATTGGTGTAATGTTTAGGTTATATATGTGACGAACATTTAGCCATTTTTTTTAATTATTTGATGCAATACATATATACGCTTGGACCACAAAATGATATTTTTCCGAATAATATTGTTTACCAAAGTACTAAATTTTCGGCATAGTTTGTCAATATGAGATTCTATGCATCAATCTCTATCCAGTGTTGTCGTTCGTTATCACTCCCATACATCTCTGTCAACGTCTCAGCGTTTTACAAGATTCTTGTAAAACAAGAAATAAAGCCACAAATGGTACAAAATTTACAACTAAGCGAAGCAATTTATTTTGCACACTACATTTGACACAATAGATGTTATGATTTACCTGAAAATCAGAGAAATTATTTTATTTATCTAGCGCACTATTTCTCGACTGAGAGTATTTGTTTACTTTTGGTATTTAGGTCACAAAGTTACGCTGCTTAAATGGAAATGAAACGCAGAAGGCGAAGGTAATCGTGTAAAATATGACTACAAACGTACATTTAGAGAAACAAAAGCGTGATCCTGTGTATCGGATGGAAACTAAAGGAGACCCGGACACATGCTTTTGAACTACTGACACATGCTTTTGAACTACTTTCCAGATGTGACAGAGATGTATGTGATGGATAACGAACGACAACTCTGGATAGAGATTGTCTATGCTTAAGTAGTCCTGAGTCGCTATATTACAGGGATATACAATCCAAGAAATCTCACGGAAAGTCCGTGCTTTGGTGATATCACACAATAATATCAATCATGAAATGTTGTAATTTATACTGGCTGTTTAGTCAAACATTGATGATTACTTCATCTTCAATCCACTGTAATATATATTGTTTTTTGAATTTTGTTTTTAAATTTCATATATTAAAGTTTATGGGTTGAATATTTTACAAATGCCGTACATTTCTTTCTAAACATTCATGTTTTATAAATTTTCTGACTTTGTGACAGATTGGGAATGAAATTAACACACTAATGTTTGAATAGCTGCAAAATAGAAAAAAAATTGTTACCAAATAAGTATATTCAGATGTATTTTTGATCAGATTTTTCTTCAGTCGCTTCAGACTTACACATTTCAGTAGTGGCAGTTTGGTTTGTTTTTTTGATACTTAGTTTTAGTAATTTAGTTTGCTCTGAAATATGACTTATTTTTGCAATGTGAACAAGTTTGGACAAGTTTGAACATGGGTCATCTAGGGTCAAAAACTAAGTCAACTGGTCAAATCACTGGAAAACCTTGTTAATACTCTAGAGGTCACAGTTGTGATTGGACCTTCACCAAACCTTGTTCGAATATTTGTCTTAATGATATCTTTGACCGCTTCGAACATGGGCCCTCTTGGGTCACAAACTTGGTCATCAGGTCAAATCTTTGGAAAACCTTGTTAACACTAACACTTTTGATTGGATCTTTCCAAACTTTGTCAGAATGTTTGTATTAATGATATTACGAACAGGTTTTACATGAGTCAACTCAGATTTAAAACTAGGTCATTGGGTCAAATCATAGGAAAACAGTAGGAGTTGCACATAGCACAGCTACACCAGCTGACAATGTTTTACTTCTAAACTTGTTATACTTGCATAAAACCAGGATCTTGAACATCAAAGAAGACTCTAAACTGTTGAGGTTCACTGAAACATTTGTATGATCTGCTGTTTCCTGTTCCACAGCAGTTCACTGACTGAATTATTTTTTATACGCAGACATTCATCAAAAGTAAAAAAGGTCAAAACTTGATTGAGCTTTCATGGGAACATCTGTTGTCTTACAGTGATTTATTCTTTAACAGTAAATATGCACATTTTATACAGAAAAGTGGTCTATTGAATGTGAATCCTGTAGCAATACAGAACTTGTTTGTAAAACAGAGATGGATGTTCGGTGTTTACTATTTGATTAAAAATGCTTTGGTTTGATAAAAATGGTAAATTATTAGTTATCACATTGTGACACTCAACAGTATTCATTTTATAAAGCTTAGCTTACATTCTACGCATTTATTGCATGACAGTAAACTTCATCATTATATTACTTCTACTTGAAGAATACGTACATAGTGTTCTAAGTTTCTTGTATATGTACTAACATCACATGATATGGTTTGTTTGGAGTTAAATCCTTGATGTATGATGTAATCATGTAATGCAGTTACTTCACTAGCAATGATTTAGCCTAGAAAACAAAATAAAGCAGGTGTCAAAATTTATAGGATAAACTTTTTTGTCTAGCTCTCTTTTGATGAGTTGGACGTTATTGGGTTATTGCACTGTGCACTATAGCGTTATTGCACTGTGCACTATAGCGTTGTTGCACTGTGGTTCAATACACATTACATATCGAACAACCCTTGTAGTCACCCCATTGATGGATGAAAGTTTGTTCACATTAAAGAGATGGTGTGTAGTTTGCAAAAGCATGAAGAAAAGCTCAGATTTAGTATTTGAATGTCAAAAAATAGGTTAACTCCCTAGTCCTAACTGTAATTTTGTCTTTTATTTGGGAACTTTGAAATTATTTCATGAATTTGAGTGTGAAATGCAAAACATGTGACATTATTTGTAGCTCAATAATTTAGGTTACACATTTCAAATATGGGTACCGTATAAAAAATTTATGTCCTGACCATTATTTCAAGGTTGTATTGAGATCAAGGTAAAAATGGGTATGATACATATGGTCCATGCACTATGTTGTGTTCAAAATTCATGAACTGGTTTAAAGTTGTGTGCAAGATCCTTATCATCATGTTTTCACTTAGAGGTAAAAATGAGATCTTCTAATCTGTAATATTGTCATCTGTAGCGTGATTTTGATACATAATTATATTTTGACACACAACTTTTGATTTTCCTTTTATAATAATTATAGTAACAACAAAAATCAGTTCAGTGAATAGTACTCATTTCAATGTTTATTCTGGAACTATGGACATGTCCTGTATGCAGTTAGCTAATAGCTTCTGTAGTCCTACTCTCTGTATCTCTTGTTTACAACTAGCAAGGTTGATGTGTCGCTTTTGACATGCATCTAGTAATTGCTTTCAAGTTGAATAAATCAACACTTTGCTTTGAAGTTATAATAAAATCACTAACCTCTGACAAGCTGTGGCATAATGCAAAAGAAAAAAAAACAGGAAGCCAACTGGCACAATATGTTAGTTCTGTATTAAATGACTGAATGTCAGAGCCTTAATCAGTGTGTTACATGTGTAGTTTCCAGGTATCTGAATTATATATCAAGATTTTCTGCTTTCCACAGTGAGTTCGGTAAATTGTTTGTTAGTTACTTTGTTTTATCATATTTCACTTTAAGAAATAAAACAGTTCAGTTGATACATAATAATATAAGGGGTGATAAAAAAGTTCACGGAAAAGTTCTCTCAATTCTTTATTTTTACATGCAATGTTCAATAAATTTCTGTATATTTATAAATTGATTTAATAATATTTATAATTACCTTTCTTCATTAATTTCACACATCAAATGAAAAAATCATAGTAACTATATTAACATTGTGGTTTTTGGCACATGAGTGCTTATGTACTCACAATGTTCATCCTGTAGCTGCTTTTAACATTTTTGCATGTAAAGTGCTGTTGATTCTGATTAAAGATGTAATTATGATTGTATGTATCATTATGTACTACAGTATTCTATAAGGATAGGCTATGTTTTTAACACCTCCAACCAACAACAGATTTTTATGCATTCAAAGTTATGTATCGTGAGAATAACACTGGTGTGATAAACACTTTGAGGAATAGTAAAATTGTTGACCAGTCGTGTGGGGAACTTTTACACTGAATTGGCTGCTTTTTGAATGAAATCTTAGTAGGAATGGAGAGGAAACCAGTCCACAGAGATGAATTATATTGTAATAAAGTCTGGATCAGAAAAGTTGGCTGATTTAGTGGGGAAACTGGTTTATAGAGGAACAGGTTTAGAGTGTTTGCTTCGTATAGAAACTTATTCAGGTTATGTTAACATTTGTAGTTCTTTCCATGAATCTGAGTCCCTTGTATTAACTCGGTATAATATTATGTTGGCATGATTGCATCCACATACCCTTCTGATCATCTGTTAGCATCTTAGGTACAAACACATCACATGTTGAGTTCTTTGTGAATAATTTAAAATACTGACCATAATTGCAGTCAATTGTCGATTCAATTTCTCAGATTGTTAAACTAATCAACACCTCAACAGTACTACTGATTGCATTAACACCTAGTCAACACTTCAACTATGTTACTGATTGTTCCAACACCTCGTCAACACCTCAACTATGCTACTGATTGTTCCAACACCTCGTCAACACCTCAACTATGCTACTGATTGTTCCAACACCTTGTCAACACTTCAACTATGCTACTGATTGTTCCAACACCTAGTCAACACCTCAACTATGCTACCGATTGTTCCAACACCTCGTCAACACCTCAACTATGCTACCGATTGTTCCAACACCTCGTCAACACCTCAACTATGCTACTGATTGTTCCAACACCTAGTCAACACTTCAACTATGTTACTGATTGTTCCAACACCTAGTCAACACCTCAACTATGCTACCGATTGTTCCAACACCTCGTCAACACCTCAACTATGTTACCGATTGTTCCAACACCTCGTCAACACCTCAACTATGCTACCGATTGTTCCAACACCTCGTCAACACCTCAACTATGCTACTGATTGTTCCAACACCTAGTCAACACTTCAACTATGTTACTGATTGTTCCAACACCTAGTCAACACCTCAACTATGCTACCGATTGTTCCAACACCTCGTCAACACCTCAACTATGTTACCGATTGTTCCAACACCTCGTCAACACGTCAACTATGTTACTGATTGTTCCAACACCTCGTCAACACCTCAACTATGCTACTGATTGTTCCAACACCTAGTCAACACCTCAACTATGTTACTGATTGTTCCAACACCTCGTCAACACCTCAACTATGCTACTGATTGTTCCAACACCTTGTCAACACCTCAACTATGCTACCGATTGTTCCAACACCTAGTCAACACCTCAACAGTGACAATTGATTGTTCCAACACCTAGTCAACACCTCAACAGTGACAATTGATTGCTCCAACACCTAGTCGAAACCTCAACAGTACTACTGATTGCACCAACACCTCAACAGTGACAATGGATTGTACTAATCAAGAGCATAAAGTATTTTCAATAATTTAGGGTCAAAGAATGTTACTGTTGATATATGCATACATTCAAAGGACATTCATTAAATTATATCATCAATCAAGTTAACATATAATTTCTTCATTTCAGGAATACACGGTGGAGGATCATTGGAGAAAGATTTGATTTGTAATACAGTCATCTTACCCTGTCTACCAGGATTCTTAGTCATTCCAATGCCTCTTCGGCCCCAGAAGAAAATCATGTTGTTCAAGATTGGACTGTCAGTGATCATATTGGTTGCTGTGTATATGTATTATGCTATCAATCAGTCTCATGATAAAGATGTGGATGGTGACAAATACAGTGTTAGTGTAGAGACCAAACAATCTGTGATAAATGCTGAAGATTTAAATCATGATGAAGTGGAGTCCAGTAAGACTGATGCTCCCAATGAGAGGTATGGTTTATCTATATATGACATTAATTTATTAATAAAGGAATGAATTATTTATGTCTAAACTTGCTTTAAAGAGCATTGTTAATTCAGCACGTTCAGAAAGTTCCCAAACAATATTACAAATGCTTGATATTTGTTGCTAAGTACTGTTTTAAATTTAAAGTTAGGCTGATTTTTCCTTCTCATATTGATAGTGAGGTGAAAACTTTAAATCTTGAACAGAACATTTTATTATAACATATGATGAGGTACAGTGTGCCCTCTCTTGAGCAACGTTTTGCCGAGACAAGCAAACTGGTTGTTCTAGAGAGGTAGTTGTTGTGGAGAGGGAACAGCTCATTCCTGCAGTTTGAACTGATGCATTCATACATTTATATATGTGTGTGTATTGACTCATTATTTATATTGTTGTTTTTTGTATAAAAATATCCAAGGTTTACAATGTACAAAACCCTGTGTCTGTTCAATAATTTGGCACAAGCCAAAAGTGTGAGAGAAATGTTAAAATGACTTTCATATTCTGCACTCATTTTGTCAAACTGTTTGTTTGTGAAGCAAATAATGCTTGACATAGGTTAAATATTTAGAAATGCTAACAGGCAGATCTATAAAATTGTGACTACACGATGAAATAATGATTCTGGTTTCTCTTCAAAATCAGTCGTTCCTAATTTTGGCAATTAGAAGTATAGAAATTGGCATGTGAGAATATGTACCCTTTGAAATAAATAATGCATAACTATCATGTGAAAAACAATTGGTGCAGATCAAAGGCAAAGAAAGGTCCATTATATTCTTTAGTTGCTAATCAGTCACCTGCGTTTACGTTTTACTCAATACAACAAACATAAAATTGTATATATGCCTAAGGTGATTACGCTGGTTCCTGTAAGGTGATATTCAGAGAGCGAACGCTGTGCAAACTTTAAATGTTGAATGAAACATTTTATTATTACATGTAATGTGTATTCAGGTTTTATCAACAGTAAATTTGTCATCTTGAAAGCTCCTCTTGAAAACTTTTTGACTCAGTTTTATAATAATGATGCTTATCGTAGTTTTATTGTATTTATAGATTATTGCGATGGAGGAAAAGTATACATATTGCTGTTGTATCGTGTGGTGATCGTATTGAAGAAAGTCTCGTCATGTTGAAATCAGCCGTTTTATTCTCTAGATCTCATTTAGTGTTTCATGTGTTCACAGAACCTGAAACCATGAAATCATTCCAGGAACAGGTGAACATAACTGTAAAATATATGAATAAAATATTCATTTCTTACCTTGAACACTCATTATAATGGATTTTTTCTTTCTAATTAGAGTTACAAACAACTAGGACAAGCATGTTATTGTTTAATCTACATTTACATACATGGGAAGCTTTTGTTCCTTTATCCATTGATTTGTATTCATTACCATCCAACGTGTTATCTTTTCTGTTTTACATTGTGTTATTGTATGGTTTCGTTTTTCAGCTTGACTTTTGGCCTCCACAGTTTCAGGAGAAGTTTGATTATGAAGTGTACAGTATACAGTTTCCAGAATCAGAACATATCAAATCTGCAGATTGGAAAACATTATTCAAACCATGTGCTTCCCAAAGACTTTTTATACCAGTATGTGATGTTTGATATATAGATTGTATGCATTTTTAAAATATGTCTGTCTGTTATCTTAGAAGACGTTGCTGATGCTTAATGGCTGACTGTATATTTAACCATCAAGGCTGAATATAATGATATTTCATAGTGAGCAAAATGTTGGTAGTAGATTCTGTAGTACATATGCTTTTATGCAAATCAGTTGAAAGCATTTCAGGAACATGTGTTTTATCACTGATGTTTTGTTGTTCAGACAGTTGTTTATTTTGCTTTTGAAGTTACTTGATGATGTATTCAATTCAATTTAAACGTGATGACATACTGCATACAAAAAGAAAAATATTTTTTATGCCCGCCTTCAAAGAAGTAGGGGTATATTGCTTTGCTCATGTCAGATGGTATGTTAGTTGGTGTGTTGATCCGTTCGTAGACCGGACTTCGTCTGATCAATAACTAGTGAACACTTGAGCATACAAGGTGACTAAGTCAAATGTCAAGTTTATAATGACTGGTCAAAGTTATAATGACCTTAACAACAAAAAGCTTGTCCAGTCAATAAGAAGAGAATGCCTTGCCTCAAAATCCTCAGAATTTGTATAGGTGTTTGTCATGACCAGTAGAATACCCCCATTTGATTTTAGGTCGGCAGGTTAAGGCTAGCTTAATCCTGACCACTAAAAACGTGTCTGACTGATAACTAGAGAACACTTTGTCCTGCAGTCCATAGCTTCAGTAGGGAGGTAGGTTACTATAAATAGTCTGCAGGAAGCCAGTCTCCATTGGTTTCCGTACAAACTAATTTTATTGGATTTTTAGTCAATCATACCCGAGTGTTTTGATAATGACAAGGATTTTGAAGTCAAGTTGTTTTATATCATGTAACATCAGCATTATGTTGTTAATGTTAGGGGGAATACATGTTCCACAAACATCTCTTGTTCAGTACAGAAAGGTAGATAGTGCCTGTCTCTCAAGACTGGGAATGCATTTTCTCTATCTTTTATGCTCCACTTAGAAAGTGGAGACCATACTGTAATGGGGTGGTCTGTCCGTATGTATTTCCTTACATACATCATGTTCTACTTGTCTGATCAATAACTAAGGAAGGAATATGCCTAGGGCTTATGTAACTTGTTAGGGACATTGCCCATGTCCAGTCGATGAACCCTATTGCTTTTGAGGTCATTAGGTCAAAGGTCAAGATCACACTGGCACTTACTGGTATATCTTTGTCCAATCAATAACTTATGAACGAATAAGCCTAGGTTTGTGAAACTTGTTAGGGATAAAAGGTCAAATGACAGTGATGTTTGACTATTCCAGGTTGGTATGACCTTGTCAAGAAATTCCTAGTTTGATGACAGTCAGTTCAGTGTTGTTTGTGAGTGAAGGGATTTTCATTGTCCCAAATAGCAAAGTTGTTTAAATTTACTCTTTGTTTCTGTAGATACTCAATGTCTTGATATTTATACTTATTAAAATCCCAGATGAAAAGTGGATGTTTGTTTTGGTAGTTTGAATTTTGTATTCATGCCTGACATCAAATCCAACATGATCACAGCACACAGTTTTTTCTCACTTACATAAGACTTGGCATTTAAGAAATGTGCAAAAGAATGTAAATATGCCGCTGTGACAGAAAATGAAGTGGGAGCATTAGTGTCCTCTGGACACATTTCTGGTTTATCTTGTACAGAGTATCATATTTTCTTTTTGTAGTCTCTGTTAACAGACATAGATTCCTTGTTGTATGTGGATACAGATGTATTGTTTTTGTCCCCTGTTGATGAGATTTGGAAATTTTTTAAGTTGTTTAATTCAACGCAGCTATCAGCATTAGCCCCAGAACATGAAGATCGAGCTATGGGTTGGTACAACAGATTCGCCAGACATCCATATTATGGTGAACTAGGTGAGTATCAGTTATTGACACATAATGTAATTCAACTAGAAATTTGCCAAGTATACATAATTTCTTTTCAAATAGTTTGTCATAATCAGACTGGATATTCATTTACAGAAGCGTTATCAACTTTCTTTATTAAGTTTCTTGAACTCAATTTGTGTATTTAAAGGCTGTTTCATTTCTTAAATTAAGCTTTTTGATTATAAAATCACAGTTAATTTGAAGTTGATCTCGCCTGTGACATGATTTGGAGCTGGAAGATTTTATCAAGACCATAATGTCTTCAAGAAATGGTTCAACCGGTTCTGTAAGACAGAAACACTTTTAATATGAGTTTAGTATTTGCAGAAGTCTCAACATTCATATGTAGTGTGGTTTTTAACACTTTGCCTCATAATACTGCATTTCCCACATCTGATGCAGACAACTTTGAAAATGTGACAAAAGAAGCTATTGCTTGTAAAGAGCAACAGCTTTTATTGCAACAATGTTTTCCACTCTGTCAGAGAGAACAAAAAACCAATTTTCTCAAATAAATTGATATTTTGTATATTAGCTTTGAATTTGGAAGAGTCCAAATATGCTTATGAAGCAAAGGGTTAACATCTCTATCTACCTACTGAATGCAGAGTATTCTGGGCACAGTTCTCACTTTAGTATTCATCTAGTTTTTAATTCTACTCAGGTTATAATTACTGTAGGAATGAGCTGCTGTCATTTAGTATTGTTATACAAGCACTCCATATTGTCTCAGTGATTTAATTATGTACATGCATTATTGTCTATATATTAACAGGATTGAATTCCGGAGTAATGTTAATGAATCTCACTAGACTAAGAAATTCTCACTGGCTTACGTCTATGCATAATTATATCAAGGAATACAAATTGAAGATCACATTTGGAGATCAAGATCTGATAAACATTTACTTCCATTATTACCCAGGTATGTAGAACTAGATATTTCGTTTTTACCCAAGTGCAACACCTCAAACATGTATTGTTGCTTGTTCACACTCAAAAGGTGGAGTAGCATCAAATTTCCATCATATGGTCAAATTCCTTATTCGTCTGTTGACACTGTTAATTGACATCAGTAAAAATGTTTTATGAAATCTTGAATGTCAATTAAATTGTATACATCCAGATAAAACATAATGTGAAACTATCAATAATGTGAAACTATCAATGAATGTTTTATACAATAAAACAAGGTTTGGAGGTTTGTGTCTTTTAGATTACCTCTCACATGATATCATATCTATAACTGATCCACTAGAGTAAAAATGAATAGTTTCTTATATGGAGCATTTAACAAGTACTGTAACATTGCTAATTGCATTCAGCTTGAAGTGAATAATATTTTGAAAGAGCTTCGCACTGCCTCCAAAATACAAGAATCTTTTTGGTGAAGATTCAATGAAAGAATGAAAAGGACGAAACATGGGTATTCAGTTCTTATAATACTTGATGTTAGTAAATAAGTATTGGCTGAACTAAAAATTATATGACTAAGAAAATAAACTATTTTTTGCTGGTGTAAGATAATACAATTGAAACTCTTTACATCGTAGTTGGGGTATGCCGCAAAAATGATCAATATAGATTATCACAGAACTTGTATTACTATGTGTACATGTTACACTTAATGTCAGTGTGTCATAATAATCACGTAATCATGTATGGTGTGGGAACGGGTCATAAGAATATTTCATTCATACTTTCAATATATTTATTTTGTTATACGTAAATGAACAAATTTACATAAACTTCACAATTCTAAGTTTTAATGGAACAAATATTGTCTTATCAATTAGTTTTTAGTGTTTTTATCATCACCAAACTGTTTGTATCAATTTTATAATCCTCAGCATGGACACTGACGTGTTTACATTGCTGTCAATATGATAAATAAAAATAAATAAAAATATTGATTTCTGATTGTGTTTGAAGGAGGTTAAGATACAAAATTTTCTTTTATTATTTGGCTACTTAATTGTTTAACATAGATTGTCACTGTATAGTTGAAAATCTATGTTTGGGACTAAATATCTACTTCAGAGTGTAAAAAATATTGAGAACTATGAATTTGATATGTGTGTGTTTTTAATAAGTAAAAGGAAGGATAAAGTTCAGGTTGTCATCTTTATTTCAATATAAGTAGGTTTGATAGAATAAGTTTTGACTGAATACACTATACAGCTGTATTACACATTACCTTATACATGTATACACTGCAACTTGTATATATTTTACCGCCATCTTGTATTTAATATCAATTATAACTGTATTAATGTATATACTTTCAGCCATCTCGTAGTTTACACAAATTATAACTGTATTAATGTATTTATTTTTCAGCCATCTTGTATTTTACATAAATTATAGCTGTATAACTGTATTTGTTTTCAGAACAGCTTTATGTGTTTCCATGTGAAATGAATTACCGTCCAGATCATTGTATGTACATGAGTGTGTGTAAACCAGCAGAGAAGAGTGGGGCCTATGTTTTACATGGATGTCGTCGTGTTTGGTTTGAAGATAAACAACCTGCCTTTAAAGCCCTTTATACAGCGTTTAAACAGGTAATAATTGTAAACTTAATGTTGTCATAGTGGGTTTAATTCCTCTTCTTTGATTTAAAATATTCAAAATGATATATTTGTTCAGCTATGCCTTCCTATATTCAGTGTATACAATATTGGGATGTGGACCATGTTATTACGTACTTAGTATTTTATAGTTTTTACCGTGTTATTACTTAATTGTTACTATGGTTTTATGTTTTTGTTATCATGTAATTATTATGCCCCCATTTGAAGAAGTGGGGGTATATTGCTTTGCACTTGTCAGTCTGTCAGTCTATCTGTCTGTTCATAGACCAGACTTTGTCCAATCAATAACTATTGAATGCTTGCACATACGACCCACATATTTGGTATGGAGGTTGGTTGTGTCTTGTAGATGACCCCTATTGATTTTGTGGTCAGTTAGTTAAAGTTCAAGGTCACCATTCCCTTGACCACTAAAAGCTTGTCAGATCAATAAGTAAAGGACACTTTGGCCTACAGCCTTCACAATTGGTGGGTAGGTTGGCTGTGGCCCATTGATGACCCCTATTGATTTTGTGGTCAGTTAGTTAAAGTTCAAGGTCACCATTCCCTTGACCACTAAAAGCTTGTCAGATCAATAAGTAAAGGACACTTTGGCCTACAGCCTTCACAATTGGTGGGTAGGTTGGCTGTGGCCCATTGATGACCCCTATTGATTTTGTGGTCAGTTGGTCTAAGGTCAAGGTCACTGTAACTCAGCTGAGCCCATTGGGCTCATTGAGCTATTACGATCAGTCAATATCCAGCGTCTGCATTTTGGGGTTGTTAGCAGTTTTGATTAGATTTTGTAAAAATGTTTTTCTTAATGATATCTTGGAAAATTTCAAACATTGGTTACCTCAGATCAAAAAAACTAGGTCACTAGGTCAAATCACTGGACAAGCTTATTAACACTCTAGATGTCACAGTTTTGATTGGATCTTCACCAAACCTTGTCAGAATGTTTGTCTTAATTATATCTTGAACAAGATTGAACGTGGGTCACCTAGGAAAAAAAAGTAGGTTGTTAGGTCAAATCACAGGAAAATTTAGAAGTTGCAGTCTTTACTCAGGCGAATAAAACAGCCATTATAACTCTCTTTTTTATATTAATGCATAAATAAGAGGTAATCTTATCCTTGTAAAAATCATTATCAAATGTTTTTTTTTCTTTCTTCAGTATTCTAATTTCTTTCACAATTACTTATATGTACATTCTCCCGATTAAAGTTTAAAGAAAACCAAGTTTGTTTCCTTGGTAACACAAAACTTTGGAATGTTGTTAAACCCAGATACACACCACTAACTTATTGACTAAAGCAGACACCAGGTTGATGGTTTATTGAACCCTAAAAACAGCACAATTCAACATGTTTGTTCTGCAAAAAGTGGTTGTATTACATAATATCAGACAAGTTTTAATTTTGGATTGCGTTTATATAGAAATCTATCAGGAAATTATTGGTTCTTTGAAAAAGTGGTCATTTTATGGAGTTGAACGTAATATCTGACCAGTTGTTTTTTGTATCATTTGTTTTGATAAAACTTGTGTTCTCTTTTTCAGCATCGACTTGGTGCCAGTATTAAATTTGACTTATTGATACAAATAAACTCATTTCTGAAGAAAGCACCCGAATCTAGCTGTGGTCATTTACCAGTGCTGTTTACAAAACAGATAGAAGAATACATAAATTCTACCAATACTCAAGTATCCTAGTGGACATGTTCTGAAAATGAAATCCAAAATATTGACTTCCTGGATAGGAGAAATACTCTCAATATCAAATCATAACTTCAAATGTATTTTTGCATTTATTGTATTATAAATTTACTGTATGTTTAAATGTTTGAGATCTGACTGTTGACCAAATATTAGAGTGACAAAATTCTAAAATTTGGTCTGAGTGAAAACTTGTAACGCGGACACTTGAAACTTATATGTGATAATCAACATGTTTGTGCCTTAAATTTGTCTATGTCTAGAAATCTAGGTGTATGAAAGACTGATTTATGTTTCATTTTGTGAGGTCAGAACAGATATTTTAACCAAATTATCTTTCTGAGAACATGATGAATGATTCTGACTTTTTTTCCCCTTAATTATTATTTCATTTATGATACAAATGTTTAAGACAGGACACGTGATGATGTTTTGTACATGATGCAGTCTGTTTGTGTAGAAGTTCCAAAATAATGCAATCAGTTCAAATATGAAGCAAGTGAGTGTATGTTACCATGGTTACTCTGTTATATAATTTTGTTATTGAATATTTTTATGATTACTGTCTTGTACATGTATTTTGTCTATGATAGAAAAGTTCTGCATGTATTTTAAGCTTCATGGAATTTTTGTAAACCATGATGGAAATAAGGGATACTTGATGTTATTTTTATAAACCATGATGGAAATAAGGGATATTTGATGTTATTTTTTGTGTCATCTCTGGTATTTATGAGCTTGACTTACTCATGCAGCATCTTGTTTTACATGATATTGTCATGGCTTTACTGTATAATGAAATTCAGTTATTGTTTATATTATATTGACTACTAGAAAAACATTGTTAAGTTTTATTTATAGTGGAATTGGATTGCTGTGTATTTTGTTATTGATTACTTTCTGAACAACCAATATAGATGTGAAAACCTTAGCTGTGTACTGGGTAGTTAACTGTGGTTCATATTGTTATATAGTGGGGATAAAATATTACTGTTTTGGTGTAGACTATATTTCAAAGTTTGCTATAACCTGAGTACTTCTGGACTAATAAAATTATGGCCGGGTGGTTTTACCTTTAATTCAGCAATATTGAGGATCTACCGTAGATATGTGTTTGAACTGAATGATATTTCACTCATTGTTCGTTATGAATTGGACAATTTTTCACATGCTGTTTGGGCAGCTGTGCATATTTTATGTATCTTTTGATTTTAACCTTTATTGTTTTGTGCAATGTGTTGTTTGATGATGTGTTTACTAAACCACACTTTGTTGAATAAATTATAGTCACCTATTGATTTGTCATTGAAATAGATTCTCAATAAATTGGTCTTATACTACCATAATTACCAACATCTCAACCATTACAACTATCTCACGTTGCCTGCTGCAACCTTTGTCTGCAAGGTACATGTACTAATGTGTGATGTCAAAGCCATGAACAATGTCCATCAAAAGGTGGGAAAAGTTCAAACCAACCTGTCCTTAATCCTGTGCTGGCATTATTGTTTATGTGGCCTTTATTTAAAGGTATATTGGTTTATATCAGCTATTGATGAATACTTGCTCAAAAGAGATAATTGTTAACATGGTAGCCAAGAGGGCACAGCATATTTCAAATTTTCTTCAGCTCATCAGGAATCCAGCTCTAAAATTCTTCAGCAATAAATGTTGTCATTGAGGTATATAATTCAAAACATCATTATTTACACATTTGGATAATGTATGTATCATTGAGTCTAGGCTGTACCTATGACTACAACATCAAGTAGTGGGAAACCTGAAGATATGTTAACACACCTATGATAATATTCCTCAGATCAAAATGTGCAAGGTGAAGTATCCAGGGACTCTGTATATAGTCCTTGTTGTATCTAATATTGTACCATGTTAGTGCTTGATATTTACTGCAGCATATATAGGAATGTATGTGAACATTTCTGCATACATCGTCGTCAATCATAGTCTGCATCATGTACATGTAGTCTAATGAAGTGAATAGTCTTTTGAAACGGATGTGGAATATTTAATCAGGTTTATAGACAATGCAATATTAAATAAATATGATTTTCCATGATTATTGTGGAATGCATATGAACATCCTATATACATTATCAGAATCATGATTTATATACTCTTCTACGTTAATTGCAAGCAGTCCTCTTGGACTATAATGGTCGTGCATAGGGGTTATGAAAGATACAGATTGCAGACCCTTCCAAGATACTCAGTTCACCCAGGAGGACATTGACAATTTAATCAAAATAGTGCAAACAACCTAACTTAACCTCAAAGTTGCTTATTGTGTATAATGTACCATGAATAGAGTGAGGAAACAAGAGGGTTTGCGCTGTTAAAGACAATTTCTGCATTTTGTTTTATTCAAGGAAAAGTGATCATTTTTTCATATTTTATAGAAAAAAGTATAACAAATCCAAAAATGGAAAGAAAAACAGGGGTCACCGAACTCGTTTTCGAGATAACAGCTCATACTTTGTGTAGGTGTGCAGCTGTTTTTTAAGATTTGATGTGCATAAAGAGCTTATCGCTAAACACATAATATTACTGTTATATCATGATAAAATCATGCTCAAACATACTGTTTTTACATGTAAGTATCCATTTGGCATATATTGTGTTAATTTAACACAATTTATACCATAAATGATTTAATTCTGTCATACTATGTTTTTATTTTCAACTGCATGCATGAAAAAATGGGTTGCAATTTCGACAAAAAAAATATTATTTTTCATCTTTTTTTCCCCCTTTCTGATATTCTTCCAACAAAACTTTCTAATTTTGATATATATCTAAGAACAATGTCTAATAAACATATTTCAGTAATAAAAACATGAGGTTACCGAGCTAATTTCAGTCTCAACTCTGAAATTCAGTTACATTGTCAAAAATAGTCGACAAATATGATTAATATCAAAAATATGCATATCAAGTTAATAAAGATTTTGCCTATTTTCCAATAAAACTTTCTAATTTATATATGTATCGTAGAACAATGTCTAATAAACACATTTCAGAGATAAAAACATGGGGTTACTGAGCTAATTTTACTTCCAACTTCTAAATTCTGTAGCATTGTCAACAAATATTTGCCAATTTCGGTTAAATTTTGTAATGTGTATGTAAAGTTAATGAAGTGTAGTTTTCTTTTTATCATCCAATAAAACTTTTTAGTTTTGATACATATCTTAGAACAATTTTGTTCCACATATTTCACTTTAAAAGAACATTTGAGTCTTTGAGGTAATGTTAGCTCAGAGTCCTAATATCAGCTACATCATCAACAAATATTTGCAATAAATGATGAACCTCCATTACAATCATATGAAGTAATTCAATTATGAACTGTACATGAAGTGTTTCACATAAATTAGTCACTATTAAAAAATAGAGCACGCATTATAGGTTGCGTTTTAGCGCGCTCGCGGATACGTTAGTTGTCCGAAAACTATG
This sequence comes from Lutraria rhynchaena, assembly GCA_008271625.1. NCBI lineage: Eukaryota > Metazoa > Mollusca > Bivalvia > Venerida > Mactridae > Lutraria > Lutraria rhynchaena. The sequence continues at coordinate 2,220,343 of VIBL01000065.1, forward strand.
CAAATGTTTCTTCCGTGAAGAGCTTTATTGTCTCCCTTATGTGCAGAAATGTTGCGCGTTACGAACTACCGAAATCGTCTTTAAAAAGATGAAATATATCTTCTGTGCTCCAGGGTCTCCCATTGAAGTCAGTTACTGTACTTGGTGTTTTTAGATATTTTTTTGTTACAAAAGGTGCTGTTCTTCTTTGCTTATTTTCAAGTTTTTTTATGTCACTTACATGATAGGGGTACCAAACTGAGGAACTGTACTCTAAGGAAGACCTTACGATTGACTTGTTTTGACTGAATACAGATTACATTTTAGAAAACCAAGAATTTGACTGTCTTTATCAGTAATTTTATTGAAACGTAGTGTCCAAGACAGATGTAATGAAAGCTAAATAAGTAGCCCATAGCACCACAGATAGAGGTTGATTGTGCAGTGTTTTACTCGATTGACAGCCTAGATTTGGAAATGTGCATTATATTGAGGATCTAGAATGAGTGCTCATTCCTTACCATTTTTATTAAACGAGTTGACTATATAATATGACACGAGGCTCTGCCGAGTGTCATATTGTTTTTGTCAACGAGTTTATTAAAAATGGTAAAGGATGAGCACGAGTGTAAGATTCTATTTATTACATAACCGTAAAAACGACCTCAGAAAATGAAACAGATTACAGGATGACGTCAAGATGACGTCAGTACAAGACGTCTAGTGTAGACTGTTTACAACTGTGCGCAAAAAAAATAGTGCATGTTTGTATTAATCGTTTGGCGATAAAATGCAAGATAAAAGACATAAAATCGTTATTTTATTCACACAAACATCATTTTATTCATTAATAAAATCATTACGAATCGAAAGTCGACCATGTTTACAAATATCGTAGCAGCGTAGTAATACAAAATATGCAAATATAGTGATTTGGCTAATTTGAATATTTATTGCACGGTTTGGCAGTGCCGAACGATATTTCCGGCACGGGTTTATGGCACTCCTGGACCGCAGGTTATGTGATGAAAGACATAAAATCGTTATTTTATTTACACAAACCTCATTTTATTCATTAATAAAATCATTACGAGTCGAAAGTCGACCATGTTTACAAATATCGTAGTAGCGTAGTAATACAAAATATGCAAATACAGTGATTTGGACAATCTGAATATTTATTGCACGGTTTGGCAGTGCCGAACGATATTTATGGCACGGGTTTACGGCACTCCTGGACCGAAGGTTATGTGATAAATGACATTTATGCACGTTGAACCTTAGACCACTTACACCTCTCCCATTCCTTCAGTCTGTCCAAGTCTTCTTGAAGTGTCTGTGAGTCTCTAGCTGAGCGTATTTCTTAATATATGTAACAGTCATCAGCAAAGAACCTCGAGTTGGAATGAATACGGGAAGGAATGTCATTTATAAATATTAAGATACAAGGACGTAGCGCCCATTACGCAGTTTACGCAACTGCGTAATACTTTTTTGGCTGACTTTTTGAAATATGAAATATTGAAGAGCATCCTCTTTGTTAAAATCAAGATCAAATCCAATGTATTTTATTTACTACACACGAGTATAGTTTACACATATTACCAGAGTAATGGACAGACTAGCGAAAGCAACCTAAATCAATAATCATTCAAGGTCAGTTTTGACACCTGCCAAAATGTCACCGATGACGTCATTCCTATGTAACACTTTAACTTCTCGTGTACATGTATGTGTAGCGATTTGGTTATCTAGAACTGGTGTACGAGTACACAGCTATCTATCTAAATTTGTTCATACTTTGTAATTTCCTGTAAACATATTCAGTTTATTTATGTGATAGATTTGCTCATATAGTTTCTAGATCTACTTCTCTCTCGACCTCTTCATGGACAAAAGTCCATTTTTCAGTGTTTTAAACTCCAAATTACCAGTGAAAGCTCATCACCTCTTCCTGCTGATAACTCTCAGTCATTATTGGATGACAACACAAAATCTTTTCCCGAAGAGTCCACATTTTACATAAAACAATATCAGGCAGACTGCCAGAGTGATGGGTATTCAGCAGGTTGCTCTATGGGTGCGCGGTTTCTTGACAATGGAACCATTGATGTCACAAGAAGACTCCGAATGTCTGATTCCATGAAAATGTCGACTTTAATGTCAAGATTTGAACCTTCGCGGAGTTGGGTAAAACCTAAAAGCACTCACGGCAAAAGCGGGGCAGCTAGGCGTGTACCTGACCTAGTGTTTGATACTAAAAACTACCGGTATTTAAAGTATAGTCCTTCAGTCAATAGTGTTTTTTGTGCACCGTGTTTTGTCTTTAATTCATCCGAAAACACTCTTGTTGCTAAGTCCCTTGTAGACTGGAGCAATGTGTCTAGAATTAAAGGGATGCATAAAAAAACACTAGATCACAATAATGCAATGACTAAAGCTGACAAATTCATAAAAATATGTCAAAATCAAGAAGTGTCGTTGAGTTTGGCTCAAACGCTTACAGAAACAAAGTCGAGAAAAATAAGAAAGCATTGACATCTATTGTTAAAACAATACGAATCGCACTTGTGTTTGATAAATGAGGAAATGAAATCAAAAGCATTCAGCGAAAGCAAAATAACATATACATCGGTCTGAATAAAAAAGTTAAATAAAAATACAAAAAGGATAAAAAAAATAAAAACACTAAAGAAAAAACAAAAAAAAAACGTCGCGGGGAAATCTATGACATCAAATTATATAATCATCACCGCCTGATGAGACCTATTGGAGAGGTCGAAACGTTTTATTCCTACAATTGTACTGATTAATTTCCCTTTTTTATAACATTATATCTCACTATATGCGTGTCTTAAAATGCACCATAATGCGTCTTTTCGTGTCCCTTTTTTTCGTTTTTTCGCACCATGGGAGGGGGATACCCCTCCCATACTCTCCCCCATCGGCACTTTGTGCCGAGATATGCGTAACACTTTCAAAATCCTGGTAACGCCCCTGAGATATGAATGCTAGTTTAATTCATCATGAAATCCTTTGTTTCCTCTGAATGCGATACTTCGATATTTTAGTTATATGTTTTACATATGCTCTTTTGGGGCAGTTTATCGTCCCCGTTCCTTGTTGAAGTACATCAAAGGAACGTTGTCTCTGTACAACCTGAGGCAACGGGAACTAGTTTAATATCGTCGTTAATACAGAATCTGTTGCTAACTCTCAATAAGAAATGAAACCAGAAATGAGATCTCTGGGAATCTTTATTCAATACTCCATTCTTAGCTCTTATACTTGGCTGAACAGCGATTCCAAGCATTTTTGGATAAGCTAATACTTGTATTTGTATTAACCGTGAGTGACCGTTCTTTCCTGTAGTACTTCGTCTTTGAGTTTATTCACCTAAGCGCACCTGTTTCCGGTTGAAGTTGTTGTCATAATCGCCATAAGAACCAAACCCAGGTAAATAATCGACGATTTGTGTTATCTGTCATGCTCATCAATTATTTTAGTTACTGAAATTAAACTGAATTGTTATGTAAATTTTTGATGTATGTAAATATAGGTTTTTACGTCACACCCAACAAACGAAGAATTTCAACCAACTTTCGTTTTAGTGTTTCAGTCTAAAAAATATAAAAGATGGTAATGTTAATTTGCGGTTTCTTTTTGCAACATATTCTTGTTAGAAAATGGTTGGAATTAAAAAGAAGGTTTATAAGTATAGATGACCTAAGACTGTTAATTCCTACTGGGCTGTCTAATTCAACTATTTGGTTGGGATATTACATTTATAACTGAATTCAGATTGGTCACCATCTCAAAAGTGGCTGGGGCCCAGTAAAAAGAGTCTGGCCCAAGTAAAAAGAGTCTGGCCATCACATGCAGTCTTATTAGTTGAACTACTTTTCTCCATTTTGGTAACACAATTTTATTGATAACTGTACTAGATTACAATTTTGCCTTGAAATAAAAAAGTCTAAGTGCTGTATATGTATTCGAAAAAATTCATACATATACTTGGTGATATATTAAGCTAAGTTTGATTTGATATAGTAAATTTATCATACCTTAACAAAGATTTTAAATAAATGTATTGATGCATGAACATAGTTATAGATTTTAACTTATATTATTCAGGTTTAAAGATCTTTTATGAAATATTTTGAATTTATTTTTTGAATATCAAATAATATTCTACTTTTGAAGAAACAGTTACAGCTTTCACTTCATCTGGCTTGTCTTGTCAGTTAGTCTGGTTAAAATGGTATTTTAAGATATTTAAATGATTCAGACAAGATAGATAAGACCCTTTATTTTAAATGTTTGTTTTATGAACCCCTAGGGCACAACACAACAGGAAAAAAATAAGAATAAACTTCAAAACAGATATCTTTGGTTGGAAAAGATGAATGATAGAATTTCAAGTCCAATACTTATTAATTTCTTGATGTTCTTGCTCTCAACAGGTTTTGATCAGTTTTCTGCTCTGTTCTTATTTTATCAGTCTACAAGTGGCTGGTTCCCATTCTATTGTTCAATGTTCAATAAGGATCCCAAATTTGTGACCACTTGTTAATTCTTCAACATTAGTTTTCTGTGTTGTATGTTAAAAGCACAACCTGTTGTTAGTTATTAATTATTCTTAATATGTACACTGTCCACAAGCATTCTTATAATGTCATAATATTTCATAATGATCCCCTGCCTCGAAACTGGCCTAGTTTTATTGAATGACATTGTCGGGATCTACATTATGTTATGTGTATAGAATGTTACTATGAAACACCACTTGTTTTTCCACAGGTTTGAATACATCTGGTAAATAAGAAAGCTTATTGAGGTCACATTTTACTACTCAGATGACCCTTATCATTATGTAAACCCTTGAAATATATTCATAATACAAGACTCGACAAATTTATTTCAGGCTACTCGTCCAGCGGGACAACAGCTATAAATTTTAACTGGCTCTACAGCAATTTCAACTCGTCCTGAGTCAATTTCTGCTCATAGTTACGAGTGGACGAGTCGATTTGCCAAGCCCTGAAATACTAAGTTGCATATTTAATAAAATAATTGTTACAACACATGATAATTATGAACCATTGGAAATCATTTTTAATATTTGGATATTATTGGACAGGAAACAAGTATGGTCACTAAGGTATGTTTTGTCTGTAATGTTACTTATTTCTGTAACACCTGTTTTTGTGACACTCATTCATCCCTCTTTCTCTTTTTTATTTACAGTGTTTGAACATACAAACAGTAATCCAGTCTACTTGAGATAGAAGATAATATTAGTGAACCAGTCTGAAGTTACACACATCAGTAAACATGAGTGAACTAGTAAATTCTGTTCATAATTTTTCATGGTTTGATGCCAGTCATTGATTGGTTTATAATATTGTATATTGATTCTTTGTTATATATGAATAATTTACTCCCGGTAGAAACTGATATTAGTCTGGAATGATAAGATATCGACTTATGTGCATTAATCCATTGCCTCGCATTTCCCGTCATTTGAAGCAGACAACTTTTATGATGAGTAATAGTTTCTTTTGCCACAATGTTTTTCACTCTGTCAGAGAGACATAGCCCAAATTTCTTAAATAAATTGATGTGTTGAATATTTGCTTTGAATTTGGAAAAATAAAAAGATATGCTTATGATGCAAAGGGTTAAGCCAGCGAAAAAGTGTTCATTTGTCAATGTCTAAATCTTCTCAAAGTGTTATTGATTGTGTTACATTGTACCTTTGTTACATTGTACCTTTGTTACATTGTACCTTTGTTACATTGTACCTTTGTTATATTGTACCTTTGTTACATAGTACCTTTGTTACATTTCTACCTAATGTATTAGGCTTTTATTGGGTAAAACCCATTACATTCATCATTTCAATTCTATACCTCGACTTCCTACACAGTGATATTCATTTATCAGTCATATATTCAGTTTCTTTGCATCTAGAATTCACTCTATTTTATTAATTTGTTGATCCGAAATAAATTTTCCTTTTTTGTTTTACTTTTGTACATTATCAGGTTCTGATGCCCCACCCTGGTGTCTGTGAACATGTCACTAAAATGGGTCGAGTCAGTGGTAAAGGGAAAGAACCGTCTAAGGTCCCTGAACCCCAGTTCCGAAAACTGCCAAATATAAGGGAACAAGTTCAAGAAGAAGTTCCAGATTTACCCAAGGTATGTATTACACATCAATTAGATCCATTCAGAGTGAAACTTATCTTTGTATTCGTTATTATTCTGGTATAAATTGGCGTCTTTATATACGGAACATATCATTGAGGACAAGGTCACAAGTCATACTGGCATAATTTAAACATGCTCGTATCTGTGGTATCATAATGTACATTCAATTTTTGAGCATTTTACTGAGTTAATTATGGCTTGATGTTTTTGATATAAAATCATTAATAATATAAAAATAATTAATGTGCTGATATAATGTAATCAAACGTAAATGTAATAATACACAGTCTACTCCTGTGTTAAATGTAATAATACACAGTCTACTCCTGTGTTAAATGCAATAATACACAGTCTACTCCTGTGTTAAACCATCCACTTGAACAATTTTATTTGTCAAGCACTTAGTTTATTCATTATAAATTAAGTTATGAACATAGTCAACTACACGATAAAAATAGTTTTAATATTTTATTCACAATATTTTCCATGCACACGTACACATCACCTGATACGAGCGTAGTCTGTAAGATAATTTTGTTCTCAGTATGGTCATCATTGATGATCGTTCTGTCTACATTTGATTTGTGAAAGTCTTCAAATAAATAAATAAATCCATCACAGTCTATTTCATGACATAGTGTGGTTTTGAACCTCTTGGGAAGGAGGAAAAGAGACTTTGAACTGGTAAGATCATTTGTGTACATTGCATGTCATTTAAAAAACATGAAAAATAATTTATTTCAATTTTAAAGTCAGAAGAATTTGAAAAAGCCGAGGCAGAGGAATTAAACAAACCCAGTCCAGCATTACCTCCTCCTGTGGTAAATATTGTTACGCTGCACTGAAGCATATGTGTGTGTGTGTGTATATGTATGTGTGTGTGTGCTTTTAATTACCAAAAATAAAGACAAACTAAAATTTTAGATGTTCAAAAATCTATGTTGCAACATTATTCAACAATACAACAATGAATAGAATGACAAAGTTTCAATGCCTAGTCTGACCAGATAAAAGTAAAATGAAAAAAAATTTAAAGAGGACTCCAAAAATGGTGCTTTTGAAAATTTGTCTATTTTACATAGAGGTCATGAACAATAATCTATAGCTTAAAAAATATCGACAAAATTTTAGAGCTGAATAAATTTACTTAAGTAAATATTCTTTTAGCATGAAACGTCTCCTGTTTATTTATTCAAAATAATCTAAAAAAAATCAAAGCTCAAACTTAAAAAAAATCAGATAAAACGGACGTGGCCTTATGTTAGCAAAGAAAATCTGGAGTGTCTTTAGAAATTTTTACAGAGCTTTTTATACTCCCACAAACCCCACATCCGAAATATGTGGGGTCCACAAAAAGATGTGTGGGGTCCACAAAAAAAATATTTGGGTCTGCATCGAACAATTGCAGAGTCCGCACAGAAAAAATGTGGGGTAACATTAAAACACTGTTTATTAATTAAATACTGGACTTATATTGATGAAATTTGACATTTACATAGTAAATGTATGGTAAAACATGACTGCTTCCTGAAATTTCCTCTTAAGGGTGTTTTTAGCATGAAACATGTTTCTAAAGTATTTTGACAATTCAAAGAAATTCTATTGCAAACAAAAGATAGTAACTTAGGAGAAATCCCATAATGCCATTAATATGATACATGTACAGTATACAATATGGCTGCCTACATAGATGTACAAGTTGACAACTACAGAATAAACTGGTTTGCTATTCAACAAATGATAGTAGTATGTGATTTCCTATCTGCATGCAATCTGAAAATGACCTATATTATGATTTTAAAGTAAAAATGCATGACATTCAGTAATAACAAAAGTACACTGGTTTAAAGATAGAAATTAAAGATGAAAGATAAAATTAGGTCAAGTTACTGTGGGTTCAAGTGTATGTAACGTATTGGCTGCTAAATACTGGGGTATTACAATACACTTCTCTTATATATATAAACAGATTAGTGTTGCAACATCGGTTCAAAATCATAATCGATTGTCGGTTAGAATCGGTTGGTACATCTGATGCGATTTTCCAATTGTATTATCGATTATAGTGTAATAGTGTAACATAAGTACACGACTAGTGCTTGATTCTATTTATACACCCTTTGATTCTTAGCCATCCTCTGCTTTATGCTTGTTGGCTTTGTAACATATAAGCATGGTAAATTGAGTGTGTTTTCCATATGAACCATTAACCAAGGTCTTTTGACATTAAATAACCTTGGGGATGGTTAAATATTTGCTTATTCATCTCAGTCAACAATCCGCCATCTTTTTTTAAACAATGCTAGTGATTTCCTTTGAATATGTGTTCAGTTTGAGGCATCAGTAGTTAGTTATGGCACCTAAATGAGATAGACCGATAATTGAGTATGAAAAACTGCAATCGATTACCGGTATCGGCAGATGTTTTCATGCCGCAAATCGATAGTATCCGATTATCATTTCATCACTAAAACAGATGCACAGTATGAGTGCTGGTGTTATTGTTTGTTGTTTTGTCCTCATTGCACCCATATATACAGCTTCAGTGATTTCATGGTCAACCCTCATATTTGTTGATTATCTGCAGTCTTTTGTGGACATGGTCTGTTTGCCATAGATTGACTTGAATTCATACATTAAGACTTCAACAGTAGGGGAATAAATCTAAATCATGTCGAATTATCCACAAAAGAGAAAAAGTCATTTTGAATTATTCTTCATCGGGATTAAGTCATACTAAATTATTCTACATGGGGATTGCATTATTCTACTTGGGGTAATAAGTCATATTGAATTCTTTTTGACTGTGCCTACATCGCTACATTGCTGGTTTCCGTATTTGTTTGATGTTTTTGTATGACTTACTGTTCATGCTGTTATTGATGTGATGTGAAATAATCGGGCATCTACCTACTTGCTAAGAGTAAAAATTAATGATTTCTTTAAATGAAATTGGACATCTTGTATTAACACTTCAATGTTTCTATATTATTGTTGGTGTTTTATATCTTTTTGAAATTCTGTTCTCAAGAACGGTTATATTTGATTACTATTTTGTGGTCAGTTCTCAGGATGTCTGTTCACTACTCACATTTCACTTCTTGAACATTATTCTTTCTTTTGTTTTACAATGTTAAATGGGTAGGTACAAAGGTTCACCAAACTTAGCATATTGGTACAAAGAAACTACCGGGACCATGGCTTAATGTCTGGATCATTTGTGGTGTTTAGAAATTAACAGCACTAATTTTGTAACTGGCTTTTATCTCCAATTTTTTAGGCGATAGAAAATAAAAAACTAGATTTTTCATCCTAAAATGGAGCAGGTGGGTTTTATTTTTTATTTTTCATTTTCGGTGTGGACCTTTGAGAAGGGAAATATATAAGACTTTGTTGTTTTATAAGCAGTTATTGTGTTAAAAGAATATATGTATGTAAAATTATATAGATCATACTGTTCTGTTTTCATACTCGGCATTCGTAAATGTTTTTAAAAATACTAAATTTGTTTTTTCAAAATAAAAAAGTTTGGTTGGATCAATTTTTTTCTGATGGGTGGAGATGAGAATCTAGGAATTTATTTTCTGTTGCCTTATCTTGGGACTTTATTATAAATTTGTGTTCATAATAACATCAGCATGCAAACATTTTGCTCAGTATCCAGGTTTCTGTCTCCAAGGGCGGCGGCTGTGGCCCAGTGGTTAGTGCACTAGACTTGCAACCCGGAGAATTGGGTTTGAATCCCGGTCATGGCAGGTCATACCCTTCTATGAAAATTTGACAAAAATGTTGATATTTCCTCCATTGTTGGAGTTGCTGGCTCCTTGTAGAAGTTAGCACTGGCTAGTATACAGTCCTGGAAAACTGGTTAGTTGAACTGGTCGCAGTATGTAACTGAAAAAATGTTGAAATACAGCATTAAACCCTAGTGACAATAAGTCACTTAAAAACAAAAACAAAATCTGTTTCCAAGATGAAGGTCACACTTGAAATTAATGTCCAGAATATGATGTATATTTACATGGTTGGGGGCCTAGGCAAAGGAAATACACAATCAGGTTTTTAATACATACATAAGCCTCTCCAGGTAGTTCAGTCTTTTTAGCTTTGTTTTATTGAGAGGTCAAAGTTTCAAGAGCCAGGGAGATGGTTTCTCTGGAGTATAATTTGTATAACATCTCCCTCATCTGATTCACACACAGGGAATGTACACTATTACTTACAGGATAAGACAAGAACGAATTAGAACATGTGGTTAATCCAAGAAACTGGTTAGGTAAATTACCTGCTGTACTGAACTAAACCCAATATACAAGTATTTTATAAATACTAGATATAATTGTTTGCCTAATCTTGGTTTATGTTTTAATCATGGAAAATATTGTCATGTTATATACACCCTGTCACATTATGTATACGGTGTCTCTAGCTATAATATTTGTACAAGTATTAATTAAATTGAGTGAGTAGAACAATACGCTTATTGGGATATTTATAAGATTAAAATAAACAAAAAATATTGATACAATCATGTAGAACAATTATTTCTTTATTTGGAAAATAAGTGTGTATATAATTTGAAAAATTTATTTATCACGGAAATAAAAAAGCATGTTCGATGAAAGTCGTAGTTATAGACTTATTGTTTATCTTGGCACAATTCTCTTCCATTTCTTCAGTACATCTACAATTTATATTTCATTGTATTCTGGTAATATCAATATAAAGTTGAAAAAAGTGGTATAAATTTAAGTGTGTTCCAGACATATCATTTTCTTTGTTGACAATATAGGAAACACATGCTGACATTCTTGGATGAATCCAATAGTTATACTATATATTTTAATATGAAGGGGAAAAAACAATATTACACACTAATTGATTTTTGTGAATATACCAGTTTATATCTATGCTACATTACTTGGCTCAATGTTTAAGTTTCTAAATGACTTCCTTTTTCATCTATTTTTTCTTCTATTTTGTAGATTATGCCTACAGAAGAGCCAGTCAGGTAAATACATTTTTGTTTTTTCTAAAACAAGAAATCAAAATAGTTTGAAATAAACCTTAACAACTACAGTGATTGGCTAGTTATAGAGATGGTTAAATCAGCAGAAACCAACTTAATTATATTAATTATTGTTTAGCCCATTAATGGTGAGGTTCTGAGTATGGGTATGTATGTACCTTCATCTATATTTTTGTTCTGACCATCAGTCTGTTATTAATTTGGGGATTTTAAAATAACTGGGCACAGATGTTCACCCTAATGAGGTGTTGTGTATGATAGAAGCTCACAAGTTCAAGGCTAGTTTAAGTGTATAACATCTTTTTATGAACTAAGTGTGGCTATTTTAACAATGTACTGGAAATACAGTAGAAACTCATTATAACGAACTTGCTTCCCACTTATAACTATATGATTATAAAGTCCCAAATTTTATATTCCTTCTTAATATCAAAAAGCCTACTTATTTCAAATTCGTTGGTCTCAATATTTTTGTATCTTGAAGTAGATTTTTGGCCCTAAACATTGATTTTCAACTATAAAGTGACCATCTACATGAAACCAATTAAGTCACTGATTAACAAAAGAATTTTTCGCACTTTCATCTCTAACAAATATTTATTAATTTCTCCCCTGATTGGATAGTTTGTATTGAACTCCAAAATTGAAATTTGATTAATGATCATTATGTGAACATGCCAATGTTTATGCTCACAATTATAAAAAAAGTTTGTGTGAATATGTTTGTGATTTTTATTTGTGAGTGGTTTTCTTTACATGTACGTAAATGTTGCATGTTTTAGTTACGTCAAAAGTATGAATGCCATATATCGTTCCTATCCCCTACATGAAGTAGCACAATTAAATGATTACTACAACACATGCACTAAAAAGTTAACCCAGTCGACAAAATTCTCCGATTATTTATATATGTCAAAGTTTGTTGTGAAGTCCCTTGAATTTTTATATAATGAGTTTCAACTGTATATTTTAATGTAGTTCAAACTGAACGGTTTTACATCAAGTATAAAGCACTGTCTTGAACTCTCTAATGCCACTTCCTGGATTATTTACCAGTTTTGTGTTGTTGAAGGACTCTGATGGTTTTAGCGCACTCTGACCAGATTCAGACTGTGATGGTTTTAGCGCACACTGACCAGATTCAGACTGTGATGATTGCTTCCTGGAACAACTATTGTTTGTGCCTTGGTTTGCAATACCTTAACATGATTATAGCATTGTAACATTTAAATTTTTTCTATAGTTTTTTTTTAAATAAAAATGAATGATTTTTCAATTCTTTCAGATCACAACCTGAGGAAACAAGGGTACCCTATGTAAGTTAGAATTGTCAGCAATTGGTTTATTCAAGCATTATTCAGCCTTGAAGGGTCTGGCAGTTTTTAATTCTAAGTCACCTTTTGCCCAGTATAAGTTCTTAGTCTGATATCACACCTTTTGTGCTTGACATGTGAAAAGACAGCATTTAGGGAACTTTACATCAATTCGGCTCACTAGCTGTACACAGTGTCTTCCAGTGGTGAATACCTTATGGCATAGTCACAGTGCGTGAACATATATGTATACTCAGTTTCCAATACCTAATTACAGTTATATGTACAGACAATAGTAAGCTGTTATTACACAGTATTATATATAGGGCACGAAAATTTTTTTGAGGGTTACTCATCCTGCAGGATATAAAATCCACTTGTCCTGTCCTTGGTGTCACTCGTCCTACCACTAAATGTATGTTGGACATGATGCAGATGACATCGAATAACATCACTATTAACAATGATAAACATACGGCGAATGGTCCCGAATAATTACCGGTCAAGGCCATTATACAGGTATCACAGCCCAGCTAATTGAGTTTTACATAAGCATCTCCACTCATTTATCTAAGGCTTAGATATATTACACAACCATTTTTTTCGTATCAAGTATGTTGTATGTATGAACTGAAATTATGATGTATGTATATTCATTTAATTGAGAGTAGGCATTTGCCACGCGCCGCGAGAATCGGACGATCGGCATTTACTCCACACTGGTGTCATTACTGATTTTTCCTTCTGTCAGACAGGAAATTTTGAACGGATATTTTGTAAAAAATTTACCCCAAATTTTCCGCTATAAGATAATTTTTTTGTCTTACTTTTTGCATTGGATTATTAGGCAAAAACTACTCGTCCAGTAGGACGACCGCGGCCAATTTTCTACTCATCCGGACCCTTAATTCATTCGTCAATACGGGCGGACAAATGGATTTTTCGTGCCCTGATATACAGTCGAAACTCATTATTTTGAAGTTCAAAGAACATCACAAAATTGTTCGATATAAACAAGTTTCATTGTACAAATAATCGAAGAAATTTGACAACTGGGTTTACTTTTTAGTGTGATTATTGGTGTGTTGTAATAATCATTTAATCATGTTATTTTATGTACAGGATGGGAACAAAACATGGCATTTATACTTTCAATGCACCATTTACATAAATAAAAAACATAAATAATCAAAAAAATACAACATATTCACACAAAGTGATTTTATAATTGCAAGTGTAAACACTGATATTTTTACATAATAGTCATTAATTAAATATCGTTTTCAGAGTTCAATACAAAAATATCTGATCTGGTGAGAAATTAATAGGTGTTTGTCGGAGGAAAAAGTGAAAGGAATTCTTTTGTGAATCAATGACTTAATCAGTTAGACATTGAAAATTGATGTTTGGGACCGAAAATCTACTTCGATATACAAAAATATCGAGACCAACGAATTTGAAATAAGTGTGTTTTTGATATGTAAAAAGAAATATAAAATTCAGGACTTTATAATTATATGGATATAAGTAGGAATTTGATATAAGCAAGTTCGCTATAATGTGTTTCTACTGTAATACATATATTAAATTCAGAATATAGATAAAAAAAAAGTATTCCTAGAGAAGAGCATGTTCAAAACGTCCCACTTTCCCCAAAAATGCCACCTTCCCCAAAATACCACCTTCCCTAAAATCCCCGACCCAAAACCCGCCTGACACACAAGGCCAAAAAATGGAGAACAAAATTTTTCATGTACTGGTAACCAAGACTTGTTCTTGTTTTTCTCGTTATGAATTTCTTGATAATATTCACAGTTTGTCAGTAATTGTATGGCTGTGAATATCATTGTCTAAGTTGGGTGGCTTCGACAATGGATATAAAATCTCCATTCCGCAAACATGACATGGGAGACGTAAGTGTACTATCTAAGTACATAATGGATACTGTGTAATGTACTTCGTCATGTTTTAAATACATCTTCTCGCGTTATCCTATCTCTAAGTGTAGCATTTCACAAATTTACATTTTATTATAACCAACATGAGATGAAATTTGTTTTTTGGTAACTTTCCAAGTATCATTGAATAATTGTCTCAGAATTCCAACAGGGTCTATCGTAGAATTAGACATATATGGCAGGTTTATAATGTACTAGACAATATAACAATTATAGAAATGTGAAACACTCCTGGCTATGTTTAGTATTGGTTGTGTGTTGTTTTTGAAAATGGTTTAAAGGACTAGAATACTGATTTTATGGTTTTTTTTCATAGTCAAGGAACTTCTTTTCATGAGATAGTAATAATAATGAAATACAAACTTACCGTTATTTACACAAGCTCTTTACTTTTGTACATAAGATGGAAAACAATCTATAGCATATGAATCAGAGAAGAAATATGTTATAATCATGTCTGAATTAATCTGTACCTTATTTTTAAGGTTATAAGATACTGACAAAATCATTTATTAATAAAGTCAGGCCCACAAGATGACCTCGTGTAAGCTGTCTTAGCTTTTATTTTCTGATGTCAAAGTGGGGTCCTTATTTTTTACTGTGTCATTTTGACATTAAAACTACCAGCTAACTCACATGTCTACATACACTAGCATGTATGCTACATAGCTTATCATAGTGTCAGGTTGTTTTACTGAAAAATTTACATTACCAGTTTTGATTGGTTGTTCAAGGAATGATTCGTCTTTAAGCTAACATCATATGCTGTATAAAATTATTGTGTCCTTGACTGGTGTCAAGGTTATGATAATATGATAATTTGTACTGTAGCATGTTTGCATTATTGAGAAAAAAATGAGACTTGAACATAGAGACTGAAGAATGATGACAATGACGTCAGACCATGACCACTAGTCAATGACTGCTTCACGCTTTTTTTCATAGTGTAAAATCATGAACGCATTTCATTTACCATTTTTATTTCCTTCTAAGAACTTATTAATGAATGATAATGTTTCACAGTCTATTTGTTACTTTTAAACTTAAAACATGTGATTTTCAACTGTCACTATCTTACAATAATGATTCAAGTTTTGTGTTTACTACATACATGTATGTTGATATGTTCATTCAATTAAGATTAAAAGTTAGGTAAAGAATTATTTGAGATATTTTTGAGTTTAAAGTTACAAACTAGGTGATGCTTAGATTACTGTTTGTGGAACTTGAATCAGAGTCTGCTCTCTAAGATATTTCATTGAGGTACAAAAAATATCACACAATTGTCGTAATTCAAAAATATGGAAGTGCTGGAGGATTGATTGAAATTGGAGAATTGACATGACAATTAAGGATTTGAAGTATTTTGGGTGAAGGGAAGACAGAATCAACTGCATATTTCAGGAAAAAATTGTATTGCATATTGTTAGGGCATTGATAATAAATGTTTAGGTGCTGACATTTAATTATTTGGAAAATTGAGGCAGTAGGTTACTTTTATTTTTGTCTGTTATTCCCTGAATTTGAAAATTTGTGGTCAGGGTTGATACATGAACTGTATGGACAACTGTCTTCAGGTGAATAAATAATCTGGTTCTCTGGTTTTAGTCATGAATATGTCTGGACTGAAAGTCTGCCGTCTTTTTCTTTGGCCTGTATTTTTGTTCAAACATGCTGAATATTTCTAAGAGTTTGATTTGAATGTTTCTAGATCAGGCATGATTTCTTGATGTTTGTGGATGATTACATGATCGGGAGAAGTTTGTGCCTTGATTAGTGATATTGATTATGATTTATACTGAAACATCTCCATGGAATATAATCTAATAAGAAGAAAAGATGTTTTTTAGCATGTTCATTTAATTAACTTTACTGGTTCATTCTTTCTTCTGTAAGATCTGTTGATCCGTCCATCATAAATCCTAGTCCAGAATATGTTCAATTTTATGACATCCTCCTGTAAAGTTTGATTATTTGGCACATCCAGTTAACTCATGACCTGGATGGAAATTCAGGAAGTATTTGGGAGTTTATAGTCAACTTGTCTCTGTATGATGGCTTTTCCTCTGTCCATTTAAATTCCTGAACCAGTCTTATGAAGTTGACCAAACTATAATTGGAGCATCTTTGATGTCAGTCCTTGAACTTTTGTTTAAAATTAAATCAATCACCTTATGAATCCTAATGGCTTGCTTTGCTATTACCTTTGTGTTCAACAATTTTAAAGAGCTCCATATGACCCGCATTAACAAGACATGCTGTAGTGATCACCTTCTTGTAATCTTTTGTTGTATGTCTTGTGTCAACAACCATTCTTTCAGAAGACATATCTGAAGTACGAGGGCCAATTTCAATCAAACTTCTCAGAATTGTCCTTTAAATGACCCACTCCTAAGATAATTAATTCAAACTATGCCCTTTGTGACAGAATTGGCTCCAACCAACTATGGTATCTTCCATTACATAGATTTATACAGGGAAAACCTTTTGTATGTCCTGTGGTTAAGATATTTAGTATGTTAAGTATCATGTAGTTGTCTTCTAACAAGATTGTTCAAATTATGCTTTTGTTGTCAATATTGTCCCCCCCCCTAAGAGGCTACTTGTTTTACATAGATTTAATCCTTTAAAATTATTCTTGTCAAATTTGCATAAACTGAAGTTTAGATATTTGGAGTGTAGTATTGTCTAGTGGTCCTCTACTAAGATTGTTTAAGTTGTGCTCCTGGGGTAGAAATAAGTTTTGCCGTTTGAGTCACTTCTTTACCAAGTTGTCAATTATTAAACAGGTCAATCAGGTGAGTGATATTGGGCCACTATGGCTCTCTTAGTTTAGAAACCAGCTGTTTAAAGAGAACTTATTGGAACACAATAAGGACACACTAGTGACGAAATGCAACACAGGACAAGTCTGTTTGGAAACATTGATACTGTATACAACTCTCAGCATGTACTTATAATGCACAAACATGTCATGAATACAACCTAATAAGGACACATTAGCTGTAGTATTAAACACATGACCGATCAGTTAGGATATACTGGTCAAATACTAAAATATTCATGATTTGATGTTTGTCTGAGCATTATTGTACATCTTGATGTTTTGTAATTTGAATATTTTCCGGAGATTTATTCTGTAACATGATCTGACTGATTAGTCCTGAAGGTGTGTCTGTAGGGAATTATTATATTATTCCTTCAAGACTATAAGGTTATAACTGCCCACATTTACAGATCAAGTTGAAACTTTGCTGAGCTGAAGTGACATTGCATTGTATCATTGGTAATACTTAAGGAATGGAATTCTTCCTCTATTGTGTTAAGTCGATTCTGCCAGAATTCACATTTTCAAACAAGTGGCGCCATCATGTCTTGTATATCAACTCTGATATTGATCTCTAGTAGAATGAACCCATTCTATGATAAACTGCGCTTATTGTTCACATTGTTTACAGCTATCATAAATGCATGAATTGTCTGTAAATAGAATTGAGTGACTATTACATGCGATGCTAGAATGATACCCTATAGATTTGTAATACATTTTTGACAAACCATTTGGAAGTGTTTGCAATCAACAATTTATTGCAAAGCTACCGATCTTCACAGGATATTGATTCCTATAGTAGAAAGTTGTATCCAGTTTGAGAATTAGTTCTCTCCTAATATTATTCATAGCAAGTATTGTGGAGTCCTGAAATGTGACATTTGGAGCCATAGTTCTTAACAGTTATCCCAAGTATTTAAACGTCTCTTGTATAATTACTTGGCTTCAAACAGGGCTGGCCTCCATATGAATGTTAGAATACCATAATTTCTAGAAAATTAAGTTTCTGAAACAATCTGGAAGTATTGAACAAATGTCAATTAAGGCAGGATTGTAATAGCTACATATATCTTTATAACTGAAATAAGTTGACTACCACTAAACACATTAAACTTATATTTAGTGAATTCAATGAGAGTCATTGAAAGAATGTTGTTAGCTTCTCTACCCTTCACTGAGTGAAATCAATATTTCATGTGCTTAAACATGATATATATATGTATGGTAATGTCTGGATACTCCCCTGGTCTGAATATCATATAATAAAATATCTGCAGTGACGTATCAATTAAATCTATCATCTAAATACAATACAGTTTGTTAAGTGTATTCAAAGAATATTCTCTAGAGGGAGTTAAGGAGTTTTATAATCATCTCTGTTTTATCAAATTTACATTTAATCTGTAGGATATCATTAAACAGAACTTTGTTATTATTTTTTGTATATTGTGTCTTGTTTTTACTACATTCACATCAATCAGATGACTGAAATTTTATTTTCTTATTTTGAAAATAATGAAGAATGTTGACTTGTTATGACAACAGTTTTATTATAAGTTGTTTAGGATGTGTGTGCTGTTGTGACAATTGGTTGAATTTTAGAACAAATTCATTACAGTTCATAAAGTAATTTTCTGGACTGACAAAAAATTCTGTATTCTATGGTCATTTTTGTTCATTTGTTTGAGTGGATCTTAGGGAAGCTTTGCTTTGAACTTAAGTTGAACAAAGAGAGTCTTGTTTTAGCTTACTGCGATGTTTATCTTGTTGTAGACACACATTCATACAGTGGATATTTAGTGGGTTTTCTTGGCTCATTAACCAACAAAATGTACCATAAAAGCCAATATTACTGGAAATTTGTCAGTTGCTTCAATCGTAGATTTTGAAGGCAAGCAATTCCCGTTGTTTGGCAGAATTTAAATGTTTGAGAATTACTGCTTGTGGATACCAGAATATTCCATGTTATAATGAAGTTAGACTGACTTTAATACCGCTGGAAAAGTAAGACATTATTTTGAGACTGGAGAAAAAATGCTGACATTTAACTTCCGGAATTACTACTTGTAAAACCTGTTTTATTGCGGATATGTTTAACTGGTTCGGAGTAAGTTCACTGTGTGTGTTTTGTGGTTAGTCTTGTTTGTTTGTTGTTAGTTTGATGTGACGATAGATATTTATGGGAATATGTCCAGAGTTTACTGTTATTATATATCATTGTGAGAAAATTGTGCTGTAAATTCATGTAATAATTTTTTGAACTAATTTTTCTGTATTCATTTCAATATCCTGATCAAAAACGGATATTTGTAAACTGTGAAAATTATGGTCTGAATTAATTGACAGGAACATGGAGTGACTTATGATCAAATATAGTATCTTTTTAAAAAAAAATCTTATTTTATGAAACCAAATGATTTTTTCTGTGTAAATCTTTTCTTAAATTTGAGAAGATACAATAATTTCAGGGGAAATATGTCACCTGTATAATACGTTTTAAGTCTGCAGTGTTATATATAAAAGATATAATTGATCTACTGTACTGGCTTTACTCATCCTTCAAGTATTTATGTGGAATTCGGATAATTTTTGTCTTACTATTGTTTGCACAAAACTGTTCATGCTGTTTTGTGCATAACTGGTTTTTAAGTCTCTGTATTCATTATAAGAGATTTTATTACCTTCATTCAATGATGTGTTGTATTTATTAAGTCATAAATATATACCCAAGACAATGTATTTATATTGTTGTACAAAGTTTCTTCTGAATTTTTCATGTTACAGCCTATATTACACTGAGTCCTCATCATACATGTATATATCTATATAATTAAAGTCAATAGGAACTGTTGGACTCTTGGTTCTGACTGACAAAACATGATTCTGGCTGACTAAATGTTGCCTACTGCATGACTCCATCTCTTAATTGAATAATTAGATGAAACAATTGTTTTTTTTTAATTTTTTACCTAGCATACAAATAGGAGGAATATTTAATAGGTCACCTGTTCCTGAAATTTGACAATGTTGTCATTATATTGAAATGAAATGTGAGATCGCACAATGTATTCATGTTCATGTATACAACATCATATCTTTCAATATAATAGACAGTTCTCCTTATTTCAAGAATTTGTATGAGAACAGTACTGCTGGATAAGTGGTATGATTCAAATAATATGCTTGCAGTGTGGTGTAAATTTATCTTATCTTTATCCATCAATTTAATTATAAAGACTTCAATTATTCCAAAACCTATCTATTGTATATGTCTATATGATGCTCTTTTGTCCTAATCAGAGAATGGTATTAGCTAGTAGATAATTGTTTAATGTTTATTTACCTGTTACATACCACCTTTATTATGTTCATTATCATCTTTTTGACTATCATCATCATCATCACTATCTTTATCATCACTACTACTTTCATCACGAGTGTTGTCATCACCATCGTCATCATCAGCATCTTCATCATATACCTCAGAAGCTTCTAACTTGTATTTTTTTGTTTCTTACAGAATTTAAATGGGAGCATACTCAGACAGCAGTTACTTTTCTGTTGTATACAAGATTAGTTTCTGACGTCATACAATGTCATTTTCTATAATTCAGAATTATTGACATCAAATTATTTTTTACAGATATTTGCACGAATGGTGGCTAGTAATTGTAAATAATTTGATATACCGGTATCAGTCTTAGGTAATCCAATTGAGACTTGGAATATTGAATGAATTAATGATATTGTCAAAAACTAGATCATGAGGTCAGATCAAAGGAAACCTTGATGTAGTAATGTGAGTGTCACATGTCTCCTTCAGGTAGACATAAAATTTTGTCACCTCTACAAAACTCCCTACTGAATTCAGTCCTGTATAATCTACATCAACCACTTACAAAGTCTCTGTGGTGAGTGATACATAGCAATCATGATCATCTGGCTTTACCTAACACATAATTTCTGTTAATAGCAACACTTTGTATGATTACACAGGTATAGTGATACCTTTTTTTGGAATGATAATTGTTTTTGTAAAAAATGTGAAAAGCTGACAATAGTTAATTAATTTATGCAACAAGGTTATAAATCTATTGGTAAAGTACATGTAACAACTGTTCTGCACTTAAGAACTGGACTATGATAACCAAGAATGTTCTCTTGATTGGATTTATGAGGATTCCTTGTTTTGTTATTTGATCAGATTACTAGTTCTTGTTTATTCTAGTCTCTCGATCTTGTAATTGTACTCCTATACTTAAACAAATAAATCATCTCCTAATATCTCCAGGATTGTTCAATTTGTTATGCTTAATCACCTCCTTTTTGGAGAGTAACAATTTGTAAAGCTTTATCACTTTTCTTTTAGAAGAGTTACTTTCTGTACAAATTTTCTGTTTCTCTCAGTAGAGTCTGTGATTGATAGGATGTGATTAAGGTCACACATTTGACAATACCAGAAAGTCATACTTTGGTCAATTCATTGTAGTCTCATTTTATTTGGCCAGTTATGTGATTTTTGCTTTGATGGACTTTCATGGAAACGGCTACATTTTCTCATAATTTGTAGCATGTTCAGCTTATTTTGTGCAGTACAGGACTGTTGATGGATGAGTCATGTTTTTAACCTGGTTTAGGCTAATGATTTTTTATGACAATTTGACTTAAGATGTTACTATCAAAATTACATCATTGGGACTTTGTTGGTGACAAGTAAAAATGATTCATAAACCTTATGGACTCTTTGTCTGTAGCATGTAAAAATGATTCTTACTTTATAGGATCTTTGTCTTTGGCATGTTGTCTGTGACGTCAAAATGATTCTAACACTTTATAGGGTCTTTGTCTTTGGCATGATGTCTGTGACATGTAAAAATGAGGGGGAGCTGGTTTGTAACCCAGGAGAACATGTCCAGCCTAGTGACAATTTTTGAGAAAGAAATTTTCTAACTTGACATGAAAGTCCTGTAAGTCCAGTCTGTATGTTATATTTAGATGCATTGATATCATCAATATTTACTCATTAATTAAAGTACAAATTTGGAGTTTTTTTTATTGTTTGCCTGTTTCTGATTGTTTTTTTTTGTTTTTTTTTTGGTTTGCTTGGAATAATCTATTGACCATGTTAGAATTTCGCTGAAGGCCCATTTAATGATGCAGTGCAGCTCATTTTGTGTGCAATTTGAATTTCTTATTGATTTTTTAATGTTCTGATCAAAATATTACATTAACTGTCTGTACAAAACATTGCACATTTACATGAACATGAGAGATTCTGGAATTTTTGTACCTAAATCAGTCTTTTAAGACATCATCTTCATGCCATTTACACATTACACCGTGAATGTGAGTTTTTATTATCCTATAAACTATTCCAGCAGAATACTCCATAACTTTTAAGCTAAATTATTACTGGCTGTATCGTCCGTTTTATCATTATTTATAAATGAATATTTGAATTTATTTACATGAGAATATTACCTTAAAACTTCAAATAGATACCCAGACTTATCTACCAGTATATGCACTGTTTTCTGAAAATGTTTTAGAAATGAACTTGAACTGTGTTTTATAGATAAGCTTGCAATAATTGACTAGAAGTTTCCAGCAAACAACCTGTCACAAATGGTTTTATTAATAACGTTGAAGGTAATCGTTCTTCTATTATTTGTTCTTATGTTATCTTGCAGTCTGCTAAACGTAATACAAGAAATATATACTTCAGGTGTGATATTTGTCTTTAAAAATTACTAGCTATTAAGATGTGTATAAACAACCTCTTTTCCATTGGAGAGGGGGTGTTTATTAGGAGATAAACAACAGAGAATAGTGTTGTTTTGAAAAGGAACATTTTATTCCAAATTTACCTCCCGGTATTATATGGTACTGTGAGTTTACTGCATTCTGCCAACTATCAATGATATGCTGTTAGTAAACTGGCTTTATGGAAATATTTGTGGTGATCATTTGGTTATTTTTTGTATTATGTTTGCTGACTTTTTTATACCCCTTGCATCTAATGATGTACGATGTTAAGTTGAGTTTACCATTTTGTCAATTACTTTGATACTTACACAATTGTTGCCTTTTCACCATTCCTGATGCACCCATTACTCCCAAACTTAATTGACCTTGACCTTGACTTGATTAGGACTAATAATGTGTTAAAGGGGCTGTCTTTTGGTTAACTAGATTTCACAGTTTTGTCTAGCACCAACACAGCTTGCTAGAATGATTTGATACTTATTCAATTTCAATTCATCCATATCACCTAATGTCAATTTGACCTTGAAGGATTTGGACTGATTATGTGTTAAAGGAGCTGTTTCTTGGGTAGATTTCACTGTTTCATCTTGCACCAACACTGCTCACTAGAATGTGTTGATATTTAAGCAGTTGTTGCTTTAGACCAATCTCAGTCCACCCATATCACCCAACCTCGATGTAACCTTGACCTTGAACAGATTAGGACACTACCTCTACTAAGCAATCTAATCCTGATTATCTACGTAATAAATTATTTTTGTTTGTGACCGTTTGTCCCAGAATCTTTGAAGTTCATATGATGATAATTTTTATTGAATTCATGACCTGTATAAAAATGCTAGAACAAACAATACACAGGATCTCCCATTATTACATCACATGATTAGGATGACAACGATATTCATAGTGCTAGTTTGTGTTTGTGACTATTTGATGGAAATTTGTTTCAGACTTTGACTTAATTTCAGTGTTCGTTTTTATTGAAAACTTATGCATATAATATTCTCATAACATGTGCATACATTGTATTTCATTATATCATCAAGTGTTATAAATTTACTTGTTGGTCATAGTTTAATTTTTGAGTGTTCTCCCTTTATTTTCATATAAAACAGTCTAGATTTCCTTTAGCCTGAATTATCAGAAACCCCAGATTATCCGAAAACCCGGATTATCTAAAATAATTTTTCGGTCCCATTGATTTTGGATAATGGAGGTTCTACTGTAATTTGGGCCAGCTATAGGACTTGCTTATTTTTCATATATGGAATAGCTAAAGCAATTACATTTACTTACAACTTACTTACTTACACATATTGACCTGATTTACTCTGAAAATGCATTGACAAGCATGCCACCAGGGACATATTAAACACAGCGCCTTGTTTTGGTAATAAATATAACACATTTTAGTACAAGAATTAAGGTTAACCTTTCAAATAATCCAAATAATCTCAGGATTTTCTGTTCAACAATCCAAAACCATCTAAATCTGGATATTCTTTATTGTAAAACATATCAAGTTACTTAAGTTAACTCGAAACATTAACTGGTTTGTTGGTAATAAATTTTCCCTAACTTCATTTATATAAATATGATTACATTTAATGTTTGTGTGTACTTTATTCAGTTTCTCTGTTTGTAATAAAGCATGATATGATTCATTTCTCATGTAAAACACCGCTGGGATTTTATCTTCTCTATTTGCATATTCATTAAGATATTGCTGTGAGAACGAATACTTGCTGACTTCTTTACTGACTTTCCAGGAAATCTGTAAAAGAAGAAGGATATTCTAAATAGTATTTAAAGCCAACTTGGGTTGTGAAGATTTCCCTTAATAATTGAATTATAATAATTACTTCTAGATTTAGAGACATCTACTTACACTTAATTTATACCACACTTTCCTCGTGTGACTTCTTCCTAATGCCAGCAGTTTTTAAATTTAAGATTTATATTTAAAAAAAAAAAGTTACTTTGACTTTTTGCTTTTTCGATGCATATCTGATCACTAAAGACTTAGCTGGTGGCAGGCATAACAAGAAAAAAAGATAGAATTCATTTAGAAATTAATATCCATTAAACCTTGCTGCCCATGAGGGCAACATATTTACAAGCGTGTGCCAAAAAAATAAACAATATGAACAAAAAAAAAATGGAGAATAATGCTGTTTTTTCAGTTACATCCTTCTTAAGACACACAATCACAGCATTTAACACAATGTCATATAAACTTGGATGTGTAGGTGTAGAAAATGTTGCCATTAGTCTTTGATCTGCTGCTCACAATGTGGTCTACATTCACAACACACTATCACTAACATATGGTCTACAAGTATGTCATCTTTAACAGTATGGTCTACTATCCATCACTCATAATATGGTCTACATGCCTACCATCTATCACTCATAACATAGTTTACATGCGTACCACCCATTACTCATAACATGATCTACATGTGTACCATCCATCACTCATAACATGATCTACATGCCTAACATCTATCAATCATAACATAGTCTACATGCCTACCATCCCTTACTCACAACATGGTCAGCATAAACACCATCACTTACAGCATGATCTACATACACACCATTACCCATTCACAACATAGTCTACATACTTACCATCCATCACTTGCAACTTGGTCTAAATTCAGGCCATAACTCAAAGCATGATCTCTATACACACTATCCATCGCTCAAAACATGGTCCACATGCCTACCATCCATCACTCATAACATGGTCTACATGTGTACCATCCATAACTCATTACATGGTCTACATGCCTAACATCCATAACTTAAAACATGGTCTTCATGCCTAACATCCATCACTCAAAACATGGTCTTCATGCCTAACATCCATCACTCATAACATGGTCTACATGCCTAACATCCATCACTCAAAACATGGTCTTCATGCCTAACATCCATCACTCATAACATGGTCTATATGCACACCATCCATCACTCATAACATAGTGTACATGCACACCATCCATCACTCATTACATAGTGTACATACCTACCATTGTCTCTGTTTGCCACTTGTAAGGATATGTTCCCTACCCAATCTGTAAAACAGTTACCAATGAATAGGTTGATTATCATAATTCCTTTCATTGAGACATTCAGTCACTTGGTAGCCATTTTTGATGTAATTCATTCAAGATAAAACATGATTCAGGCACTATTATTATAAGATATACAAAAAAGTGAGGTAGATCAGTAAATTGAACGATGTTCATATTTCAAAGATGTTTCTGTCCATGAAGAAGAAAATATTATACAACTGTAGACAGATTTTTATTTATAATTTGATCAAAGGTCAGCAGACATCAAAAAATCAACTTAATAATTAGGCAAATAGGGTGGGCATAACTGTT
The DNA here is from genome assembly GCA_008271625.1 of Lutraria rhynchaena. Lineage (NCBI taxonomy): Eukaryota > Metazoa > Mollusca > Bivalvia > Venerida > Mactridae > Lutraria > Lutraria rhynchaena. Next base: position 2,246,825 of record VIBL01000065.1, read on the forward strand.
AATCCAAAGACGCTGACCAAGGGCCATCCTTAAACGTTTGTTAATTTGACCATGTTTGAATGTTATCATGTGATTAGCAATTTTGGGATTGACTTGCATAAAAACAAACTGAATGTAAAAAATAAGTAAGCCAATTTATTTTTCTAAATTGTTTTAGTCTGAGGTTATGAAAAATAATTGATAATAAAGATGACCTAATTCCATTTTATAGAATTTGAAGAAAAATGTAGATTCCTAGCTAAACATTAAGTATTTTCTTCTATCATTTAAATTGCTATGCTTATAGGCATTACTTAAATGTATTCTTGTTGTTGGATATCCATATTTTACATAAGTAGAATTGAAATTGGATCTGAACTCTACATCTGTTCAATTCTGTGAACCAATCTAAAATCTCCATTTTGTTGTCTGACATTGGAATTGAGAAGAGATAATGTTTGTATTATGCTCAGTGATTGTATAGAGAGGAGAGAATGATTGTGGTATTAACTTCCAACATTTACATTCACTCTCACTGTGTACGACATCTTACTTAGGATTCTCCTATCCGATTCTTGTGAAAATCTGTGGAGCAATGTTGTAACCTAAGTAATTTATTTGTTGGAAGTCTGGCATGAAATAAAAAGTTGATTGAAACATAGACACTTGGTTTGAAATTGATACAAATTCTAATGGAAGGTTGTATTGTCGTGTATGAGAACTTTACAAGCAGTAAGTTTCCATTCACTTTGTTTTCCATTTGACAATATGTTAGTAGAAGCCAAAATGTCTGATGGTGTGCTGCTGGCTACTGCATGTGTCTCAACTAACACATACTGAAGTTGCTTCTTGTATTGTTACTTTCTTCTCCAAGTAGAAACTGAAAAAAAAATATAAAACTAAGTCATTTTATCGCATAAACACCAATGTAACTGAGATATTATTTAGTTTCGTCAGATTAAGTTGTCCACACTAAATGAGCAATCATGTATGAACAGTTGGCTGTTTCATGGTATATAAATTCATCATTTGAAACTTTCACCTATGAAAATAACTATTCAATTATATAATAATAAAACCTGTCACATAAGCTTCCAAAATTCTAAGTTCTGTTAGATGTATTGTATCTTAAATAGTATGTGGTATAGGTTCTACATTCCAATGTTCAGTCTCTGATCTTACAATCATTTCAGGGCTCTTAGTTGCCGTATTTTAAGGCATTACCGTTTAAGATAGAACGCAGATGACCTTTGACATTGTGATTAAACCAATGAAAACGTCTATCAACAAATATAACAATTTCCCAGAGAGCATTTTCCTTTTAGAAGATCAATTGTAATTGGATAATATTGCCTGAAAAAGGCTGAACATATAGTCTATTGGTCCCTAGTCATTGCATCTGTGTACTGCCTTTCAAATGCGTGAACAATTAGCGATTATTATAAGTTCAATTAATTAAAATGCATAGCATTCCTATATAGTACTTGTGCAAGTGTTTCATGCTTCATGACTTGTTGAAATTCCATACCAAACTGTAATAATAGAAGAACCTTTAACAAGGAAAATTAGATTGTCCTATTTTGCTCACTCACCAATCTTTGGGAATGTGTATTCCCCGGCGACTCACACATTGTATTTTGGAAAGTCAGATGACTATCGCAAGTAGATATTTATGAAGAAAGTGAACATTTCATAATATTTGATATATTACCACATTAAAAGTGAAAATTTTCTGTTTAGTCATGAACAGGCTTTGCATTGTACACAAATGTGTTTATATCCTGTATTAACGTTACCAAATTACATCAGAGCAAATAGTTCAATAGAGAAAACACAAGACTTGAGGCCTGAAGGTCCCAGGTTTGATACTTACTAGAGTTGATCTTTTTTAAATTTTAATTAGAAAATTCTACTCTTTAAGATTTTTTAAATTTAGCTTACCACTATAATGTTGAAAATAATATTTAATATTTTTATGTTTATTATCAGAATGTACTGCTCATCTGTCACTTATTGTTATTCACGGGACTAACGTTAAGTACTACAAGAATATTGTTCCTGTTACTAGAACCATGGAAATATAGATGAAGTAAAAATATTGTAAAATTAATATCTGTGCAACAATTATAATCAGATATGTATAAGATATATGTTTAGTTATTTTTTTATAGGCTGGAGCTATTGCTGTACATTTTGAGTTTGGGTCCCAGTCGTGTGCATTTTCCATGTGGCATTTTTACATATTGAAATTCTGTCTTTAAATCAAAGTACTGAAAGAACTGATGGAAGGGGATTAATGTCATTAACACCAAATAATAAGGCCATACCAAATGGTATCATATTACACAACAATATATCAGTACATATCTTTCAGACTAAAGAGGTTTTGTGAAAAAAGATGCATTCCGTGTACACACTGCATATCAGCGCGCAGAAATATTTTTAGGTGCTTAGGTCACTGACGCCACACACACACACACTCACACATTCATTTATTTAGTTAATTATTATTTCCAAAGAATAATGAATATTCAATACCTTGTCCTGAAATGAAGAAATATTTTTTCTTTCAAAATAAAATGGTCAAAACAAATTTTCCATAAATAGTTCACAGCTTACATGGGAAATCAATAAAGGTCACATAGAAAATAATACTGAAAACATTGGTTGATTATGAGCTTTTTCACAGGTCACAGTTATGTTTTGTTGTTATGTTTTACAATTTTGTAACTTGATCATTCTCTTTATTACTGTACATTTTCGATGTTTGTCATTTTTGTACCATTTTTCTCAACAGGTACCAAACGCAAAAAATCACTATTATTTATTTGTACTCTATTGTAACGTACATATGGGAACTTCCCCAACCCTCATGCCTACAACAGGGACAATAAAGCTAACTGTTTATAAAAAAAAATGACAGTATGTCATGAGGAAGCAAACCGGGGTCCTCTCAATTTTAAAGCGAGCACTCTACCACTATGTTATTTCCGCTATGAATGATATGTGTGTTAATTTAAAATATAAACACTAGACTAAAATTAGCGCAATAATATTGTATTTTATCTTTTTAATTATCGGATAGATTTCAAAAGGACTTATACTACATGTTTCTGTATTTTACTAAATCCAAATTTTTATTCAGAGAAACATATACACATTCAATTCTAATTGAATTAGTTGCTTTTCTTGGCACTATGTTTTTCGGCGATGTTAGCCTAGATGAGTTATACGGATTGAATCAATAAAATATTTTACATTTTATTTTCGATATAAATTCAACCTCTCCTTGTGAACCACATTTGATATTTCTTCACAGAATACAATAGTTATTTAGTACAAATTGGAAGCCTTAACTTCATAGTTGTACATGTCCTGGTTCCAGGTTTAACACATTTGCTTTTAGAATTATAGTTTCGCATAGTGTAGAATTTATAATCTGCATATGTAATTGTCGAGTTATAAGAATATTTTACAACATTAACCACTTGATCAATATTGATGTGTTATTTCTCAAAATAATATGTATAGCATGTTGTCAGGATATGCTAGAAAGAAATGATGCAAATATTTGCAGAACTGCTTTTTGTTTAGTATTTTTAAAGATGCTGTATTCATTACACTGTGGGGTCAATTGTAAACATCAGCAACGTGTTTTATGGCCCTGTTATGTATATAAGGGGGAATATCATACAGACAGGAACAAAATCATACTTTTTGTTTCAACAGTGTAAATAACGTCAAAGAACAAAATTGTTTTTCATTTCTACTCTTTTTGTCTTTTTTAAAGACATTTCTTGTATAAAGATAGTTCTTGTTTACTGTTATAATGCATGCATGTTATAGCAAATATTTCTAGGAGTAAGTACTACTTGTAGAATGTACGATTGTTTTCTACTTCACTAATGAAGTTATGTTGAAGAATTTTAGGATTGTTCCAATCTTCATCTATTGAGTTTATGTCAAAACATGATATGTCTAATAAATGATAATACTAGACACTCCAGCATGATTCATTCCTGACCTCTGCGTATTTATACATCACCATACTGATAGATGGTACGATCTGACAGTAATGTCTTATTCTCCAACATGATTTATGTATTATAACTTGGAAATCAATGATGATTCCTCTAACAACCTGCCAAAAAACTTGATTGTTACCATTATATAGGATACAAATTGTTATCTAGAATTTTCTGTCTTTCTGTCGTTCATGTAGTCTTAAGCTTTCAACATTCTGTCAGAAATACTGCTCAAATTTATTTCCTACATAAGGTCATACCAAGTTATGTCTGCACTTACAAGTTTTGGACTGATTGCTTTTTGTCAGCCTATTTTTTTCTTCATAATTTTCTTTCTTGACTGTTAAAAAACTTAAATATATATATATAAATATCTGATAGTGAAAAGTGTTGTTTGTCGTGTTGCTTTATTTTATTGTGGCATTTATAAATGTCTTACCTTATTTTGGTAATAAAGACATAAACATTTGTCAGAAGCAAACAGTTAGTCTGAGAATTGCAAGGAGAAGTTCAATATTTGTGGAACAAAGTACATGAACAACCATTATATGGCCATAAGCTATGCTCTGGTGAAGAATATTTAGTTTAGTTGAAACTTTATTTATAAGTTGCTGATAGGAACAACAAAGTATTACATATAGACACATGTGTACATAACACATGTACACAAACCACATGAACACAACATGCACACATAACACATGCTCACATACACACATAACACATACACATGCAATACATGCACACATGCGCACATAAAAATGCACACATAACACACAACACATACACACATAATACACAACACAAAACACATGCACACATAACACATGTACACACAGCACATGCACACATGATACATACACACATGCACACAACACATGCACACAACACATGCACACACAGCACATGCACACATGATACATACACACATGATACATGCACACATGTTTCTTTGTGTACTGAAGTGCTCTCTGTATCACTAATACAGTAATCAGTAAAACTTTGTATAAGAAATGTTTTAAAGAACACACTTGTTTAAACTGACAGAATTGCTGTAATATTGATGCTTTAACCAAACAAGAAATGATTGAATTGTTGGATACAATATGGTAACTAGATTAATGGTGGAATCATTCATCTGCATGCTTGGTGAGAGCAGAATAATTTGATTGAAATGAAATTGAAAACTACTTTGGTCTTGTAATTAATTCTTGTAGAATGAAAGCATGCAATAGGGAACATGTCTAGTATGACCACACAGTCTGAATGTTTACATTCTAATTTTCTTGTTGATTTAAGGAATGATTAAACTGGACATTTGGAATGTAAATAACTCAGAATGTCTTTTAAAATTATGATATTTTATGAAATTATCATCATGTTCTTATCCTGAAAAGTACATTGTTTTGTGTTGATGATATGTTCTTATGAACCATCTAATAGTACTGTAGTTTAAGTATACGATGATATATTAAAGTCACAACTTATAAATGTGTGACCAGAACTCATCCAAAAATTCAAGACTTAAAAGTGGAAACTTCCAAACTTGGACTTTTCTGCCTTTTTTATCAGTTTGTTATGATGAACTTATTCTGTACAATATATGATAATATATTGTTACACACTGAAGTTTATTATCATATATCGTAACAAGATGTTATCAAGAAGCAAATTAAAGTGTACATTGAAACAAGGTGTTATCAAGAAGCAATTTAGGTGTACATTCAAACATGGTGTTATCAAGAAGCAATTTAAGTGTACATTGAAACAATGTGTTATCAATATAAAGTGTACTTTGAAACAAGATGTTATCAATATAAAGTGTACATTGGAAAAAATGTGTTATCAAGAAACAATATAAATGTACATTGAAACAAGATGTTATCAATATAAAGTGTACTTTGAAACAAGATGTTATCAATATAAAGTGTACATTGAAACAAGGTGTTATCAAGAAACAATATAAAGTGTACATTGAAACAAGATGTTATCAATATAAAGTGTACATTGAAACAAGGTGTTATCAAGAAACAATATAAAGTGTACATTGAAACAAGGTGTTATCAAGAAACAATATAAAGTGTACATTGAAACAAGGTGTTATCAAGAAGCAATATAAAGTGTACATTGAAACAAGCTGTTATCTAGAAGCAATATAAAGTGTACATTGAAGCAAGACGTCAACAAATGATGTTGCTTTAACATTAATCTATCACACACTAACAAATTCCAGCAGAAACCATACAAACTGTATTTAAGCTTCAATAAAGTGGATGTAATCAAATGTAGCCATTTATAAGATTGCCTGGTAAATTTAGCACATCAATCACAAAGCTGCTGATTCAATAGATGGAGGAGATTCCAATAAAATCTGATCTTACTGTTACATTGCCAGATATTTCCACACTTCTCTTATATACCACTATCAGTTAACTTGTTAACAATTTCACTGATCTAATTGTCAGTGAAGTACCGACTTATCATTACAAACATAAACATGATGGATAACAAGTTAACAAGTTATTCCCATTGAATGCCAAGAACAATAATTTCATTTCCAAGCAGATCAGTTTGAAAGATTAAATTTTGTTTTTTTCTCAACTCATTTTGGTTGAATATAAAATATTATCTAATTTTATGATGAAAAATGATAATATCTTGTACATAATGTAGAATACAAAATTATTTGTGCATATTATCTGATGTAATGTGAAAAGGAAAGTCAGCATTTAGCTAACATTATATTAGAAATTTTATCCCATTTGAAGACTTTTTGTAATGGCTGATTGATGAGTCAGTGGCTATTTGAAGAAGATTTAATGATGCTGTGTAATGGCTGATTGATGAGTCAGTGGCTATTTGAAGAAGATTTAATGATGCTGTGTAATGGCTGATTGATGAGTCAGTGGCTATTTGAAGAAGATTTACTGATGCTGTGTAATGGCTGATTGATGAGTCAGTGGCTATTTGAAGAAGATTTACTGATGCTGCGTAATGGCTGATTGATGAGTCAGTGGCTATTTGAAGAAGATTTACTGATGCTGTGTAATGGCTGATTGATGAGTCAGTGGCTATTTGAAGAAGATTTACTGATGCTGTGTAATGGCTGATTGATGAGTCAGTGGCTATTTGAAGAAGATTTACTGATGCTGTGTAATGGCTGATTGATGAGTCAGTGGCTATTTGAAGAAGATTTACTGATGCTGTGTAATGCTTGCCACTAGATGAATATGTACAAGATATAGATCTGTCCCGTGTCTAATTGGTCAGTCCTTTCCAAAAATTAAAAATGCTGTCATTTTTTGATAAATTGGAAAGTCGTGTGAGGCATGTGACTATATTTGTAATTCATATAAGCATTGTTGTGATTATGGTGTGGTATTATCAAATATCTTTACTGTCTGCTTTGAGGACAAACCTGAACTAGTTTGTTATAAGATCCTGACCTCTGTTGAGTTTGAACTCACAGTTTCTGGGCTGTCCGCACCTTCCTGCTTATGCCTGTATGACAGTGTTGCAGTGAATAAATGCCTAATCCAATTGTGTTTACTTTCAGGTTGAGATGAAGTTGGGGCGTAATATGCGGGCTGCACCTAAAGGAAGTCTTGCAGCCAAACATACACAATCCACCGTTAACTCACAGGTTAAGTTCAGTTTATCATATTTACATTTAATTGATAATTTGAAAATGTTGCCATTTTTGTCCATGATAATGATGATAATGAACAATACACCAGATGTGAAGTGGATATCTCAATAATTATTTCCCCTTATGGCTTGAACAGATTTCGAATAATTACTATTACAGAATATCATAAGCCAGGCTTCATAATTCTTCCTGTTGTCTTTGGACAATAATTGTATGATAATTCCAATTTGTAGTCGGTGCAGTCTTTCAGTATCTATTGTTTCATACTAAAATTTGTCAAGAATGTATAAAATTTTACATTTTATGAAACAAAATATGATTGTTTTCTTTTTTCAGTGAAAGGATTCAATCCTAGTAGCTATTCATTATAGAACATTACTTATAAACATCATTATACTCAGTGAATACACTATCACTTACACCTCTGTACATTAAATATATCAGATATGGACGCTATGCCTGTCCTCATATCATATCATATCATTTCATATCATATCATATCATTTATCATATCATGTATAGTATACTACGTAAAACCTCTACCCATTAGATATCGACTATTATTTTAGCTTCATTCCATTAGGACTGTCATTGTTAATTGTGATGTATCTGTGATTTGGATAATTAGACATTATTTGAGAATTTAGAGATATCTTTAAGACAATAAAAAGCTACATCATTGATATCTTTATTTTCCATAAAAAACATACACATACACTGATCCAAATGTGGTTAATCCTCATGTAAGAATTTATTGCCCTGATAAAAACATTGTTGTTATGGATTATACTGAATAAAACTTTTATATTGTTTATGTGAAACATTTGATAATGATGTAGCATCAATGTTTGTCAGTTGATGAATCATTGATATACATGTATGTCCTGTCAGTGACAGTCTTAAATGTCATGTTTTATATACAATGTGCTGGTATTGAATGCTTACTGCTGTATGCTAACCCTACCTCTTACCAGCCAACTACCCCCAACCCCCTAGAAAACTCTTTCTTTATTGAAACTTTAATCTTGTTTTAGCTTTGACACTGCTCTTACTTGTCTATAATGCTCTATTTATATCTACAATAATATTATATTTTTCTGTAAAGCTTCTTTGTGAAGACAAAAATATGGTAAACTAGTCTGAAAATATGAATATTCAAATGTGTTGATTTTTAACCTTTATCATCCTCTGACTGCATAAAGTAGGTCATGTAGTGACTGTCTGCTCACCCTGCCTAAGGTTTACAGATATAGTGTATAGGTCAGTTAGTGACTGTCTGCTCACCCTGCCTAAGGTTTACAGATATAGTGTATAGGTCATGTAGTGACTGTCTGCTCACCCTTCCTAAGGTTTACAGATATAGTGTATAGGTCATGTAGTGACTGTCTGCTCACCCTTCCTAAGGTTTACAGATATAGTGTTTAGGTCATGTAGTGACTGTCTGCTCACCCTTCCTAAGGTTTACAGATATAGTGTATAGGTCATGTAGTGACTGTCTGCTCACCCTGCTTACAGATATAGTGTATAGATTTGGCATTGGCTGTGTTTCCTTTCCATATATCAGTTCCACTAGCTTTGATTATTAATGCCAAGCAAAATAACAAGATAAATAATTCAATTCTTTGTCAATATATCAAAACAGAACAATTTCATACACCAATCATGGACCATTATTGTCATACAATTCTCAGAAAAAGACATTTATATACATCTGCCTACAGTTTGTGTTATCTTGGATTTAATATCAAATCAATCATGTAAAATCTATTCAATTACTTTTAAGTATTCCTATAAAACAAGGGCGCCATTTTACTGTTGTGGAGCTGAAATAAGTTCTACTCCTCTATGCATGAACAAGAAGTCTATTTTGTGAGAAAACAAGTTAAATTTGGGGTACCTTTTTCTCGAAATTCTTTCTGTTCTACCATAGTGAAATGTGGCCCTGATACTGTATGTACACATCATCTACACGACATCTACCACAACAACACAAACATAGAATCTTTATGATATAGGTACACCACCTAATACACTAAATATAAACAGGTACATATAATTAATGTTATTTTTTATCAGCTTACTTCATTATTTATTCTTACATTATATTTCAATATCTTACTTTCATAATAAAAACGGTTGGTTGTCATTTCTTTAGATCGTTGTCATTTAATTTGATCAATGAATAACATTTGATGCATTGACTTAACCATTCTCATTCATTCTACAACAGAAATTACTTAATATATTTTGTAACATTTCTATCGTCTTTACTTAATTTATTTCAAATTATGATAACTATTCACTATGAGGTCAAAGTTACAGGAAGCGGTAGTGCCAAGATGAAAGATTCAATTATTGGTACCATTGTCAATTTGATTGGGATTATTTTATGTGACTTATTGTCACTGGGGTTTAACGCCATTTTTCAACAATTTTTCAGTTATATACAGTGACTGGTTCACCTAACCAGTTTTCCTGGACGGTATACTAACCAGTCCTAACTTACCCTTCCACAAGGAGCCGGCAACTTCTCCACATATGGAGGAAAATCGACCTTTTTGTCAAATTTTCATAGAAGGGTATGACCAGCCACTACCAGGATTCAAACCCAGATCTCCTGGTCACCAGTGCACTAACCACTGGACCACGGCCGCAGTGTCAATTTGATAGTATTCTGGTGGGCATTCAGTATTGAATGACAGTATTTCATTGTTATCTTTCAACACATTAATTATTACATGATTGAAATAACTTTACCAGTTCTAATGGTACTGCTGTAAAATTTGATAAGAGGTATTTATCTGACCACTTAGATTGTTTGTTATGAACTTGAATACCTGTTAATATCTATATCCAACATATCAAACCGTATGTTGTTTGGGACTTATTCTGTGTTTTATCTGTGCCTAATCATTAACTTTGTGTTTATAATATTTTTGTAGCATCTAGATAGCGAACCTTTACTTCATAGTCAGGCTCATCATTCTAACAACATAGTAGAATACTACACTAACACCCATGGTAGCCAGCTAGCACAACCCCAGGGCACAAGTATTACATCACGTCAGTACCCAACAAGATCTATTACAAGCCCGCAACATCCAACTCAGGTTAGTATTTATCCAGTCTACAGTTACACCTGACTTTAAAGACTACTCTTTGGAGAGCCAGAATGCTTGTCTTTATTTCAGTTGTTCACTAGTATTGAGAAACTTAAATTGAATTTCAATTTTTATATCAGATAAGTACATGTACTGGTATTTTATAGAGTCTGATGGTTGCCGGCCAGAGGTGGATTTAATACAGGTTTTACTTTGTACTTATGTTAACTTTGTTACTTAAGCCAATTATTATTGATACTATGTTTTATTGAGAGAAGTAATGATATGTATTCTAGTATAAGGGCATTCCTAGAAAGTGTTTTTTAATATCCAATTAACTCTGGGATGGGTCTCCACAATGTGTTTTGTAGAGTGAAATAGTGTTTAAGATCTTATACCCATAATGTCTGAAATTATTATCATGAAGTCTAGCACAGGTTATCAGTTTTGTAAATTTCTATGATGAAAAATGATTTACGGTGAGATTTTTCTAAACCAATATCAATCCATCAATTTATTATCCTTTTAAATTTACATTGACGGGTCGCCAATTTTACAAAGATAAAAGAGAAAACATCCATTTTGAAGAAAACTCATGGTAATAAGATGGAAAAAACACCATATAAATCTAATTTCATGAAGAAAAATTCAGTTCACCGAGCAATATCTTCAGACATAAATATTTTCGTATTGTCAACATACAAAATTTTCAAAATGTGTGGTAAAGGAATTGAAGTATCTAAGGTAACTAGTAAAGTAATGGCAATAAGTGTGCACAACTATTTTTATTATATTAATATTTCTATGTAACAATGAGCAGATATGTAAAAAAGTCCAGTGTGACATATATAATATATATAGAGTAGACTAAACATACTTTTTCAAATGTCCAGAATAAGAGTTTTACCTAATTATGTAAAGTTTGCTCTTGAAGCAGAAAAAAACAACTGTTTGAACAAATGCTGTATTCTCTAGTTGTACTACCTTAGTCCGTCAGTCCTTGTACCATACTGGGGTTCAAACATACATTGCCATAGTGAAAGTGCTATAGCAATCATAAGTACAGCCACATTACCAAATGATATGATGAAAAGCCTCTAAACTTCTTTTGTAAATTAAAACTCTGATGAATTTATTCTAATTGTTCATGTAGTGTTCTAGTCATTTGTGTTTCGTGCAGAATACAGTTTGAATTATTGAAAGTACATCATATGACTCCCTATCTGCTGTTGTGTATAAATTTTACATTTGTGTTGAATCATGTTTTATTGTGTCTCTTTATTACAGGACCTGATTGAAATGTTAAACAGAAATAATCAGACTGTGTTATCCCATGAATCTCACATTGTAGCACAGAGACAAACTACTGATACTGAACAGGAACGTGTTGAGGCTGAGTTACGTAAACTGCGTGAGACAGAAGAATTGAATAAGTTTCAGAATGATGCTAAACATCAGGTAGCTTTTGTCCACGAGAGATCTGATGCTGGGAGACCTCTGGAGGAGGAGACTTCTGTTAAAAAAGAAACAGAAGTGGCACAGGTTTCTAATGTGGCCCCTCCTCCACCAATCGCAAGTTTGTATGGATCGTACAGAACTCAAGAGGACTGCATGAATTTAAAACCTACCGATGAAGTGTCTACACAACCATTCACACCACATGGTACTGATTCATTTAGTGGCAGAAAGTCTGCAACCAGTCAGTCTACAACAGATTTTCCTGAAGGGGTCAATATAGATATTGCTGTAAGGAAACAAGAGACTGTTGAGGAAGTTGATGACATTCCTGAGGATATACAGGAAACTGCTGATAGTGAAAATGAAAATAAAATTAAAGATGATGACTTCAATTTCTGAACTTACTGGAATTAATTGCGTAATTTCTAACACTTACTGTTGGACTGAAAAGAAAATATTGTTTGTTTTCCACTATTGACTTACAAATTGTAAGTCTGAAGATGATAACTTTTATAATTTTTTAATTTGGAAAGAAATGAATGTCTAAATATACAATGTTGTAAATAGCAATACTTTCAGATTGTATCAATAAATGTTTCATTTGATGAGAAAACTTAATTCCGTTTCAGCCAACAAATACAGTTTTGTTTATGATATCTTTTTGAAGAAATTTACAAATTATTTCCTTTCCATAAAACTCATTGAACCCACAGTTAACTTATCACACTGTGGATGCTATTCATGGGATTTATGAAGGCTCCAAGTTAAATCGTGTTTAAACTGCTGAATAGTTTAGTGTATGTGTGTTAGACGAATCAAGATGTTCACATTTCTTTCTTACATCTATTCACCTGATATGTTCCGAATAAATGTATGGCAAGCGTACATTCTGTGTGGATTACCTTATTTATCTATTAAATATATCATAATACACCATATGTGATATATTACATATATTCATGTATCATTGTTGAGACTGGTTTAATCTTTTCAATAGTGACACCTTTTGTTTTGTCATGGACAAAACAATCACTTATGGAAAACGTTTCATTTTCATGTATATATTATAATCATTCTGTTATTAATCATGTTAGAGTCATGTTTTGTCATTACCTGATTATTGCGTGTTTTAGCATTGTGACTGACAGATAGATGGATTGTCTAACTCCTGACCATTTAAGTATTAAATGTGTTAAATATTTTTTTTATTTTGTGTATAAATCTACTTGGTAGTTTAACCATCCTGTTATCATTTGCAGGACATCATATGCATATATACCAGTACTAAGTTATATACGCAAGATGACTGAAGTGAACAGTTTACAATAATCATGTTCTGTGAATGTGGCCTTTGCTCTAATATTTGCCACTCATTGTTTTACTGGTATAATGTCATGTAAATAATTTCATCTTCAAGTTCTATATATGAATACATACCCACTATAACTCAATTGTTTTTGTTAGAATTTTAAACAATTAGTAGTTTTGTAGTATGATTGTCCTAGCCAATATGATATATTGTTATTAAACAAATGTGACGTTCACTCAATAAAGAGGCATCACACTGTTAGACATCACTAGGGTACAGATGATGGAAGTGTGATACAGAATGTTTACAGAGAGTTTGAAGAAAGTTTTAAGTTTTGTCATAGTTTTAGAACTGTTAGATAAACATTGTTAATTAAACTATGTTTTGGTATAAGTTACACCCATATAAACATGCACCATTTCAACAATATGGGAGCAATTCGTTTCACTTTGTATTTATTTTATATTAGAATTTTTTTGTTATTCTTGGGTCAGTTATTTAATTGTCGATACAAAAGTTCCAAACATTAACATCAAAGAGTTATTTCCCTTAAGTTATGATTTCATGATAAAATACTTCACTTTGGATTAATATCGCTCTACATACGAGATTAAGTGTACTTTACAACTGTGATATTTTGTTTTTTATGCATTACTCATTATTTAGTGTGGTGTATTTTATTATATTTTACCCATAAATTGTACATATTAAAATATTACACAGAGCATCTTGTTATTAAGTTTTTATCACGTTTTAGAATTATGACCAAGAATTTTCTGTTTCTCAGATCGTTACTCTGTGGAAGTAAACAAACAAGTAAACAAACAAGTAAACAAACAAGTAAACAAAACAACCATTCAGCTGATGGTACATATTTTGGAACAGATTCCATTCATTTATACTCGCACTGATTTTGTCACTGACCTCTGGTATCACAATATTAAACAAGGTTTTATGAACATTACATTTTAGAAATTACAAATGTATGCAATATAGAACAGTTCTTGCAACAATGTCTGGATATTTGTAGAGAATGGTTTTGATATTTGTGGGCATAGTATCTGAATGTTTGTGGTGACAGTGTTTGTATATTTGTGGTGAGAGTGTTTATATGTTTGTGGTGACAGTATTTGTATGTTTGTAATGATAGTATGTGTATGTTTGTGGTGACAGTGTTTGTATGTTTGTGGTGATAGTGTCTGAATGTTTTCGGTGACAGTATTTGTATGTTTGTGGTGAGAGTGTTTGTATGTTTGTGGTGATTATGTTTGTATGTTTGTGGTGACAGTATTTGTATGTTTGTAATGATAGTATGTGTATGTTTGTGGTGACAGTGTTTGTATGTTTGTGGTGATAGTGTCTGAATGTTTTCGGTGACAGTATTTGTATGTTTGTGGTGAGAGTGTTTGTATGTTTGTGGTGATTATGTTTGTATGTTTGTGGTGACAGTATTTGTATGTTTGTGGTGACACTGTGTATGGTACATTCAATAATAATAATAATTTCTTGGCAAGTATACACAACATGACAAATTAAAACAAAATGAATGGATAAATAAATACAATACAATAACAAATGTGAAATTCGTCAGTCTAATATATAATAGTATTACATGAATAAAATTTATAATTATACATATTCGATATAATAATAAATATGCAATGCACACCAATGCCAGGAATAACACAAAAAAAGGAAAGGATTTTGTTTGGACACTGTACTTTGTATATTCGACAATATGTATGCTTCAGTGTATGTGATACATTGTAAATGCTACATTATGTTATTGTGCGAGAGCAAGAAAGCAGTACCATGGGTTTCAAAGATTTGTAACTAAAGTTAGTTTTCGAAAGCAGCTAATGATATCGCCGTCACAAGTGTTCCGCGTTTTACATTTCATCAGCCGTTCAGCAAACATTGCAAGATGGCGGCGCCCTCGGTTTGTTGTCATTTTTTATTTTTGTTTTTATTTTGAACAAAATAGAATAATTGAGCCATTCAATTACATGACTGTTAAATATATTAGCAATTACTTATATATTTTATCCATCAGGTGATATAAATAGAGATTACCTTACAAATGTTAACTTCTATAAGTTGATATATATTCGGATATGTACCGGATAATAGTTCTAATTGAATTGCGTTACTCGCTCCAAATAGACTGACATTATCACGTGTATCATTTAAAGTACTTGTACTTTTAAAACTTGAATGTATTTGCATCAGGTTCACATGAGTTTTGCTGTAAAAAACTCATTCATAGGACCCCCACACCCAAAGTGACAAAGAGTACAATTGAAATGGTGCAGCGCAGGGCAGCCCGATATGTCACCAACAGATATCGAAACAGATCGAGCATCGGTGACATGTTGGATCACCTTGGTTGGCAGTCCCTTGAAGACAGAAGAACTAAACGAGACTGACCACCTTTTATCAAATCACTCAAAACAATTCATTTTTAAACAAATATTCACTAACAAAATCAGAAAAACTTTCAAGAAATATGCAGTAACACGCCTTCCAAAACCTATCAAGATTCTTGTAAAATGAGAAATAAAACTACAAATGGTACAAATTTTACTATTAAGAGAAGAAATTATTTTATTTATGTTTGTGGTGATGGTAGTGCTTGTGGTGACAGTGTTTGTATGTTTGTGGTGACAGTGTTTGTATGTGCACTATTTCCTGATGGAGAGTGTTTGTATACTTTTGGTAATGTGGTCACAAAGTTAAATCACTTAAATGGAAATGAAACACAGAAGTCGACATTAATCATGTAAAATTATGACAATAAATGTACATTTAGAAAAAACAAAAGTATGATTTTGTGTATCAGATGGAAACTAAAGGAGACTTGGACACATTTTTTTAAGTACTTTTCAGACATTGACAGAGATTTATGTGATGGATAACGAATGACAACTCTGGGTAGAGATTGGCTAGTTTCATTTGAATGATTTATTTTTTGTTGTACATTATGAAGACCAGTCGTGGATGAAAATTAGTACAACCGATTGATTCAAATGCTAGTAATCTGAATTCAGTTGGTGGATCATACCAGTTTTGTGAAAATCTGTGTTCTAAATTCATATTCTTTGTATTATTTATATCTTAGGTTCATTTGAAGATTATTATATGTGCTTGAAATGTTTCTCTTGTATCTTAATATCCATGATTGATATTAATTTGTTATTTATTTTAGAACAGTGATGGCTTTGGTGATGATGATGATTTTGAAGATTTTGGTGGCTTTGAGGTTAGTTCAAATTACTTATTATGCTTGTATCGGCTGCATGTAAGACAGTATCTTTGAACATTTGTATTTTGCAAGAGATATTAAACATCCATAAATTTCCAACAATTTTCAATAAATGAAGCCGTAAAGTAAAAGCTTTTAAAAGGTGTTCAAACAAATTAAGTAAATTTAGTTATTTAGAGGGCCTAGAAGTCATAAGAAACATGATTTTTTACTTTCAATAAATGAAGTGTGTGGCACAGCTTAGTTTTACACTGACAATATTCTTAATATACTGGTATTTCCATTTTATGAATGGATAGATTTGATTTGGTGAAGTTAAGTTGATTCTATAAATTGATTAATGACACCAATGCCATCAGTGATTTTAAGATTGATTTGAAAATAGCTGATAATAGTTTCAAAATAAGATGCAAATGATGTCATAAAACAGTATCATCCTTTGTCCTACAGGCAAAACTTCAGCTGTATTTAGATATATTTATTATATAATGCAGGGAGCAGATGGTGTGGACACATCACAACAAGCTGCCCCTACAGCTCAATCAGTACCCAATGTCTGGGTTGCTATGGCTGCACCAAGTATGTAAAAACGTATTTATAATCAATTATCTGTCATCTATAAGACATAACAAACTATGTTTATCCATTTTACATCACACGTATATTTAACAGTGATTATATACTTAAACAAAAATACAATTGTATATCATTAGTTTTGATCAGATGAAAGTGATCAGTTTAAATGGTTCACTTGTTGTCTGGTTGAATATTTCAAGCTTATTATGACTTTGTTTAGATGTCAGTCAACATGTATTTTACATTAATAGCTTTTGTTGGTATTTTTTTAATAATACAGATTATTTACATTGGAGTGAGTTGAGATTTGAGCTTGGAATCTTTAGTTTTACTATCTGGAATAAAATGAATTGTAGTACTGATCAAATTATGCCAAACTTTGCCAAGTTATGGCATATTCTTTCTCTTATGTGTTTAGCCGTACAAGGTGTTAGCAGTGTACAACCAGATCTGTTGTGTGGACAGAACAGATTTCCTCAACATCTAGATAATCCATTAACTCTAGATGTCGCTGGTAGTGCTCAATCTAGTGTACAGCATGATGATTGTGTACCATTTGATGTTGCGTTACCTGATACAAGTCATCCTGGTCATCTAGACTTTGCTAACTTTCCAGATACAGATAATGTAGGCCTCATGTTTTACTCTTGTTGTAAACTTTGTATTTTCTTTGATCATTTGGCTTTGTTCACTTTTATTGGTACTTGAAGCCTTGCGTTTTAGGGTTGGTTGAACATATCAGTATACATCCTTATCACATTACTCCAAATAAAGTATTCTTGCTAATACTACAGTAGAAACCCAGGCTTCTCGAAACTGCTGGAATATTTGCCGGACATCTGGTCCGGTACTCACCAAAAAGTTATTGGACCTGTTCGAAATTTTCCTGACATGTCAAACGGTCTGACAAATTTCGGGAAGCCTGGAAACCCTCTAAACCGGTCAGCTCTGGGGTAAGCCCATTTGGCTGGTTTGGAGGAGAAGCTAGTTTACAGAAGCTTTTGTGTACAGTCAACAGGTATATGCATATAGCAACATTATCTGGCTGGCAGCTACCATTGTAAATGTGTGGGTGTTTTTGATAAATTATCAAATAGATGTTTTATTAAATCCATTTTGCATTGTGAAATATTTTCATGATGGCTACATGGTACAAAACAATTAAAAAATAGCAATATTCGTAATTATTTACCATGCCCTAATGGCCTAAGATTTGACCCTTAATTGTATGGATTGGGTACCCTAGATTAGTGTATTGTCTTCATATTTACAACAAAAGACCAAATTAAATGTCAATTAAGCATAGATGTCATAAACACATTCAGGCAGGCACCTTAATCTCCACACTTGCCAACTTTGTCTTTTTTTGTCAAATCATTATCAATGGATGTAGAGAATTTTGGTTTTATTGTATTGACTGCTTTTATTGATGTATTGGCTGGAGTTTGAAATTCAGGGAAAACCTGTTTACAGAAGTAAATTATGTAGTGGAGAATTTTGGATAAAAAATTTTGACTAATTTGTTGAGAAACCTTTTTATAGAGGAACCAATCCTAAGGGTTTCTACTGTATTCAACTGCTATTTGATCTATAAAAATCAGGGACTGAAATATTTGTGTATTTTAATAACTAGTTTACTGAAAACTTTATTTGCAAGTAATTATGGGTACAATCAACATTGACACAACATAGTGGCCATATCAGTGAATGTGTTTGTAGAAATAGTTAAGCACTATCGTGAATGACTTATTCACTTATTTGATGTGTATAGTATATCTTATGAAAAGTGTTTTGTGGATTTATTTTCCCTGAAATTAATATTACTTGTGTTATAGTGTGCCCTTGGACATGTGGGTTATTGAGAAAAAATTGAATATTTAATTGTTCATTTCAGATTGACCTTGACAATATCAACCTAGCCAATGATATTTTGGACGGTAGTTTCAAATCTTCAAACAACCAATCAGGGAGCAGTGTTCAGTCTCATGAGCAATTGCCTGACATAAGTGGCCTTGACCTTGCAGCTGGAATATCCAATAACAGTCCTGGATTAAATTCCAATATTGAAACTTTACCTAACACTGAACCTGCCATGTCTGATCAAGATTTACACTCAGAAAATAATGCTAATGTTGCATTAGATCTGAATTTTGACACGAATAATCAGTCATCCAACCTGCAACATGCTGATATAAGAACTGATTCTGATGAGACTGGTAATAATGAACCTACCAGTGTTAACAGAGATGAAAGATTACAAGTTAGTTCATTGTTAGAACAAGCCAATTCAGACAAGGAAAGACTGCAAAAGGTAACTTCTACATGGAAGATTACTTTTAAATTATTTTATTCTTTTTATGTAACCTTCATATTAATTTGGCTTTATATATTTATTTGTTTCCAGCCATTCTGAAATTCTCTTGTATAGGCCTTTTCAGAAAGTAGGTTATCTCCCTTGAAAAAATCTGTCTCATTCGGATTCCTTTGGACACTGGGTAGTATTTTTGATAATGGCGTCTCGAGACTTACAAAACCGACATCGATATACTATGTGTTGAGGTACCAAGGAAGGCATTAATTGAAAATAATTGATAAACACATTAATCAACTATTTAAAAAGATGTTATATGCTGATAATGATGGTTGTTTGAAGTCAAATTAATAACGCTACCTTGTTCAATGTTTTTTGAAGAACATTTAACAATGACAAAAAGTCAATTATCATATCAGAGAGGTGTAAAAAAGTTATGTTAAAATTTCCGTTAAGTTCCTAGTGGTACTTCATGAATGCATAAATGCTCGACCCACATTTAGAATTGATTTAATAGTTTTAAATGATAATACTCTTTTACTATACACATAGTATATTTGTGACACTAAAACAGATATGAGCAAATACAAGATCAAATAAATATGATGGCGCACATATCTACAAGAATGGACGATACTTATTACATAACGCTTACAAAGTGACCATGTTATGTATTCAACCTTAAAAATAGATAAGGGATCGAATGGTCTTATTAAGTATTAAAGAATCGAAGTTAAAAATGACAAATTCTTTCTTTAAAAAAAATTGTTTTAAGCATATAGAACCTGCCATTTTATTTTTATACGTGTTTCTCAACACGTTTAAAAAAATAATAAAACATTGTGAGAATGATAATTAGTGTTTCACACATGCCATGACTGATTAAATATAGAACATGTTTGACCCCCAGACAGCTGTAAAAACAATGTAGATCCATAAAACAACGGGTGGTATAAATATATATGACTGCACACTGATTTTCCGGTTTAATTAATTGCTATCAGTAAGGATCGTGTCACCCAGACTATGATTTGACAACTTGCTGATATTAAAGCTGCAGATTTCACTAAGATAAAATAAAAACACAAGTGCGCGGAATTTGCAAATTTGTGACCACAGTCATCAAGATATATCACAAAGATAAACATTCTTGTTTCATTACATTAAAATGTAAATCAATGTTTTTTCTACAAGCAAAATTGACCATAATCTCTTGCACGCAAATAAAAGGAAAGATAACACATCCCAATAGATATAAATGAGTGTACATCCGTGTAATGTATTGTTGTATATTTCATCTTTTTTTAAAAAATGTTCTTTTCAAGTGTTGGAAGGAGGTAAAAGGATGGACACAAATTAAGACACAGAGTCATAACCACTTGTTTTCTATTGCAATCCACAGATCAACAATGTATGCAATTTTATTTCAGAGTGTTGCGGATTAATTTCGGAGTCATACTTAAAAGAAAGAAAAAAAAACAGTTCTATGAAAGGCAACATCGGTTTGCCTGATCGCTGTTTACGAGGAAACTTTAATTACTTTATATTTCATTAAATATTTTGAATCTTAAATGTTCGATGCACCCAAAGACCGATCGAAAAATGACTTTTCAAATATCAAATACGCACTCGGCATCTTTATCAGATAATGCCTGAAAAGTTGAACGTACATGTAAAAAATCCAAATAATTTGCCGTGAGTTTGTTGATTATTTCACTCACACCTGCTCAAGGGAACACACAGCCTGGAAGGACATGGTTTCCCTTTGTGGGTCCAAAGTGTCAGACCAAATGTTCTCCACACAACATGGATTGGTCACTATTCCCAAACACAAAGTTGGACTGATTATTCTTACAATGCTTAATCCCGGTCTTACTTGCTCGTAAATCAGTTCGAAATCGAGGCATCAGCAGCCTTTGTCAACTAGTTTCCATACAAAGATCTTTCATACCCAACAATAACATTGGTGAGATAGCATGGCTATTTTGTCTATTGAATCAGAATGTTCTATCCTTTTGAATATCCTGTTTCCTCCGGGATATTCGCATGTGGCAAAATTCACTATTTTTGACAGTATAACTTATTACACAAAAAAATTTTGTTCACCCCAGTAATAAGCTATATTAATGAAGGTTTGTATGTGTGTCTATGATTTTACTTGTTGTATATTAGATAATTAGTACACAACCTTTTGAGTATTTCTGTTCTAAATAGCTATATAGTAACTAGAGGTGAAACGATTCAAAAAATTTCGATTCGATTCGATTTCGATTTTTCATCCCACGATTCAATTTTTCGATTCGATTTTCGATTTTAAAAGGAATTAAATAGGACAAGAATAAAATAGCTATCCCACTAGTTTACGATGGAATGTATTTTCTTAAATACTGTAAACAATGGAACAAACGAAACATAAAACTTGTGAATAGGAAAAACTGAAACAGTAAAGAGCCTGACGACACGAGAAGAATGCTGATCTCATTAGATTTCAGTCATTTTGACTCGCATACTACGGAAAATGAAAGTAGGTATTACCAAAAAAAAATCGAATCGAAATTGCCGTCATTGAATCGAATCGAATCGAATCGAGCATGAAAAATCGCGGTTCGCAATGGATCGCGATTAATCGTTTCACCTCTAATAGTAACATTTTCTCTGCTATTATAGCTTTTTTTACATCTGTTTTAATTTGTTTTTTTCTTCTATTATGACATAACAAGGATTGGAAAGTACTATATAAATACATATACAGTAGTTTTGACATTAGCAACCAGTTTGACATACATTTAATTAGGATACGATATTTATCCAGTGTTAAAAATCATACACCTAAGCAGAGCAGTACCACCCGGAAGTAGCAGGTGCGCGTTTTTTATCTCCTATTGAAGAGCTATCAGGGGCAGATAAATCATGTTTCTGAAAAGGCCTATACACCCTACCCTTTATACCCATGTATTACAAAAACATTACTATTAATCAAAAGACTCTTAAAAGAGAGAGTGCCAATGATTAGTGAATTTCTCAAACTTTAAATTCAAAACCAATGTGAATTTAGCATATTCTCCAGCAATTCTAGATGTGCTTTGTTCATTGTGTAATTGTACTCTTATTTCCTTTGAAGACTGTTTGAATGTCATTGTATCAAATCTGAGTCAGATGTTTTCTCCACATGTGTTTCTTAAATTGAAACCATTAAATATCTTCTATAACTGTTGATGTGCTTATTTACAGGAATTAGAAAAACAAGTTGAGGAGAATGGTAAACTGAGTGAAGATTTGTCCAGAACTCAGCAGCTTGCTGAGTCACTTCAACAAAGATATAATGAGTTACAGGTAAATACTCGATAATAATAATACTACCTAATTTCAGCTTATATTGCAGCTTAAAAGTTGTTTGTCTGACATAACCTGACTGCCTTTTTAAATAACTCTTTTGACACGTTTACTTGTACGAGGTCTAACTAATTACTTGTTAAAGTTTTTATACCAGAATTGTTCTGTTCATCACTCTGTTGGCAGGCTGCAGTCATTGACCAGACACAGATATTAACATTCACCTAGTAAACACTATGCAAGTAAAATTCTTGTACGGATATCCTTATGACTTTTATTATTTTCAGATTCATATCAGTCAGTGTCATTAGAAAACCTGTAAGAAGTGGTTCAAAGAAGGATTCTGTTGATAAATTATCTTTACTGATTCGTGTTCTTTTAGGAAACTCACAGAAAACAACTTGAAGATCTGCGACAAGCTGGACACGAGACATTAACTGTTGTTGTAGAAGAATATCAAGCTTTAATGGCGTCAGCATTACAACAACAACAAGAAATGAACGAACGAAGTTTGTGTGAGAGGTTGAAAAAAGAATCTGAAACATTCAAAGAACAATTAAAATCACAGGTGGGTTAATTAGACAGTAAGAAGATTTGTACATAATGTACCTATAAACACTGACAAGGTAAATTCCTGGATTAAAAATCATGGAAAACTTGAAGAATTGTTGAAAAAGTCACAGTCAAACTAGAATGTTATTTATATGATAAAATCAACTAAAATATGGGTGTTTCCATGCTTGTAGTGTTAGATGTTAGCATCATTATTACAACCATGTCCACTAGCACTTTTCTCAGATAATATTTTCTCGTATTAACTACCTGGAAGGTAATTAATTGATCTTATCACATGTTTTTATGGCATTTTGCAGCAAGAGGAATATAAAACATTCCTGGAAGAAGAGAGGAAAACAAGTACAGTTACATTTCAGCAATCACTGGAAGAAATAAAGACTAAACAAAATGTGAGAATCTTATCACTTGAAATGTATGGTAGTTTTATATATGTAGTATGTTTATACAGAAGCAATTACAAATATGTGAAACATTGTCAATTTAATGACTTTGATAATCAATCATCACATTGTTTATCAAACAGTTTTTCACAAGTTTGCTCCCTTGTTAACGCAAAACCTTCAAATGTCTTTAAATGTCGTTAAATGGGAGTCGTCCTCAAATACTCAACATTGAAGTTTTGACACATGCGATATTTAGGTGGTTGGTTTATTGGACCCTAAAACAACACAATATGACACATTTGTAATGTAATGAGTGGTCATATTATGTAATAGCGGACTGGTCATCGGGAAAAATCTGTTCTTTAAAAAAGCAGTTGTAATATTGAGTCAGTCATATTATCAGACTGGTCGTTACGCGGAACTTCACTGTATAACGTGTTGGTACACCTGATTAGTGAAATATGATATTATGTGTCTGTAAGGCTGATTATATCATGTTCTATTTTATTTGTAGGAGGAGTTTAATGTTTTACTGAATGAAGAAAGACAGAAGTATAAGGAATATGTGCAAAAAGAAATTCAGGTTTGTATGTTTAAGTTTGAATCTTGTATGTTACAGAAAAGTAATCATGTTGTAAACATGTGAAACACCAGTGAAACACTCCAAAAAGCTCATGTTGTCAGTACATTGGGTTCATTGACCTGTTTGTGAGGAAAATAAATATTTTTATCAGGCAAACATTCTGTATGTACAGTGCATATGTATAAAAGTAAAGACATGAATGCCCTACTTTGTGTAGCTACCTACTTACATGATTGAACTCTGTTAAACAAACAATTATATGGTCTAATTATGTACATGTACTGATTTATGTTTCAGAAAGAGAAGGAGGTGTTAGCCAATGAAATTCACCAGGTTATATCTGCCGAACAAGAGAAAGCTAAACAGGCCGTTGAGAACGAACAGGTAAATTTGTTTATAGATGTAGGAGTCTTCAAGTGTCTGAAAAATATGTAAACTGTACATACACTGCATAATCTAATTACAGAAAAAGATTATAATTCAGATATAGAGAATGAATTGTAATATATTAGATGTTTTAAAGTTTACTTTAAAGCATGACGATGTATAAAGCATTGGTGTAGCATTACTCTAGTCATTGTCTCTGTATAATTCTGTGTATATCATGTTAGTTTTGTGTATTTTGTTATAAAATGTTTGACTCAGTATCATGGCTTTGGGACCTTGTGAGATTCTTAGAAAAAGAAACATATCAGTCCACTGATATCAAGTTGTTCCTATCATACTGTTCACTATACAAGTGATAATGTACTGATTTTCTTTAATTACATGAATTGTAATAGTTTACTAACTAGTATATTTGTGAAGTGTCATTTAGGATGATGTTTTAATATGAAATTCTTCTTATTGTGTCAGTTATTTTATCATACAGGTGATTTATAGAGAAAAACTTGACGAAGCTATAGTTAAACATCAGGCTGAGATGGAAACTGCCTTGAAGGAACAGAAGGATAAATTCCAGGTACGGAAGTTAGATTATTGCTTGTATACTGATTAAACCATATTTCCATAGTAACCTTTATGGCTAGGGGTTATGATATGGTACACTTATATACTACAACTATGCCCCTTTATGACTTTTGTTTTATTGTGTGAGACAAACAGTACCAGTATTATTACAGTTAAGTATGTCTGTTTATTGACCTAGCCAGTGTCTCTTGGTTACTTACCTATACTAACTTATTTCTAAGCATTCTGCAAGCATCTGATATCTTTAAGGTCATGATTTGTGAATCAGAGTTAGCTAACTTATATATTTTCTTTGATGTTACTGAGGGACATAAACTCCATTATAACCTTTTTGATAACAGTACTGTGCTCTATGGACTGCAGGCTAGGCTTTTATAAAATGCTGTAAGATGTGGTGTTAGATCAGTACGTGGTTACGTAAATACATGCTATTTTGTGTATATAACTTTCTATTCATGCTGAATTTTGTGGATTTCATTTCAAAGTTCTTTTTGTACTAATGACCATCAGTAAAAACATTTTTCTATTGTCATTTAATCCTAATTGCATATACATGTATCCATATTCAGGAGTTTTAATTGAAATAATTCAGGTATCAGTTATGAAATTTGATGTGTTGTAGTGCAGTAGATAAAACGATAGCTGATCAATACATGTACTGTATGAACCAAAAAAAAACTGATAGACTCACATCTGCACATATATGTCACCTGGTTTTTGATCTCAAGAATTATTGAAATACCTCACAGTAAATCAGTTTTTTCTGACTGAAACATTTTGAAGAATTGTTGGTTGTTTTATGATTATTTAGGAAGAGTTACGTAATGCTGTGAAAGAGGAGCGAGTAATGGCACGA
Source organism: Lutraria rhynchaena (assembly GCA_008271625.1). Taxonomy (NCBI): domain Eukaryota; kingdom Metazoa; phylum Mollusca; class Bivalvia; order Venerida; family Mactridae; genus Lutraria; species Lutraria rhynchaena. The sequence continues at coordinate 2,273,195 of VIBL01000065.1, forward strand.
GAATCAGTGCAACAAACAATACAAACTGTCCGAGATGATATGAATAAATATTTATTGGAACAAAGGGAGGTAAGTACAGAAATACTGATAGTCAGGCCTGCAACTCACAACTGGCAGTAAGCAATTACGAATTATGATATGGGATACAATTTTTGACATAGGATCTGTGTTGTATGCCTCAACAAGTGTATTTACATGATTTTATGAAATGATCACGTAAAATATGTTCCATGAAGTCAATGGGGAGTATACATGTTTATTGATTGTTTAAATATATTTAGCTGATTGATAAAATGAAGTTTTCTATGTTTTAATGCATATATTCATGTTTTCAGCAATACCACATCTGAAAATTGTGTTACTTTAATACAGTGTAATGTCTTGCACAATGTGAGAGTTACTTGGTTATACCAAGTACTTGTAATTTGAAGATAGAGAAAGCAAGCAGTAGTATACATACTTTGTTAATGACATAATTGCATTCACAAGGGATCTTCGTCTCAAAAATGGTTTGAAAATACACATAAGATTAATTAGCAAAGTAATTACCTCATTGACATAATGCTTATAATTCTATTTTTTGCAATTAAATTCACATTATAGATTTTAAACATAAGTGTTTGATAATAGAAAGTGACTGTAAACTTAAATGATTAGTATTTCTTTATCACATCATGGGAATAACAAAATAGTCAATTAAAATTCAGTTTTTGTATTGAGTAACTTGTGCTTATCGGCATGTGTTACGTGTGAAAATAATACAACATGACATTCCTTGCAATAATCAAGGTAATTAACACTCACAGTTTAGTCATAGGACCATCATTTGTGCTCGAGATAACAAGATAATCAACACTCACAGTTAAGTCTCAAGACCATCATTTGTGCTCGAGATAACAAGATAATTAACACTCACAGTTAAGTCACAGGACCATCATTTGTGCTCGAGATAACAAGATAATTAACGCTTACAGTTAAGTCACAGGACCATCATTTGTGCTTGAGATAACAAGATAATTAACACTCACAGTTAAGTCACAGGACCATCATTTGTGCTCGAGATAACAAGATAATTAACGCTTACAGTTAAGTCACAGGACCATCATTTGTGCTTGAGATAACAAGATAATTAACACTCACAGTTAAGTCACAGGACCATCATTTGTGCTTGAGATAACAAGATAATTAACGCTTACAGTTAAGTCACAAGACCATCATTTGTGCTTGAGATAACAAGATAATTAACACTCACAGTTAAGTCACAGGACCATCATTTGTGCTCGAGATAACAAGATAATTAACGCTTACAGTTAAGTCACAGGACCATCATTTGTGCTCGAGATAACAACATAAAGATGTTCATTATAAACATGAAAAATTATATACAACTTAAAACAAAAGTTGACAGGACTTTAAAAACTTCTAGATAAGTTGGGTGCTCATGATATTGATGCTCGTAATATCAAAGTTTTACTGTATTTAAGAATATATGTAATTTTTCTTGGTTTTGTTTTATACATAATTATTATTGGTTTTATCTAAAGTATGTATTTGTAGTTTAAGTACATATATCAGACCCAAAAATACCTAACTTTGTTCTTGATACACAGAATAAAAATTATCTACTATATAAACTATCAACAATCTGAAGAATGTTTCTTTTAATGTTTGTAAAAATAACATGGAAGGTTGCTTATACTGTCCTTTATGTTTTATTTTAAGTGAAATTTTTAAGACAATTTTCTTGGATGAATTTTGTCAACTTGTGACTGTGTATATTCAGTTTACAATATTTGTTCAATATTTCAGTCTGACAGATCTATACAGAGAAGACATCTGACCAGTCTGGATTTGTTTTTGGGAAGTGCCAGAAATCAACTCTCATTATTGATGGATAATTCTAACTCAGATAAACCTAGTAATGATGATTCTAATACTTCTGATAGTAGTGCAGCTACATAGCATACTCAGTTGTCATGGTAAAAAACTGGTCTGGTGCAGGGAACAAGCATACACAGTTTTCATGATAATCGGCGGGCCTGAATCCTCGAAAAAGATTCTGCAGTGGATTTATCAGAATGAGGAATGAGTCTTTATGTCTATTCAAACAGAAAAAAATATGATATCTGTGTTTGTTACATTATTATCTGTTAATTTGTCCTTTTCGAAAATCAACGAACCAGAATGTTTGATTTGTCAGTTTGTTAAAGTGGAGAAAAATGTAAACAACATATCAAAACAAATGCCTAGTTTTTCTACAACACATATCAAAGTCAAATGTCCAGTTTTTCTATCAAAGTCACACTTTTAAGTTGTAGATTCTTTCTGTCATTCCAAAAACAGTAAATCAAAAGTGACCACCTCATAAAAATTTTAAAATGAAACTTTCTGTAGCCATAGTTATGAATTTTATGCCATATTGTTACAGACTAGTGTTAGTAGATAAAAAAGTGAAATACATGTACATACATTCATAATATAAATATGGACAACCAGGTATATTCTTTGATCAAATGTATAAAAATTCAACATAACAGGAGGCTCGGTAAATGGGCCCCATATCTTGATATAAAAGAATTTAAGGTATACAAGTCTAGGTATATCAGTGATGCTCATTTCTCATTTAATTCATGGTCTTGTATGATAATTAGTGCCTTCAGTGATTTATTGTATCATGTTTGATAATACCTGTATAACAGGTAGGATATAACTTATCATCTTCAGTATACACTATCAGGTCATTGGTGTTGTTTCATTCGTGAATTTATTGCTAATAATACTTAAGTTTATTACATGACTGTAAAGTTATGTAGTATATACTATACATAAATATAGTGTTTGTATGATGTATCATTGCTTTGGTTGATGGGGTGTATTTGGTTGATTTTAATAGAAATTAATAATTTTTGCCAGATACATCTGGACAAGAGAATTCAATTATTCTGCTTACTTTAGCAACTCTTTATGAATGCTTTATTCTTGTAAACATGTGACATTTTAATTAAATTCATTTGATGCACTTTATTTCTTGTTCTGGTTAACTAAATACATGTCTTATGTTTGTTTTACATGGTTAAAAGCTTTCCAGAATTTTCCAGTTTTTCCCAGGCCCGGACCCTATTTGTTTTTGTTGTTTCCACAGCACTGAGGTTAGGATTTCTATTTTTGTTTTTAATTTTTCAACTTTTACCCATGGTTTTGTACTTGAATTAACATCTATCACAACAAAACCCAAAAACTTTTGTCTTACCTTTGATGAAACATCCTTCATGTAATGATTGACAGAACCTATTTACAAATACAATTATAATTTAAAATGTTATATTTCCATATGAATGTACCAATGATAAAACTGAAGCATAATAATTGTGAGAAATGTTTGTCATTGTGTTACTGATTAAATATGTTTGTATTGTTGTGCAATATGATAACTGTATAGAATCAGAAGACGTATATAAATATTTTAACAAGATATAGTGTGTGTTAATTTCTTATTTTTTATCTTACATTAAGAATATTATCTAGGCCGTTAACCAATTCCTATATTCTTATATTTTCCAACATTTTTAGGGTTTTCCTATGTATTTCAAAACCTCTTATATTTCCTATAATTTTCTATATTTTAGAAAAAAATGCTATATTGTTATAAAAAGGCTTCTTAAAACAGGTTAATTTGGATGTTCATCATTCTGAGTGATGACTTGGAAAAGGTCTGGTGAATTTTTGTCAGCCTGCTGTTGTTGTTTTTGTAATGTTCAATACTAAATATCAAAATTACTAATTGACCTCTTTCATTTTCTCAAAATAGTTATGTCATATTGTATAATTTCCATTCCCCAACATTCACCCATCATTTAAACAAGCAGATCAGAATATTTTTATTTCTTGTGTTATTTGCATGTTTTTGTAATGTACATTACAGGATTGAAAAGTTTGTTTTTAGCCAAACAAATCCTTAAAATGTGTCGTAAATGTTTGAATTTTCTCGAATTTGGAAGTTCCTATTGTTTCTAGCAAATATGAAACAATTATTTACTAAATGCACTACTTGATTGTTTCAATAAAAGAAATGATATACTGTAAGCATAGTTGTCTTTCTTCGTTAGTAAAACACTAAAAACTTGTTTAACATTTATGAACTAATATTTCTTAATGTATACTTATTTTTTGTTTATAAACTGGTTATTATGAACCATTCAATATTTTTTCTTAAATGGCACTTATACATTGTTAAACAAAATATATCCAATATTGCAAATATTATGCTAAGGTTTGATCAGTAAAGTGGTGTACATCACTGTGCTTAAATAAATCACCATGACCATGTTGTGGTTCAATAGTTACAGTTTGGTTACTGTAAATTTGATGTTATTGTGTGTACATTCCAGCGTGTTTCCTTTAAAAAAAGAAATTGTTTCTGTGACTGTTGATTTTTTTTTATAATTTATTTGGAGAAAACGTAAACCTGATGAGAATTACTGTAAATGTTCACTAACAAACCTCTTGATACAGTCTTTTTCATCTTAAAATTCCTATATTTCTTAAATGTCTAATCCTATATTTTGGAACATAAATTCCTATAGTCTTTACCATATTTCTGCAAAAAGTCAGTTGACAGCCTGCATTATCTGTAAATGTTAAAACAGATGATGGGTTAAATTAATGTACTTATTTTATATACACAATGCAAATGGTAGATATCAAATTGTAGGTGTTTTATCAATAAACACTGATGCATTCATTCTCAGATCAAGTTTTTTTGTTTGGATTGAAATTCTCAACAGCACACTTCTTCCTCTTCAGATCTTCAAAGGTGTTTATGTACATTTTAATAAATCTGTCTATAGGTCTCTAAACTTAAGCCCCCTAACATCTCCTGTTTAAAATGAACCCTAACATCTCCTGTTTAAAATGAGCCCTTACTTCTTCTGTTTAAAATGAGCCCTTACATCTCCTGTTTAAAATGAACCCTAACATCTCCTGTTTAAAATGAGCCCTTACTTTTTCAGTTCAAAATGGTCAGAATGGTGTTAAAATAAAAGCAAAAAAGACTGATTTTTAGAAAATGTGAAATAAAATTTATTTGACAAGGGGGAGATTCACACCCAAAATAAACACAGGTATCCACAATATGTAGTGTTTAATTTTTCAAGACAATATTTGATTATAAATTGTATTACAGCTAGTTTAAGATTTAGAATCTAGTACTTGTCAATCTATGGTTACATTTCTCACCAAATCCGTGTGTATGAAATGTTTGTTTTTTGTTAATGTTTGTATTCCAGTGCTCACTGAAATTATTTTTTTATCCAGATCACTTGATAACAAACCCATAAATACAGAATTGAAGTAAACTTCTTTATTTGTTATGTAAAGAAAATGCACCAAAGCGTTATTTAATAAATCAATGCATAATAAATATTATATTAATAAATATAATAATTATGTTCTGTTCTTGAACATGAAATATCACAACACAGAGATTCAACAAAATGACAAATGTTGGGTGAACAGTTTTAACATGTACACACATAGTATACGTACATATATCATACATATTGCACATAATATAATCAATAAAACAAACACGCAAGGCATAAACTACATAAGCTACCTGTTGTCTTTAATTTTCCAGTTTGTTTTGAATTCTTTTAACAAATGAATGAATGGACGTGCGTAACTTTGAACCGTGTTTTTGGTCACGTTTGGTTGGCAATGAAATATCATCTTTGTTTATTGTTTTCTTCAATTTTTCACCATATAAATTTGGGAAGAAACTGATAACATCATTAAAGACGTCACAACAGTCGTCTGCGTCCATCGCTGTGACGTCGTGATATTTACAGTTCCAATCAATGCACGCCACAGCTTCAGCCACTTCCTGTTGAATTTCACGCACTGGTGAATCTGCTTTGTTGCCAACTATTAATATATTGACGTCATTCCCTCGTAGTTGTTGTATTTGTTTTCTAAGTGATTCTAATCTGTCAAATGTTGACCAATCATCAACAGAAAACACAAGAATAAATACATCTCCGGCCATGATAGCGATTTTCGTCATGTCAGGAAAATTATGTGAACCGGAAGTGTCTATAATTTCTAAATTAAATCTTTCGGCCTTGTAGAGAAATGTGTCTTCGATAGTTTCTTTGTATCTTTCTGGGAAATTGTTGTAAAGTGTCTGTTGAATGATTGACGTCTTTCCAACGCCAGCTGCTCCCATGACAACAACACGCACGTGCTGATGAACGTGTGAATACGAGGCTGTGTCATGATGATGAAATGAATCGTGATATCCAAATCTGTGAAAAAATCACAAACATTCATTCGTGCTATAAAAATATCTACAATTTACAAGTAAATCAATCAGTCATTAAAAAGAAATATTTCGCCCCGTGTTTGTGTTTAAATGAAACTGTTCACAGAATGTACGAGGGGGAATATTGATGTTAGAATCATGTTGTCGTTTCACGCTGTATTCACGTGCATTCATTTTTTTATTATACTGTTAAGAAAAACATTTTAACAAAAAACAAGTTCTAGTTAATCGATATAGCCTAAATGTATGTAAAACGTTGAAACAGTTATATTTGCCACGAAACTATGTACTAGGAGATTAAACATGTACTTACAAATGCATAATCGTTACTCAGATGTTCCAAATTGTTTAACAGAACTTTTACTGCGCCTTATAAGTTTGATTTACTGTTGACGGTTGTAATCTACCCGGGTTTTTATAGTCAAGCGAAGTAGATGTCGTAATCCTGTTTGTGTTATGTTAATATGTTTATATCCCTTACTTCGGTCGTTCAACCTGATTATTTGTTAACACTGTAACCTCCGGACAAACCATAAGATAAACTAAATTTTATTATATGTGCGTATTTTGTTGAGTGTATTCGACCGTTTAAGAGGTGAGGCCAAATCCAGTGATTTCGATTGAAAATCGGAACATTTAAGGTATTTACGAACCAAAATATGTATGTTTACAACCTACCTCGTCGCTATTTAACATAATGTGAATGGTCTAGTCAAAGTCCTTGATTGGCATTTGTCTTGTACACATTTACTGAAATATCACTTTTTCTGTTATATGCATCAGGCAGGAAAACGGTCGAAAATCATTATGTAAAAATGTTGCAATTCATATTTGAATGTCTCCCTGATTACGGGGGTTCGGGGTGCCTACAAGCAACTTCCACTAGTACTGAGATAGATAGATTAGACCTAAAAGGCTCAACAGACATTTGTGTTAATTCTCTCTCAGTTTCCATAGTTACATGCAGAAATAAAATCTATTCTTTTAAGGCGAAACGTTTCGACGTTTCATTTTTTCAGTTGGTTTAAAATATATAATTGCAATAAAAGAGGTAGGCATAGACTGTAAGACAGAATTTTAACATCAGATATTTGGAAATACAAAAATATGTAATCATTCTTTCCGAAGTATCAGAATGGAGATTGGTCCATATTAATTAACTCTTTCTTCCATCAAACTCAGATTTTGGTACATGTATACAGGGTCGTGGTTTGGCAAACATCGATGTGTGGGCATATGACATTGATTGTTTAAAACGCAGGGTTGTCTAGGAATTGTATGTTCTGTTCTACATCTACTGATCCTGGAGCATATAAAATTATCATCAAGATTAACAATAAAAACATTTTGGCCAATTTACTGAGGATGAAAGCGCACTATTCGTGTGTACAGGGAACTTCGCTACCGAAAAATAACAATTTTCATTTAGATTGTTCAAATAACATGTTAACTGCTATGTCGGTGAACGCACAACAATGTATGTCACAGCCCAACTGATATGGGTGAATATCCTATTGGTAAACATTGATCAATGGTTGTGGTCAGTTTGTCCGTAAGAAAAATATCAAGCTTAACGGATATGATCACTTCGATTGTCATAAATATCAACAATACGGTCAATGGCAACATTAGTGATCGCTGTTGCATAGAAATAAAACGAATTCAGACAATGTATACACCACTGCTGACTACATTATACGTTTTTATACTAAATTATAAGTTGAGTGAACGGGTGGTCTTTCACTTTGTTAAGTATGTCGAACTGTAAGCTTAAGTTAATGATATTCTTTCCAATTCTTTCTTAAATCAACAAATACAAGAAAGTTTTTGGGACTACAATATGTAACTACTGGTATGTTAAGGTATAACATAGCACTAACGTGATCATTATATAAATGTAGATTTTAAAATCACAAAACACGAAGAATTACCGAAAAATGTCCGCACAAACATTACGATCAATAGAGCGGTCATCTGAAGATTTCTAACAGAATATTAAATAGGACTTATTCCTGAGATGACATAAACGCATCTTCTAGTCTAATACCTCGCATCTCCTGTTCAACATCCTGTCATATAATACAGATATTACGACTTTGTTGACGTGTATTTGCCGTGTACAGATCCATTTTCGAGTTTAAAGAATAAAGATCCAACACCAGTCTGTTTTACTTATATTACAATTTGTAAGATCGGGTTATTTACATTAAGAAAACAAGGCAATCCTATACTACGCATTTATTTTATTTCATTGAAATACTTTTTGTAGAGAAATACAAATTAGTACATCATTTACGTTAATAAAACATACACAAGTTACATTACAAGGTTACTAAAGTAGGATGTTACGTATTTGAAAAAATGGTTTGGGTTATATATGGAACAGGCAATGTGAAGGTAATACAAAAAATGTTTTTATATGTTAATAGGTTGAAATATCAATTTATACAAAAATGGCTTGAACATTGTTAAAATAATAAGAAATTGGAATTCTACATTAATTTTAAAACGTATCTTGAACTAGAACCTTACAGTGATTCTAATGATTTTCCTAAATTCAGAAAGTGATTAATAACATTTAGAGCTTCGTGGCATAATCTATTTATCGAATAAGGGAGAGAACTCAGTATACCAAGTAATCAAAGACGTTTTTTATTTTGGGACAATATTAAAGATGAATAGAATTTTGTAATGAACTGCCAAAAATATCAAGATCTACGTGTTTCATTTTACCAAAAATTTAATATGAATTTCCAAGTAAACAAAACGAAAATTATCTTAAGTCTAATAGGAATATCCAATTGACTGGAAGATTAGCAATGTTCTCTATCAAGCAAAATATATTACATTTGTATTTCCTTTTCAAGAATGTAATATGATATCTGTATTTGACAACTCTGCCAGTCAAATTATTTGTACCATGTATATTGTTGACATGTATGTGTAAGGGTCGGGGGCTTAGAATACAAATAAATACTACTATAACTACTGCATAGCTGAAAGAATTGTTTTTTGACATTTTTTCGGCATTTTAAGGTCACGGTAATCGATTCTTCACTAGATCCGAGTTCAATTTAAGCCTATTCTACTGAAATATTTAGCTATAATTTCATACATTTTATGATGTTTTCATATTGAGCATGCTTTGAACACAGTCTAGGGAGTAAAATTACACAGTCTGGATTCACATGTCTGACATCTCTTGCCTCCATATAGGATCCATGATTGACGTATCCATGGTTGATAACATGATCCAGGCGGTAATTTATCCGGACACGGCATCTGTGGGCATCCTTCTGAATCTACTGTTGACCCTGTAAGTAACAATCCTTGTTTAACATACAACAGAGATCTACAAATAAGTACGTGAACATTGTCTACTTGTGTTCCATATAGAAGTTGTGACCCTTTTGTATAACGAAGCGTACAATAATGGGCAATTGTACTATTTATGTATGCATATCAAAATGAATCTTGGTTAAAAACTAGGTGAACAGTTGAAGACACACAATTTATCACTTATGTATTTTTGTGAAATCATTAATGTGTGTCGACGAACTGTGAGACTGTCCTTAATTCAATAAATTCCTATTACCATATTGTCACAACATTAACACCACGAAAAGGGGTACACAAAATGTTGATACACGAATTATACAAGATACGGTACACAAAATGTTGACACACGAATTATACAAGATACTATACAACATTTTTAATTCATTTCAATAGATTATACAGAATAAACTTTTAAATGTTGCACATTTTAATGTTTTATTACCAATGTAAGAAAATATAATCAACTTGTACAATATTCTACTCAACTCGAACCTTCCAGAAAATTTCACTAAACATAATTCGTACCAGTGAAATCTGTGGTAGGTTCAGAAAGTTATAAAACATGAATATTAAATATTTCATCTTTCATAGCTTGTCGAGAATCGTGACTCACCCTGTTTGATACAAATGTTACAACCAGAACACACCAACTGTCCGAGTGAAAAATAGGATCGATGTTGACATGTAACAGTCCGTGGATGACACAGAACTTTCGGACAATACGGATCATCTGCAGTCGCTCTTAACAGTACTGTGGATGAAACATTGATTTGATATCTTAGTACTGTAATGGTATATCGGTATACGGTTTGTATCACAAAACGGGAAAACACTGTATCGCGGCATCTTTTTCATTTCCCATTCTATTTTTACTGTCACTGAATCCCGTGGGCATTCTATCTATCTATACCTATATTACAGAGTATGTATAGTAACAAAATACAGAAAAGATAGATGGGACAATAGTAGAATAAAATCCTCCAGTTTTGTTACATGACATGTAGTTCAGTCGTACATACATAATTCATTGCTTTATTTGTGAATTATCCTACATAGAAAATAGATCTACTAAATTATCTATTGCACGTTGTTAGTCCGAAATTCAGAAAAAAGTAAATTATTTGTGTTTACCTTGACAAAGACAAAACAGGATCACCATTAACACCATGTCACAGAATATGCTACGAAGACAGTTTCATAAACAATAAAAAATATTGATAAATACTGTTATGGCAGCGATATTTCAGCAAAACATATGTAGTCCGGAAATATTTAATGGCACTTGAATTTCGCCCGAACTATATATGCGACGTGCAAAGAGGTGAACCAATGAAAAATGAGGTCACTTCACGATACAGGCAGTTGGTGAACGTAACGTGCGGCGAATATAAATGAGCGCCAAATGATACCTAACATGATTCATGATAAAGTAACGGCTGGTACCAGGTAGCATACAGTAGTCAGTAGATATATGGAAACGTGTCGCGCATTTCATGAGCATATATTGTTAGATTGATGAATATCTGGTACTATTTGTCATATCATGGAATGAAGTGGTACATAAATGGTTGGTACGTGTATCACTAATTCATAGATTGCTGCTACATAGATACCAGTATGCATGTCACCAGATCTATGTACAATGAATTGAATAGTATACTAGTATACACAATGCTGGAGTGATATGTCTTAGTGCTAAGTTATACTTGTGTATATAGGCTTAGAGTGCAAAAACGTGTCAGATTTTATATAGAACTCTTCAAATTTGAGATGAATTCTTTCAGAAAGAATTCACGTGTCACGAGTAGAGACAGTAATGTAGTTCAAAGTAATGAACAAATTACGCCGTGTCGTGTATATATAGTTTTAATACTGTGAACAATTCATGTACTTAGTATATTTCACCGAAATCAAATAATTCTAAATTCAACTTCCATTGTCAGTGGTTTGTTTCTGAAAAGGTTCACATAGACCATGTACATGTATATCTTTCTTTACATTGATATTGATGTTAACACTGATGTTTTAGCATGTTGAATGGTACATACTTTAATTTCACCATCAGTCTTTAGTAGAGCACCAATGATTAACAAGAGGGCTATGGTGGCCCTTTTTCGCTTACCTGAGTAAAGATTGCAACTTTTAAAGTTTTCCTAGGATTTGACCAGGTGACTTAGTTTTTTACCCAAGATGACCTATGTTCAAACCTGCTCAAGGCATCATTAATACAAACATTCTGACAAGGTTTGAGAGAAAATCCAATCAAAAGTGTGACCTCGAGTGTTAACAAACCCCAGACATGGACGCTGGAAATGTCCAATATTGAGATTTTCCCATCCATCGTCAGTTTAAACAGATGGAAGATTTTTTATATTCATTACAAACAAGATTGTAAAAGATAAGGTAAAAAGTCACGTGGTCAACTCGAGCACTCACTCCAATAATACAACTAATTGACTCAAGTACAGAATCCTATAGCGTCCACATCAAAATTTTGCTAGTACCTCGTGATAATTATCAATTTAAAAGTGATAATTAATACCTGATTTAGAAATCACTTATACCTGCCCTTACCCATCAGGCTATAATTTAGAATGATAATAATTGGATGGTACTAGCAAAATTTAATGTGGGCTATAGGATTCCCTATTCATGAGTGTCAATTAAAATACGTATGTATGATTAACTATATATTCTATGTTCTAGATATTAATGAGGTTGTATATTCTGAACTTGTTTTGAATGACAAAGATGGATACAATACAGCATTGACTAATACAACTTATGCGACATTTACATTTAAATTTGCTGACATTTTTTTTAGAAATAATATTTTACCAGGAAAGAAGTCATGAAAGCAACTTATAACAAACCACAAGCCTTTTTTATTTAATTTTTATTATTTTTCTCTTCACATAAAAATTCATAGCCTTTTGTTTATTCCTGAAAAATAAAACATATATAATAAATAGAAACATTTATTATCAATACAAAACAATTTGAGTTTACACAGTTCTGAATAAACTCAGCACTAATCAGAGATAAATAAAATTTCCACATTAACTTTCAGAAGAACGAAAGTCATAAAATTCTCATCATGTTAGTGCAAGTCTTTCTTCCTTAAGATGGCAGGAAACTATTTTTAGACTAAATTTTATAACTGAAAACTTAATTTATCACATTAAGATACCAGATAACATCAACAAGTCATAGATGTAACAGTGTCTGGACTGGTTATTTACATACACATCAGTCTAAAAAACAATCATAAAAATACAATTATTGTTCTGAATGAGTTAAAAACAGATTTCAAATTAATTTTTAGACATTCAACTTCTTATTTTGGTGTGGCAGTCATAAACAAAACTACATTGAGAGAAATTTTGTAATACTACTTGTTTATCTCAGTCTTAAGGTATAAAACTTATGCAATAATATAACAATGGTGTAAGCTTGCCAACTAGTCAGGTCAACAGTTTTCCACAAAAAGCTTTCAGAAGAACGAAAGTCAAAAAGTTTTTCATCATACTAGAAGGCATAAACTTGCAAAGTTTAGCATAAGCATTTATCTACCATCAACTGGTCTGAAAAAAATCTTCCCTTGGTCATAACCCCAATTTTCATTAGCATGCAACCTGATTTTGTTCTAAGGAGTCTTGCTTTCTACTAGTCCAGATTTTTCCCAATAGACGGAATGATGTACGTGACTAATGAAATGTTTTACTTACGGCTGGGATGTCATATTCACCATTGTTGATAGCATCAATGACATCATGTGGAGCTTTACCATCAACACGACATCCTACAGACTGAGCTGTTCCTGTAATGTTAAATGTTACATCTAGTGTATATAGCAAATTACTTAGTATTAGGGTCTATTTTAATGAGAAAACTGATTTTAAATGCAGAGAGGTAATCATACATCAAGAACGTCTCTGTACAGTCAATTTTCTGCAATCTTATACCACAGCTGTGTTTTATCTATAGATTCAAATAATAATGGTGTTGTACTGGAATTTTAGCAATTTAAGTTAGGTCTATCAAACAATTAAATATCAACTATTACAGCAGTGTGCAAGAAGTGGCTTCATGATGTTACATGGTTTCATTATCGTTCAAAAGCTAATACATGACAACATAATTTAATCATCAGCCACAAAAGCATCTCAACAATTACAGTATAAATTTACCTTAAAACGATTAATATTGGAAATATTAGAAAGAATATAGGAATTTTTGCTCCAAAATATAATTAGACGTTTTTTAAGAACTTATTTATTTAACTTATATTTGGCTACAAACAAACTTTTCAATCTTGTAATGTACATTACAAAAAACATGCAAATAAAGAAAATACATTAAAATCTTCTGATCTCCTTGTTTAAATGATGGGTGAATGTTGAGGAATGGAAATTCTAAATTCTATAATATATGCAACATAACCACTTTGAGAAAATGAAACAGACCAATCAGTACTTTTAATATTTAGTATTGAACATTACAATAATTGCTGGCTGATAAACATTGACTAGATCTTTTCACTCAGGATGGTGAACATCCAAATTAACCTGTTTTAAGAAGCCTTTTATAACAATTTAAGAATTTTTCTAAAATATAGGAAATATGTATAGGAGGTAATGAAATATATAAGAAAATAATTAAGAATACAGGAAAATATAGGAATCAATTGACAGCCTATTTATCTGACATTTTCCAAAATTCCCCAACTATCCTGATGTTTAGGAACCTTGATTTATACTTTGAAGGTCATAAACACATCTACAATAACAGGATTTAAAATTATACAGTTAAATTTCAAAATAATAATTAATTGCATGTACAGATCAAGGTTGAAACCTCCCACATTCTACTGTTCAGATAAAATTATTAATACAGGTTAAAGATAATACAAAAGAGCATCAGAAACATCCGTCAAAAGAATATTTTAGCATATACTGTTCCGTTTTTAAATAATGGAATCAAGGTCTAGATTTGTTAAGTGATCTCATCATGTGAAGTAGTTTCAATGACATTCAAAAGCTAATACATGACTACATAATTTAATCATTGATCACTCGTTTATCACCTAATATTAGTGTCTCTTGTTATTTCTTCAAATGAATTCTTGAGTACAAAATTTACTGAACATGCTCAACTTTAAATAATTCATTCAAACCTAACTGCTAAAAGCCATTTCTCTGGTCAAGGACAGATTTTACAACAGGTTTGAACCAGCATCAAATACTCATTGACACACCATAGAGAACACTTAAGATGCTGAACTTACCGAGGATTTCCTTGACAGTTCCGCTCAATTCCTTGGCCATACTTCTCTCTCTCATGGTACGAGCAATTTTCAAGATGTCATCAAATTGCAAGTTACCAGAGTGTTTCACTACAAACAATAAATATTAACATTATTTTAAAGTTATTGACACTAATTACATATGCATGACAACAATAAGAACAATTTGGACAAATCATTGAAGACACTTATGATGTTTAAAAGAAACTCCCTTTAAACTATTTTAGGTGTAAATTCAATGTCTGTGATCATTCTTAGATCGTATTGATCAAACATGGTCAAGATTCTTTAAATATGGTTATAATCATCTCACAGACCGATTTGAAAAAATATACTGAACAGTGTACTGGAATGGATAGATCTAAATACTGATGATCTGGCTTAAAAAGTTTGCTTCCGGTTACATGCCAAAAAAACATGGGTCGGTAGGGATTTTATCATTTAATTTTTTTACATATATTGGCAACAATGTATGTGAATATGTGTGCCCTAATATAAATGAGTTGTGAAAATTACAATATTACAAAGATTTGGACAGCATAAAACTAGTGGGCAGGTAAAATATTGGGTAACCAGAAACAAATCTTTTTAAAGCCTTTATTGAGTATTTTCAAACTGTTTACCATGTTTGACCTTCTTTCTGTCCCTTGGAGGTTCTTTAAGAGCTTTGATGATAAGGGAAGCTGCACTTGGTACAACATCTACCTTAGCTTGTCTGTTCTGTACAGTAAGACGTACAGTGATTTTTAGTCCTTTCCAGTCACCGGTGTTCTTTTGAATATCATCACCAATCTTCTTGGGAGACTAAAATTAAATAGCATTCAGTCAGCATTACGGGTGTATATTGACAGAAAATATATTGTGACACTATCACCATTGCAATATACAGTAAACAATTATTATTTATGAAGTAAATCAAGAACTCTTCACGTTTAATTCAATTCTTCCTGTTTATGATATTTATTACCTTAAAAATAAAGCAAGTTCAACCTAAAACTTCAGGTTCAGCCCACATTTGTAATAGTAACAAATGTGTATTAAAGGTATACAGTTTTCCAGACTAGAGATTTTAGAAAAATAAGTCTAAATTGAATTCCTATTTACAGACATTTTACAATTACTGCCATTTTTTATGATCAAATCGAACTATGCCTATTTTCCAAACACAAGTACTTGAAAATAATGACGACTTTGAAAGGTGTAGAAATAGTAACTTTTTCTAACAATCTGCACATTCTTATCATCACACATCTTCACATACATCATATAAAAACATGACTATATAGGTCATAATTGGACTCAAACTTTCTATTTCAAATAGTAATACTATTACTATGCGTCTTCATGTTATGATTATTTTGGACATTTTAAGATAACTGGTAGTTAGTGAACTACCTAATCACAATTCCAGATTTAACAAAAAAAAGACAGAACTTACGAGACCCAATGGACCGATCTTTGGAGCCAATGAAGATGTTGCTGGCACTTCACCACCCACTGCCTTCACATAAACTGCAAAAAATTGACCATAATGAGTACTGATGTAAATACATTCTAACCTGTGATAGCAGCCACCTCAGAATAAAGGCCATTCTTAGAAAAACTGTCATAGATTAAATTTAGAATGGACCTCCAAATAAAGGCCACTGGCCAATAATGGCCATATTTTGTCTTTTCCAAGGGTGGCCTTTGTTCATAGCAGGCCCTTTTATATGCAATTTTTGGGTCCAGTATTCTGTTAAAAAGAATATATTGTTCTCCAATGAAAGAGAAGTTTCCCTATAATTACATAATTAAAAGAAAATGAAGATGTTTTGCCGTCTTGTTCTTAAACTAATTTTTTCCATGGAATTTTCATGTAAAGCATTGTGTTAAATACTCTGGTAATTGTAGAATGATTTAGACATAATTTAGTGTTTTGTTCTTTCAGTTTCAAGATTGTACGCCTTTGATATTTCCCAACTTGGAGCTTCAGGATGCTAATTTCCCCTATCAAAAGAGCCTGATACCTGTTCCCAAAAATCATAAAAATGGCTGCACAGGTTTGACTGTATACATTAACTGTCTATTACTCGTACAAATCAATGAGGACATTTGCATTGTAACTTAAGTACATAATTTTATTATTATGTCATGTCTATACAGCTATCATGCAAATACGTTTATTGGCTTAATAAAACATTTCTTTCGGTAATCTTTCTCATGTGCAATTCTTCATATTCCATCGTTTCATCTCTTGTACGTACAGAATATATATATCAAACCCATTCCAGTATCATAAAATAATAAATGACCCAAGATGACATTCAACGTTTTCAAACACCGAGATCGGTT
Organism: Lutraria rhynchaena; assembly: GCA_008271625.1. Classification (NCBI taxonomy): domain Eukaryota; kingdom Metazoa; phylum Mollusca; class Bivalvia; order Venerida; family Mactridae; genus Lutraria; species Lutraria rhynchaena. The sequence goes on from VIBL01000065.1 coordinate 2,290,492, forward strand.
CATTTTATTTAACAGGTTGAATAACTCAAAATCATTTTTTTCCAAATCTGATAAAACAATATTGAATATTCATGCCATGAACTGCCTCCAAAACCTCAAAACGAGTGTCACGTTCAATAGACTAAACCAGATAAATTACCGTCATATTATCCTCACGTGATTTTCGTTTCCATCCATGTCTTCACAAATATCAATCATATATAATCATTTTTCAGCTTACCAATAGTAATTGCGGTTGGATCAAACTTAGGAGGCATGTTTGATTTCTTTTAAGATGGACTTCGCCAAATTCTTCTTTCGTTAGTGTTGGATGAGTCCGATTTATTGGACACGACCAAAAAGTTGCACCACTCAGAAGAATTGAGCAACGGAAAAGGAAGTTGAGAGGCGGTGAACAGGTTAAAGTCAATATCGTGACGAATGCTTTTAGGTTACATGCTAGTAAATGTTTTCCTGCATCAACGACTCATGCATTATCCAGACATCATTTGATCGATAGCCGTGACAATAAATGTACAAACTTTCACGCAATAATTCATGAAATTTGCCTTATGTATATTCGTTGAAACTGGAACCATAAGACTGACATACACTTAATTTAATTACTCGATCAAGACTTGGGGACTCGATGAACTTCAGTTTACTATTCTTGTTTGTGCATACATCGCATGTGTTGCTAATATCGGTGTGTGATAAAAAACGAAACTTTGGAGCAAAAATAATATTGGGAATAGAAAATGGCTTCTTGTAAGTACTAATAAATATCTCTATTTTTTAGTTAAATATTTATGCATGACTTTATTTGTCATTTCTCACGTGTGCATGAAAGTACAGAATGGTTATAAGGTAACTTCTTCTGTGAATTCTGTTTCAATAAATGCTGTAACTAATTCGAGCTTTATACATGAAATGGATTAATTAGCATTTTTTGGTATCTTTCGTGAAGTTAACAAGGAACATGAACAAATGGCATTTAATACCTCCGAATCAGCTCAATAAAATATAAAAGTTTAAACATGGTGTTCACGAATTTAATACCCTCATTACATACAAAGATTTCTCACAAATGCATCCGATCGTTTCAAATTGACACCATTTTTTGTGAGATGAAAATTAACATATTGATATTCACAGTTGCAAAGAAACTGAGTCATGCAGTATTTGTTCTCTAGATCGTAAATGACAGTATCAATACACATACTCATTTTTCATTTAAATCACGATTATTGTTGTGTGATATCGACAACACTAGATAATGTTTATATAGGCTCTAAACCATGCAAATCATTTCAGTATAATTCATACCATTCAATACTTTTTAATTATACAAATGTCTAAGAAAAACGTTACAGCTGGAAGACCAAACACACGCTGCTCAAGTCAATGTCTTCAAAGAAACGTCTATCAGAACTATCTCTTATATCAAGTCAATTGTTTGAAGTAATGAGAATACAATTTAACGATCATGTGAGCTTCCATACGCTCGCATTAACTTTTGTGGTTGTTGTTGTTGCTGTTCAGCGAGTGTTTGTAGGCTACTGAAGAAACGTTGCAGGTGCTACATGAATATTGCATTTCTAACGCTTGCAATTTAAAATGGTCTTCACTTACGTATTGTTTGTTTAATGTGACATTTTCACTGGGGTTTAACACCGTTTTTTCAACAATTTTTCAGTTATTTACGGCGACCGGTTCACCTAACCAGTTTTCATACTGGTTAGTATACAGTTTTCCTGGACTGTATACTAACCAGCACTAACCTATCCTTCCACAAGGAGCCGGCAACTTCTCCATATATGGAAGAAAATCGACATTTTGGTCAAATTTTCATAGAAGGGTATGACCTGCCGCGACCGGGATTTGTACCCAGATCACCGGGTTACAAGCTCAGCGCACTAACCACTGGACCTCGGTCGCGGCTCATCAAAATGGTCTTCATGCATAACATTTACAACATTGAATAGAACTTTTAAGAACCGTCTGCAACAAATTTATCTACACTTTCTCCTACAAAGCTTATGTTTATCAGCACGATATAACAGTGTTGATAAAATGACCTTTGGGCGTCTTATTGATTAATATTCAACTATATTTGTGCATGGTGTAAGTCTATAGATATATCACGCACAACTAATTTCACTTAGAAACATGGTATCTAACTGATGCTAGCCATTTTCCTTCGATGTCAACTGTATAAAGATACATTATCCTGTCAGCCCTCCGGGATGTATGGCATAACACTGTTTTCCGCCACAGACTTGTGACGACTGCATTCAACATCGCAATAACCGAAAACTTAACCTCTAAAGATTAAAGCTATTCAGGAGAAGAAGCGAATAAAGGGATTAAGTATCACACCTACGTTTGTGATCTCGAGCCTTACAAAGGTCAAGATCACATGTCTATGCAGATCACTAGAACATTTTTGTTTCATAAAATGAATTAAAAAACGATTCATATAAGCCATGTATTCATCACAATTAAGACTGAAGGATTGGCATGAAATGAATTCACAAAATTTGACAAAATATTCCCTCCGAATATTATGTATATTCTATCTCTATTATTCATTCAAGGTACGTGGTACGAAGAAATAACATAAAAACGTAAAAAATATCAAAAGGTTTGCCCAGAAGATCACATGACAGTGGGTCCATTAGAAGTGGAGCATTTTTACATGTACAGTGTAACCTCTCCGAAGCAACACCCTTTGGGAGAAGTAAAATTATGTTGTTGTTGAGAGTACGTAGTTGCTCTAGAGAGGCTAAATTAATAGTTGAATTGTACAGTGGGAAAGAATCATGCTGTTGTTAAAGGGAGATTGTTGCTCAAGAGACGGCCGCTCTGGAGAGGTTGCACTGTAGTATTTACTGATACTTCCTGCGGTAAAATACCCATATTTATACACTAGGATGTCGCAATGATAAAGCATTGTTTCAACAATGTTTTCTTATGGAAATTATTGACTAAAAACTTTCCATTCCGACTGGAACATCACAAAATAGTCAAATTTATTCACTTGACATTTGAAAGAATAATTACTTATCCTCAAGCAGTCCTTATCCGTGTTTTAAACGTGAAGTAATTTTGTCTCTAAAAGGTAGACTTATTAGTGGATTCTGGTCGATATAGACAGTGGAAGTTGTTACCTCCCTTTGATGACTTGAGAGAAATAATGGCTCACTAACATGATGGACACATTTATCAAAATTACACTTTTGTGAGTGAAGTACTCCTCATTGTATGGTAATCATTTTGCTTTTATCACAATTATAGAAATTACACTTGCTACGCTTGCAAGCACATTGTAAAACGATTGTCGTGACAATTCTGGAGAACATATAACATTACTGAATAATCACAAACAATTTTTGACATCTTTAACATGATAAGTAAATGTATCAATTAAGTTCCTAACGCTACCCAACAATGGGTTGACAATTTGAATATAGGATTAAGTAGCAGCATTGTCCATGAACGAAATCTGCACATTTTAACAGGCTTTGTTTCCTGTTACAGAATAAGCGTAGAGAACAATCACTAAGCGAACGAATAGCTAGTGAAGACATTCTGTCACATCACGGTGTTTATATACACTGAGCCGAATTTCTGAACACCCACCCTGTATTTTGAAGGGTTGGAAGAAAATCATTGAACACATTTGGTGGATTACCGTTTGGACTTTAAATATATTCAATCCAACATTAACTCGAACACTCAGTTTCTTTATGTAGATAGATTGTAAAACAAGAATTCATTCAGTTACTAGTTTTTTCGAGAATAGAGTTTTATAAGGTGGACGTTTAGAAATTCGACTCAGTGTAGATGTATGATGTATGAACTAACATTTGTACTGGAGGTAATGTATGTGGAAAAAAACTTGATATTGAATATACATGTAGTTACGCTGTAAAATAAAATGTTTTATGTCAAGATGGATTTTATAATATAATGCATGTACTAAATATAGATATATGGTTACTGCTGAATATAAACACGTGATAACCACGTGGTTATTAATGTACATGTTTTAAACGTAGACTTATAATTCAACGACGGTATTCCACAAATATTCAGTAAAAATAAAACAAGTCATATATTAATTCAAACATGTATCAATGTGTGTATTTACTTCATAAAACTTGTACGTCAAATCTGACAGATTGATCGTTCCGTTCTGAGTCTTGTTTGAGTCTTTTCATAAGGATGAGGAAATCTGAAATATATACATGTCGTCTTTGAGCGGAATTTAATTATATGTAGATTCTTACGCGACAGGTCTGTGGTGAAATAAAAATAAGTACAGTAGTTTTCCATGAGTCTGAACCATGTTCTCTGGTAGATACTGAGAACTTCTACATGAATCATTTGGGTCAATCCATATAACGAACGAACGAACGAACGAACGAACGAACGAACGAACGAACGAACGAACGAACGAACGAACGAACGAACGAACGAACGAACGAACGAACGAACGAACGAACGAACGAACGAACGAACGAACGAACGAACGAACGAACGAACGAACGAACGAACGAACGAACGAACGAACGAACGAACGAACGAACGAAGCGGGTCCTGTTAGCGTAGTAGGAAGATAGCAAAACTGTAGATTAGGATACAAGTTTGAGATCCGGGAACAGTGCATGTTTTCCCAGATAATATGACTGAAGATAGTTCAACTAAACTCATACCTCTTCATCCGAAATCATCCAGGGAAGTTATCAGTTGTTTGTGAAATGCAGGAAAACAGGTTTGTACCTAATGCAGTGACCTCACACTGTTAGTGAAAAAATCATCCACATTTGTATATAGAAAATACATTTAGGCGATGAAAGATTAACAACGTTTGTAGTAAAACCATCTAAACAGTAAATTTATTTGAGTAATTTATAAGGTAAGATTAACTTACAGTATAGCGCTCATATCATCCATACAGTGTGGGTACTTAAACGTCTCATCCAGCTACCTATGTTTGATAATATATGTCACAACAGGACGCCTTAGAGAGTCAAGACTTTCCAATGTGTATAATACAATTGGAAAAGACAAATAAAGAAGCAAGAGAGAATAACTTGTCTGTGAACTTCCAATGCACAGAAATAATTTCCCTTTGGAATTATCGATAAAATTATTATTTGCAGCCGATACCGACTTCGAATGTCTAACGTGACCGCCATTTTCCAATATATATACGCCAGCTGGCTGAGACTACAACATAAACGTTCGTAACCTTGTGTTTAGATTCTCATGTAACTCTCTGGATTTGTACTCGTTATAGAGTTTTTGTTTATAGTGTATTTGTGATTGTATATGTATGAATTCATATTACATCAAGAGGAATGTATAAACGTATACTAACGGAATGGTACCGTATATTATACGCCTACCGGAAGGGAAACCTCCGTTACATAAAGTGAAACGGTTTGGAAATGTCTACAGGCTTCGATACAGTCGGTAGGTTTGCTAAATATGTTTTATATTATCAGTGAAGACTTGTGTAAACATTGCCGATCAATTTTTGGTGAATTATATGGTCTATACCACTGAATACTTCTACAGAAAGGTAAATATGGTTCTACATATATATACTGTAGGGAATGTTTACTGTAATATAATTGTGTTATTCAAAATCCATTAGTGTATGTCTCCTTGTACTTAAACATTAAGGTATGCTTTCAATATTGACGTATTTCAAGCATTAAGTGATCAAGTTGTGATATGCTATCTGTATGTAGATAGCAAAAAACATGAACATATAATATACATGTCGTTAGATACATGTGTACATTATTGAAGCAAACATACACATACACAAACAATTGCATAAATATTCTCCCATCATCTGGTACCATTATAGGAATCTGAAACACGACATGACGAATTATGTGGAACACATGAACTAGAACAGTTCTAGCAAAGTAATCGAGCGTTTCCTGTTAATTTTGTTTTGGATGAAATGTCACCATTTCTCGAGAATCAATATGTCAGTTCCTTCCGCGCGAGATTAAGTTCGCCAAGTGTTATTGCACACTGTTATGCATGCGGGAATAAAGTTGAAAGTGTCATTTGCTAGACCAACTTTGATAATAGGCCATTATTAACTTAGTTAAGTTAGTTGATCTGAAAACGACGTGTCCGATGTAGGCTGTATTGTACTTGTTTAACATCATTTAACTCATTGCTGTGAGATTGTGCGGCTCAACGCTGCCAAAATGAAACGCAAGTTATGTCAACAATGTGTATGCAACCTCGAGTTTTTAACGGACTTCATCTAAAGGGACAATTTTGAATTCCCTCAAGTAGATGTTATTGTAAGCAAGCTAAGAGTATCATGATCAGGTATTAAGATGTCAACGTTTGCTAACTTGAAGATCCGGAGAATAAATACATGTTTTCATTGGTCTGAATTCCTTGATTCGCATATGATAATATTACATGAAACTACAAAACGCAAACTTTATATTGACATTCCACATAGAACATGTACTTCATTATTAAGTTCATGAGTAGAGTTATAATACATACCACGCTCATTAGATCTCCTAGTTTCCACACACTGGTCCCCAATATGTAGTTATGAATAGGGAATAACTTCACACGCGCAGAAGCTGCTTCTCTAGTATCTGGTTATGAGTAGAGAATGGCACATACCACACACAAGAATGACACATACCACACACAAGCTGCTTCTCTAGTATCTGGTTATGAGTAGAGAATGACACATACCACACACAAGCTGCTTCTCTAGTATCTGGTTATGAGTAGAGAATGACACATACCTCACACAAGCTGCTTCTCTAGTATCTGGTTATGAGTAGAGAATGACACATACCACACACAAGCTGCTTCTCTAGTATCTGGTCATGAGTAGAGATTAATACATACCACACACACACGATGGTACCCTAGTATCTGGTCATGAGTGGAGAACAACACATACCACACACACACACATGCACACGCGATGGTTCCCTAGTATCTGGTCGTGAGTAGAGAACAATACATACCACACACAAGAAAATAATACATACCACTGACTGGTCCCTAGTATCCGATTATTAGAAGATCACTACATTAAAAAGTGAAACTTTCGTTAACCCATTTACTCTCAATAAGCTATACTCACAACATTACATACAGAAACCAGTGGTACACATCATTTATTGTTACAACGAATGATAATTGTTACATAAACAAGCATAAACAGTTTTCCACGCCGAATCATGTGTAAATGTTATCATAACAAATATTATGTGCATGTACCTTGAATTTTATCTCACAACAAAAACAACAACAACACTAGATGATACGATGCTTTCATGTTGGTTCTGGTGTTTGGCTGTGGTATACGTTTGATATTTTAGTACTGAACTAATCCCTTCATGGCAATATTATACATCACACCTGCGAACAAAGAAGACCTTTCTACAAAGGACACTTTGGCGTTTTCCGCAGGGTGTCCTTTGTACACAAGTTTGACTGTACTGATATTATTGTTAATTAAAGGGAGGCGGTGATATAGTTGGTATGATGCTTACCATTCAACCAGGATTTTAAAAATACGAACACCACAATAGTCACGTTTTCAACTGTTCAGAACTGGATAGTACTGCTTTTTGTTTTTCTAAACGAAGAGTATCCGAGTCTTATTGAATAATCAATGACTTCATCTAAGTTGAGACAAAAAAGGACAAAGAAAACTAGACTTTAGAAGAAAACGTTCTTTCTGTTTATCATGTTTTGTATTTAAAAAGTGGATTAGATGATAAACTATGTGGGTGATTTGATGGTTATTTCTGATTTTTAATACATTAAGTTTTTAAGTATTATGTTTCAATAAAAAAAGTAATGTGAAAACTTATCTTAAAATTTCTACTTTATAACAACTGAATCCATAAGAATATTCAGCGACTTTATTACCATTCTAATTTCAGTTTACATAAATAACAACAATCGTTTCCCGTTAATAACAAATACAGTGTTGCATTGTAAACCTGGAATCATGTTTAACAGTTTTCCCCTTTTACATCCCTAGGTCTGTATGTGTCTGTAGTGGAAGTATCGTGTGGTACTTGATAGATACATAAATGTCCTGGAATAAGTCGATATAAGAGTTCATCATATTTCCAGAACTTCTAAATAAGTAAACAACTAGATTACCCGTGATTTCTAATTCTACAGAAAATGTCAACAACTGAGACAGAGGTATTAACATGTGTACAAACTTCGAAATATGTTATCATTTTGTTTATTTACTGTTTTACAGAATAAGATTCAGTATGAATACGAAATGAATATACATCTTCTTGTCCTAGATATGAGCAATAAAAACACTCTGATATTCCGATAAAAGTTTAACTATCTTCTAGAAATAGTGTAAACTGCGTGATCGGAAACATGAGAAACATTTATATTGATATAGTAAGCTTTCCGTGTATGAAATATTTATCTATCAATGAAAGAACAATAAAAAATAATAAACAAAAATATACCTGATTTGATAAATCAGTGATCAGTTAGCTTTATATTGTTAACACAGATGAACATTGTATGAGAATAAGTTGATTTATTTCATTCCATGTTTTGTATAGATTATTTTAGTAGATGAAACTTGGTCATTTGAGAAAATGCTTTTTCCAAATTGAATGAAGCAAGTCTCATAATAATATTGAAAAAAAAAACGAGACACTATTTCGTTCCAAGTATAGCAAAAATTGATGTCTTTTTTAACGACAGACAAAAGTTAAACTATAAAAAAGATAGCGACGATGTTACAAGTGTATCTACATTATTGATATAACGTGTATAAACTAGTGTATCTACATTATTGATATAACGTGTATAAACTAGTGTATCTACATTATTGATATAACGTGTATATACTAGTGTATCTACATTATTGATATAATGTGTATATACTAGTGTATCTACATTATTGATATAACGTGTATATTCAAGTGTATCTACGTTATTGATATAACGTGTATATTCAAGTGTATCTACATTGTTGATATAACGTGTATATTCAAGTGTATCTACATTATTGATATAATGTGTATAAACAAGTGTATCTATATTGTTGAAATAACGTTTATATACAAGTGTATCTACATTATTGATATAGCTTATATATACAAATGTATCTACATTATTGATATAACATGTATATACAAGTGTATCTACATTATTGATATAACATGTATATACAAGTGTATCTACATTGTTGATATAACGTGTATATACAAATGTATCTACATTATTGATATAACGTGTATATACAAATGTATCTACATTATTGATATAACGCGTATATACAAATGTATCTACATTATTGATATAACGTGTATATACAAATGTATCTACATTATTGATATAACGTGTATATACAAATGTATCTACATTATTGATATAGCTTATATATACAAGTGTATCTACATTAGAAATGTCATAGAAATGATTCATGTTACCAAAACCTTGAGAAAAACTGATATGTTAATATAATAATTGCAAAACAAAAAGAATAATCATGGACGAACTGAATTCTTGGCTACTGAATTCCTGATTTATTCCAGTTTTATCGTAACCTCCTTCGATTTATGTTCAATAAATTCGGGGTTCTGAAAAAAAGAAGCGACAAAAATTATACAACTTATAAAATAAAACGCAGCAAGAGTTGAGTTGATATCTAATGGCTGATAAATAATATTATTACGATAAGTTAAGGAGAAATACATTTGATCATGTGGATAGAAATTGTCAAGAATATATTCAGTGTTGTACATTATAATCCTGGAGTTGTGTGGTCAAACCCAACAATTGTAACACACATACACACATACACACACCATGAGCCCACGAGTTATGGTTTTACCTGAATTTGGACTCGAGCGTCATCAAAATAAGTCATGATTTTATCATAATCAACGTTGAATAAATAAGTACGTACTACGTAAGTGTTCGTTGAACATTATCTGATCGCTGTTTAGGTATTAGTCGTACATGCGTTTGTCACTCGAGTATTGATATTTTGTTGCGGTGGATAATCTCATTACTATGTACCCGTCTGTTTCATGTACACTGACCTAAAAAGGCAACTTTTATTTATACCATTCCACTTCTGTTCACTAAAAGTGTTGTCTAGACTTCTAAGAATCCTACTTGGTCGTGCTATCATTATGTTTGATATTGGTATATCAAAGTACAATAGGTCGTAAGGACTGCTGGGAGCTAATGTCATGGGTACAGGACTCGACTGAAGGACAGAGTATTCGTATATACGCGTTATGAATGTGCGCTGACTAGACCGTTTTATAATATTAACCCACTGATGTATGTTGGTCTGGTTTGTCCGTGTCTGTGTTGTATCGTCGTGTTGGTTGTAATTTGATACGAGGTTATCGTGTGAAATGAGTTTACTTGACTCGTGTTCATTCTCCTAGGACCAATTTGCCAGCGGAATAGAAGTTGGTATAATTAAATCGTATTTTAATCCATTCGAAAGGATTTTGGAAATTCAAGACGGTGGTGATTGTCGTCGAACAAGCGTACAATAAAACGTTTATGAATTTACCTAAAAACCCAATTACAAGAGGGGAACCCCACTGGTCAAAACAATGTCTTCTCTGATACCTCACGCTCTTCAGTTATGTTGATGCCAGTACTCGATAGCAGGTATCAGTGCTCTATAAAAGGTGCCAGTACTCTGTGGAAGATGTCAGTGCTCTATAATAGGTACCAGTACTCTGTTAAAGATGCCAGTACTCGATAGAAGATGTCAGTGCTCTATATAAGGTGCCAGTACTCTGTTAAAGGTGCCAGTGCTCGATAGAAGATGTCAGTGCTCTATATAAGGTGCCAGTACTCTGTTAAAGGTGCCAGTACTCTGTTAAAGGTGCCAGTACTCGATAGAAGATGTCAGTGCTCTATAATAGGTACCAGTACTCTGTTAAAGGTGCCAGTACTCGATAGAAGATGTCAGTGCTCTATATAAGGTGCCAGTACTCTGTTAAAGGTGCCAGTGCTCGATAGAAGATGTCAGTGCTCTATATAAGGTGCCAGTACTCTGTTAAAGGTGCCAGTACTCGATAGCAGATGTCAGTGCTCTATATAAGGTGCCAGTACTCTGTTAAAGGTGTCATTTCTCGATAGAAGATGTCAGTGCTCTATATAAGGTGCCAGTACTCTGTTAAAGGTGTCATTTCTCGATAGAAGATGTCAGTGCTCTATATAAGGTGCCAGTACTCTGTTAAAGGTGCCAGTACTCGATAGCAGATGTCAGTGCTCTATATAAGGTGCCAGTACTTTGTTCAAGGTGCCAGTTCTCTGTTAAAGGTGCCAGTACTCTGTTAAAAGTACCAGTACTCTGTTAAAGGTGCCAGTTCCCGATAGCAGATGTCAGTGCTCTATAAAAGGTGCCAGTACTCTGTTAAAGGTGCCAGTTCTCGATAGAAGATGTCAGTGCTCTATAAAAGGTACCAGTACTCTGTTGAAGGTGTCAGTTCGCGATAGCATACGCTAGTACTTTATGCAATATGTCAGCCCCACACAGATGACGTCAGTACTTGATAAAAGATGTCAATTATCTGTCTAAGATGTCAACACACTACAGAAGATGTCAACACTCTATGAATGATGTAAATTGTCGATAAGAATTGCATTTTTTACCTTTGTGATATTAGAAAAACAAATTCATCATTTTTGCTGACCGGAACATGAATGCTTTAAAAATTCGATAAAACACATTTTTTTATTTGCTAGGCATTTAGTGTCTGGTACGATGTTACATATGTAGTTGCTAAAGAAACCTTGTAATACCGCTAATAGATAACCAAACATTAAAATGAATTTCGTTTGCATAGGATCAGGTTATGACTAATGGTTAGCTCATGATCTTTGGTTGGGGTCAAATGTTGCAATGTGAAGTGTAGAATACCGCGATGATCCCCAAACAATATTCTTGTTGTCATTTCATTATTAATTATTTATGTGTAAATATTGGAATGGTTACATTATTTTGTTATTTTATATATTTCGAGGGTAGTGCTTTTACAAAAATGTAAATAGATTAAATACTATGCCCTCATACAATCATTGTTACACTTGACATCTCATGTTTTATACTACACAAATGTCTGATACAACAAACACGCCTCATGCAATATACATGTCTGATACTATAAACCCGTCTTATACCATAAACCTGACTTATTCTATAAACATGTTTGATTCTATAAACATGTCTGATACTATAAACATGTTTTATACTATAAACATATCTGATACTATGAACAAGTTTGTTACTACAGATATGTCTGTTCCTGTCAATGGCGTTTTTCCAGGCATTCCTGATTAAATGTATACATGTATTTGACAAACATGCGTATGTCTGGGTAATAGTCTAATGCGTGCTTCAGTGTATTTGTTTTCCTTTTTATGTAATTATAAATCAGTTCAATATTTGCTATAATGTTCAAAGATACAAACAATATTCTTATTGTTCTTGTTATGTATTTTTCAAATATTTAGGAGACAATACGTAAATATATGAATATGTACCCAAAATTTAGACCTTGATAAAGTATTGACGGGAGTTCGGCTGCGCAAGAAATAAATCATACGTACATTTATTATTTCGATTCTTACCACCAAAATATTTGAATATACGCACTCGTTTACCCCAAAGTTGCTGGAATCTCACTTTCATTCAGCTCTTAGATTTTACTCCCCTGTAGTAAAACACGTCCTGTGTAATAAAGATTGAAACTAATTCAAATTAATGTTCTGTACAGTAGTCTTTTCAAAATAAAATACACACACGCTGTCTGTAAATAGATGGAAACCTCTCAAATGCTTTTGTGACAACCATGTAATAAAACAGGGACCAGTCTGCACTCTACATCCTTCTAATTAAAATGCGTTTCGAATAACATTGGTGGGTAGTTTTAATACTGTCGACTTTTGGTTGGTTTGTTATTCTTACATTGATATGGAAGAAGGTCTTTAATGGCTATGAACGATTTGTCTGATGTTGTATACAATGATGATGTATTGATTTAAATCTGATGTTTCACTCTAAGTTGTCTGAAAAAAAAAACGAACAAACAGATCTGATCGTGTGTTATTTATTAACATAAAACGACTGTAATAAAGACCATATCAATTTGTACAATTGTTGATTTGTCTGTCTTCGTATACAATGGAACGAACGATGTTATATTTTGTCTTTATTTGTTCCCGTCACGCAATGTTCTACCTAAGTTGTAAAACAATCCGAGAAATATTTTATTTGCCACACTTAGATGTCCAAAACAATTTGAAATATAATCGTACTATTTACTGCTAGGAGCTATCAATTGTATCATCATAAAAAACGTCACCGCCCTGCGGACGTGATCATAACCTTATTAATACCATCATATCATTAGATGTTAAAAAAGTTAACCAAAATAAGATCCTTGTGTCGCGGAGGAACGTTACCCACACCGTACAAACTTCTCAAAATTGCTGGGTGACATGATGAATAATTTTAGGACTTATTGTACAGTATTTATTGTTAAGTATAGCACTGACCAAAATCTACATATCTACATTACATAGAATGTTCATATTACATAATTTAGCATCAACATTCGCTATCTATAAACTTCTATACTGTAAAGTCACAGAGATACGTGCATTCAACTGATCGAGGGCCCCGCGTGACAGAGTTAGACAAATGACTATAACTTTATCAATGAAGTGTGACCGAAATGGTGCCATTGTTCGATTTTTTTACATATACAACATACTGAAATTTGATAATTCTCTGACAAGTCGAAGAATTTCAAATCGTGACTTTTTTACCCAAAACCTACATTATTAAACCAACACATTTTGTCTTAATACTGTTGAATTATGTAAAGTTCTAAATGCATGTATTGTGTTTTACATAATTATATTACCGTTAGACTCGGTGTCCTAAATACATGTTTTACGGTTTGGGTAAAATGCTGTTACGCGATGCACTCACAGTTTATATAATTACTTGAATATCCTAGATTACTAGTATTTAGGTGTAGATTTTTTCATATTTGTTGGACTTAAAACTGACATGTCGCCAACATTCTCTGGTCCGTAGCTTATTCATATCGTACCTGGTGATGGATCTAGGACAGTGGAATGTGTCGACAATATCTTTTCAATCGGAGATCATCTTTATGCAAATTACCTGCATAGTCAGCATCGAACGATTTCCCCTTGATGTCCTCCGGAAGTTTTTGTGTAGCTGGGTTGCAGAAGCAAAGCGGTTCTTACGAGCCCGAATGATATAAAAGCGAGCTTCAGCAGGTGGTGCCCTATCTGTACGATCACCGGGCTATCTTACCGTTGTGCCATACTGATGAAATCATGCTTAGGCTTGGTGACCACTGAATTTCTCACACCAAAGCTTCCCCAACATAGCGTCGGATAACCCCTTGCTTCACCATCCTTACAACCTACCACTTCTCTGCTTCAGGCAAGTGTCTTCTTTCATTTACATCGACCATATTCAGTCATGAAACATTCAAGGGTTTGTGTTTGAATGAGAATTTAAAGTCGTACACTTGTCACCTGCATATAGACCGTACACTAAATCATGATGACGAGTACGGGGTACATGTTTTCCTTGACCATCTGTAAAAGTGAAGATAACTTCTGTTAACAATGGATACCACCTTCAAACATACATAACAACTCTACCGTAGAAATGTTACAAGCAAATATTACAATGATGTGCCAACAATTTGGTGCTAAGCAAATTTTGAGTGGAATATTATTACGTTGTATATGTAAGCATACATACAAGGTTAGATATACATTCTGGTGTAAAATGTCTAGGTCTTGAATTGGTAAATTTTCAGCCAGACATCACACAATGAGATCCAACGTCTCCCAAATGGAGAATTGGAATGGCGTTTATTGCCAAATTATTCCCATATATTCATATTTACGTTTTACAATGGGTTACAATTAATCATACACAATCTATATCATAGTCTATCATATGTTAATTATAAACTCAGAATGTCTAACATTTACTGTGTTACATTGGACTCTTTGAATAAATAGTTTAATTATTCAATAAATCGACTGGCATTAAGAATGTAAAAGATAATATAACTATAGTTATAACATGACAATCAGAATATGAAGAGGGCGGATAAAATGTGTGCGTCTTCAAGATAAGCGGGGCCTCACTTTGTTACCCATCCACAAATCTGTATTCAATGTTTATAAGTAAGTGTGATGGTCACTTTCTACTTATTTATTTGACGATGAACATGAAAAAGATGATATTTTACTTGTGTAGACGCATGCATCAGACATGCACACTGGTTGTTGATATCATGTGTATGGCGTGTTACTGTTATGATCATGTGTTAGACATTTACACTGATTGTTATGAATTGTGTAAGACATTTACACTGATTGTTATGAATTGTGTAAGACATTTGCACTGATTGTTATGAACATGTATTAGACATTTGCACTGATTGTTATGAACATGTATTTGACATTTACACTGATTGTTATGAACATGTGTCAGATATGTACACTGATTGTTATTTGCATGTGTCAGATATGAACCTTAAGAATTACTTTTTATTTGTATGACGGCAAATTAATCATTATGAACATTTTATCAATCTATTGCAGAAGCTTTATTTGTTGATTCAGTCCATATTTTTGACATATAACTGATTGTCAGTCGTTTTATTTTAGGTATAAGTTTGTTGAACTAATATCGATAAATTACTATAAGAATTAAAGGCACATTTCCGCTGTAGTTAATTCATCACTTTATTTATGAATACTGATCATATGCCCATTCATAAGATAAAACTAGAAATTATCTGCGTTTTTTCTTCTCTGTTTTCTGATATTTCTTTTCCAAACTTAATTTTTGGCTCGTCATGACATCTTGTCTCTCTCTCCCAAATGTTGTATCTTCCAAAATGTTGTTATTGGCCTAAAGCGGAACTTGCGAGCAAAACCTCTACTGTCTGTATTGACTGTTTTATACTAATCGATAACTACCACTCGTTCGTTACTATCTGTAGTTAAATGGAACATTTTGATATATCCAATATTGCCGTATCTTTTGTGTGCTTATTTTAATCTGTATGAAACATTTAGCCTTGTCATCATGGTGTGGTTTATGATAAATGTTGGCAATGTGTTTATATAGTAAAAACGTGTCTGTTTATCGCAATTTTGGACGCCAACATACGTGCATGGTTACCTGACATAACATTATATAGATTTTGTTTTTGCCTGCGATGAACTCAAATTTTCAGATAAATTCTCGACACATTCGTTGAACCGAGATTCACTTTTTGCTTAGTTTTGAATCTTTTAATTTAGCACATTAACTTATACGATGTATTTACATTTATATGAATATATACTTACTCCTATATCATTGTATTCTATGGCTATATACGTACTGTAATATATGATCAAACACTTCTTTATTGTGTGACACTTGTCTCTCTGTGGCAATCAGGTAAAAATTATTCAATCGTGCTATTTCATTATCTTCATTACTGACCTGTGTCATTATGTGGTATCATTATGTGGTATCTTAATTACTGACCTGTGTCATTATGTGGTATCTTCATTACTGACCTGTGTCATTATGTGGTATCATTATGTGGTGTCTTCATTACTGACCTGTGTCATTACGTGGTATCTTCATTACTGACCTGTGTCATTATGTGGTATCTTCATTACTGACCTGTGTCATTATGTGGTATCATTATGTGGTATCATTTTACATTATGTGGCAATTATCAATACTTACCATCTATGTCAAGTAAACGTCAAACAAAGAATAAACATGCTTCCATTCACATTCTAAACAATTACAAGGCCGGTAGGTCGTTTTACCTAATGTATTTTTTAAGTTCATAGAGAAAGTCCATATGAAAATGAAAACATGGGCTGGAATTGACAGCTCGATACTGAAAAAAGTCTAGGTTCTGTGGAAAAAATAGGGTCGGATTAGTTGGAAACCATGAACTTAGTATTTTTAGTCCTCATTGATAACACGATAACATACCCGCCATATTTCTTATTTAAATCAACTACATATTTCATTACTGACTATACCACTGTACGATAAAGTACTATGGGACACTTTTTGACAAAACCGGGCATGATTCAAACTAATTTCATTCGTATATGGTGAATATTTTATATGACACATACCCACCACAGTATGTAATATATTATACAACCACTTTACACATATCATGTATTTATTTACCGCGACAATTCATTCGAGAAGTCAAGAGTAATTTTTGTTTCAAAATACAATTATTGGTCCAGAGTCTATAACAAATCAATAGCCAGACTCGCCTAATATTTGTTTGTTCTACTTTTCACAATTTGTACACATTGAGTAGCTTTTAAGTCGTATCTCGGCTTTGTTTACTTTCTTCAACGAGATACATTAACAAAGGTTTGTACTGCAAAATTCAATAATTATAAAGAAACAATACACAATGCATCAATGTGAACTAATCATCATAGGAACTACAACATTTACAAAACAAAGTCCGTCAGTGAAATATGAGAAGAGAATGGGGCTTATCTAAACTGCTTAACCGAGAAATAAGGGACGTAATACAAGTAGACCCAAGATTTTGAGACCCAAATAATAAATACATGAATACGTTTACTCATAACAGTTTAAATACATATTTTATGAGTCTTAATTTAAAAATGTCTTTGTCATCAATGGACACTTTCGACTTATGTTAATTTGCACTCTAAAATTTATATCTACTTTGTGTTATGTTAAAATTGTGATGGGATTTAACAGAACAGACATCCGCCTACGTGAACGACGTCAGTGGGGAACGTTCGATGCTGAAATGATTTCTATTATCTTTGAAAAGAATCGTGATAGGCCTTTAACTAAAACGTTAAAACATCCCGTAATGGATTCACTGTGTATTGTAGCGGATCAGTAATGATAGTTTATAATTAGCACAATGTGAATTTATGATCGGCTTTTGATAATTATATAAAATTTTGTATAACTTGAAAACAATAAGTGCAGTCGTCCCACTGAGACTCGTATTTCACAAATAACCAGCACAGCTCGTTCTTTGAGTCAAATATCACCAACAGTCACGTTCTTAGAGTCACATATAATCAACACTTCCCGTTCTTAGAGTCACATATAATCAACACTTCCCGTTCTTAGAGTCACATATAATCAACACTTCCCGTTCTTAGAGTCACATATAATCAACACTTCCCGTTCTTAGAGTCACATATAATCAACACTTCCAGTTCTTAGAGTCACATATAATCAACACTTCCAGTTCTTAGAGTCACATATAATCAACACTTCCCGTTCTTAGAGTCACATATAATCAACACTTCCCGTTTGTAGAGTCACATATAATCAACACATCCCGTTCTTAGAGTCACATATAATCAACACATCCCGTTCTTAGAGTCACATATAATCAACACTTCCAGTTCTTATAGTCACATATAATCAACACTTCCCGTTAGTAGAGTCACATATAATCAACTCATCCCGTTCTTAGAGTCACTTATAATCAACACATCGTATTCTTATAGTCACATATAATCAACACTTCCCGTTCTTAGAGTCACATATAATCAACACTTCCCGTTCTTAGAGTCACATATAATCAACACATCCCGTTCTTAGAGTCACATATAATCAACACTTCCAGTTCTTATAGTCACATATAATCAACACATTCCGTTTTTAGAGTCACTTATAATCAGAACTTCCCGTTCTTAGAGTCACTTATAATCAACACATCGTATTCTTATAGTCACATATAATCAACACTTCCCGTTTTTAGAGTCACATATAATCAACACTTCCAGTTCTTATAGTCACATATAATCAACACTTCCCGTTAGTAGAGTCACATATAATCAACTCATCCCGTTCTTAGAGTCACTTATAATCAACACTTCGTATTCTTATAGTCACATATAATCAACACTTCCCGTTCTTAGAGTCACATATAATCAACACTTCCCGTTCTTAGAGTCACATATAATCAACACATTCCGTTTTTAGAGTCACTTATAATCAGAACTTCCCGTTCTTAGAGTCACATATAATCAACACATTCCGTTTTTAGAGTCACTTATAATCAGAACTTCCCGTTCTTAGAGTCACTTATAATCAACACATCGTATTCTTATAGTCACACATAATCAACACTTCCCGTTTTTAGAGTCACATATAATCAAAACTTCCCGTTCTTAGAGTCACTTATAATCAACTCATCACGTTCTTAGAGTCACATATAATCAACACTTCCAGTTCTTAGGTTCACATATAATCTACACAATCCGTTCTTAGTTACAAACATCCTACATATCACTCTTTTAGAGTCCATCACTGTTGTGGGCTCGAATACTACCCGGGACCAAATTTCGCAGCTGAGGAAGCTGTTTAGCTACATTACGAAAGGTCGATGGATCTACTCGGATGTAAGCCTGGGGACTTCCTCTAAAACTGAAAAGTCACTAAATGGTCATGGCTTGTCGATGCGACGTTAAACACCTGTGATGGTTACATAAGTAAAATAAGTGTTTTATAACAATATTGTGAAATAAATGTATACTTAACATCAGGTAGTTCAGATCTATTGGATAATGACAAATTGTTGATACATGTATGTCTTGGTTTTGTCCATATGATTGAAGCCAACGTTATATCTGAGTACACAATATTTTTTTCTTGTATTTTTGTAGAGATTGTTTTAAAAATTATTTTCAGTAGCAGTATTATTAACGCGAACTCTTCTAGTACTTATGTAGATTCAGTGTTTGTGTTTTGTGAATATATCAGAACAGGGTTGTTTATAATTATTTAAGGATGTAAATTTTAACACAGACCGCATGAAGGAAGAACAACTGATCAAGTAGATCACCAAATTTAAAATCCAAGGAACGCGGAATCCTGTGAATTACAGAATAATTTAAATAACATAATACGATATGAACTGCTATTTATTTAACAGAATAACTATATTATAGAATCTATGTATATTTTGTTTGTTTATTTCTATTGACGAGACGCGCACGCGGTACATTTTTTATCCATGACTGTTTGATTCATACATCACAATCAGAAGAACGATTAGAACAGAACAGAACAGAACAGAACAGAACATACATTTTATTTAGGAAGTAAACATACATTTGTTTCTTTTCCAAAACATATATATAATTACATATAAACAGATTAGAGTAAGCACATTGTTTCTACTGGATACTGTTGATTGTTTTAGCAAACATTAAACGGTGATGTTACCTATTATCGGATAAAGTGCTCATATTGTACAACAGTGTCATATTTGTCTACTATGATTTGTTGGTTGTTGATATTGTAGCTGGCCTGTTTGAGAATTATTTTACAAGGAGTTTGTTCATTATTCTCTTTATGACGTATTTTAAAACAAACAACTACAGTAAAACTTCGTTATAACGAGCCTCGATATCTCGAGCACCCAACTTATCTCGAGGAGGTCTAAAAGTCCCGTCAATTTATGATCTTAGTTGTGCATAATGTTTAACCAACAAACAAATACCTCGTTATTACGAACACCACGTTTATTTAGTCTGTTCCGATGACTCCTCGAGATAACTAGTTTTTACTGTATAAGAAATAGATAGAATTAAGTACAGTGTATAAAGAGATCATATATACACAATAAAGAAAGTATGTTTTTTACAAACACAAAAAGGGGAACATTGTCGTTAAATAAAATACCGTGAATATACCGTGTTTCATTAAACGTCGCTTTGATACGTGTAACTAGATGACTAATTCAACTGTCCAACCAACAAGAATGTCCCTCTTATGTCATAACAATATCGTTCAACACTTGACAACACAGCACATGACCACACAACACTTGACAACACTACACTTAACAACACAACACTTAACAACACAACACTTGACAACCCAACACTTGACAACCCAACACTTGATAACACAACACTTGATAACACAACACTTGACAACCCAACACTTGACAACCCAACACTTGATAACACAACACTTGATAACACAACACTTGATAACACAACACTTAACAACACAACACTTGACAACCCAACACTTGACAACCCAACACTTGATAACACAACACTTGATAACACAACACTTGATAACACAACACTTTACAACACAGCATTTGACAATACAACACTTGACAACACAGCACAATCCTACACTGACTCGTAGAGAGAATGTTTGAAATATGCGCACTATGATCACATGTTTTTCTCTCAGACAAATTGTTATACAGGGTGATGTAAACATGAACATTATTTATCAAGAATAACTTTGAATGATATTAGAATCAGAAACACATTACAAACAAATTACCAACACTTGCAATTACATTGACATCGACTGATAATGTAATAACTGCCTACCAATTATAGTTACCGAATTAAACAAATCCAGCCATGTCTCCGTGATATCAATTTGGGTTGTCTAGACGCACAGGATATATCATAAACAGATGTTTAGTTAAGAAAGATACCAGACATGTTACAAACAATCCGTCGATTGAAACAGAATTTTATAAGTGAAAGAAATTAGCCTTAAAGTTGAATGAGCCAAATAAGACGCTTACAAATCTGTCGGTCCCACGTTTAGGCCACATCTTTTCTATGTATTACATATCTGTGTACTCAAATCCATGCAGGGTTTCGCCTGGTTTTAATGACCACTTCTAGCAAACAGCGGTTAGTCTTGCGGATAGATAGTTTGTTTAAATTTATACAGTTTTGCAAGGAAATTATTTATGTAGTGTCAGCATAGAAGGACATGTTATAGTAGAATATTTCAGTATGTAGGTATACAGCTAGTATACGTGTTCTTGGTGATAATTATGTGATGCTTTACGCTTGCTTCTTGTGAAGGCTCCATTCGCAATATTACATCCCACAGAACGACCATTGTTTCGAAAAGGGGATTTATCAATATGGTACGGGAAAAGGGGGAATGACCGAAAATAATAATGATTAGATGTCACATTGGAGGCAGGTTTAACTCGAAATAAGTAGCAATAAATACTATTTCTTGTAATAATTGTGTTTTGTGTTGAAATCATCTACAAAGTACAAAGTTAGGAACAATGATATTCCTTCGGATTCTCATTCTTGTCGTATATAATGTCTGTCTATGATTGCCTAGGCAGTGAGCTATGTATTATTAATTATATTTTGTCTAAAGAAAGTATCATCATCCACATAATATTGACAACACCGTTGATTACATCTGTCGGTGATTCATTTCTTCCTTCCTCCTTACTTTTCCCCTGTATAACTTCTTGTATTAATTACAACAATAACAGAGTTATGGCCCGTCGGTTGTATTTACTTGGCCGTATTAACACCGTAATCCTTCTTACTAGGTTTTATTTCGCTCTTTATTTTGAATTGACCTACTCATTACATTGTATATGATGTTATCTATTTTGAATTGACCTACTCACTACATTGTATATGATGTTATCTATTTTGAATTGACCTACTCACTACATTGTATATGATGTTATCTATTTTGAATTGACCTACTCACTACATTGTATATGATGTTATCTATTTTGAATTGACCTACTCACTACATTGTATATGATGTTATCTATTTTGAATTGACCTACTCACTACATTGTATATGGTGTTATCTATTTTGAATTGACCTACTTACTTAAGGGAAGTAAGGACTTGCTCTTTTTTGTGTCATTCTTGGTGTTAGTGCGCATGGTCATGGATTTCTTGATAAATTGTTTGTTAATGTGTTTTTCATGTACCATTGTTTGCACTAACTGCCGAATAAATATATCTATCTACTTTAAGATGTGATTTATTTGGCCGTAGATGCACTTACTCTAAGATCTTATTTATTAATTTTAACTTTAAGATGTTTTCTTTAATTAGACATTGACCTACTTATTGCAAGACGTGATTGATTTGTTTTTGACGTACTTAATGAACTTTGACCTTTTTACTGAAAGATGTTATTTATATTTATGTCCCAACTGTTTTGCCTTGTTTTAAAAAGATATTCACCGTCCTCTTCTCCCCCCTCCCCTGATTGTCTTATGTTTTACGCATATGGTCTCTTTTACACATGTGATTTAGGTAATAGTGAAAATGTTCTACATAAAATCGTAAAATATCATATGCCCCAGGTGCATAACGATGTGTTAGAGATAGTCTTAAACATACGTACATATCGGTAGTATTGTTTGTAATTTATTTCAAACGAATTTCTGTAGATTCAAAATAGCTCGTCCACTATGCATGAACTGTTCTGTCTAAAAAGATCGAGTTGTCTTATTTGAGCTGGAGTTATGTTTCATTACGTAATGGTCGTATATGTATTAGACTGGATACAGAAGTCACAGCAGCTAAATCAGTGTGGTTATGGTATCTGACTAGTAGTCACTAGCCCCTCACTGCTGTGAGTTCGAATCCCCCGGCTGTCCACCTAGTTTACGGAAGGTCGGTGGTTGTACCCAGATGTATACCCGGGGTATTCCTACACCATTATAGCTGGGAAAGTCGCTGAATAACGCCAATAAGGCTACAATTGATAATATTGTAAAAAATCTGTTGCAGAACTGTGTGGTATTTTAACTCAAATGTAATGACTAGATTTTGTTCATCTAGGTAAAAGTAGTTACTTTTTTCTCTCAGATAATTGATTAAGGCTCTGGTATAAAACATTGTCAAAAGTCAAGCGTCGGAATGAAGGACTATTGATGGGGTTACACGATTTCTCTCTAAAAAGTAAATTGGCAATTTACACCCTTTATCCTCGTCTGAACTTTGCTTATGTAGCTAATCGTATCGATGAATAATAGAAAACTTGGACGGCTATCGTTACTGTATATGTACAATGATAAACACCGAGAAAAAAACGGTTATTCAGAGGAATTGACTTATGTGAAGGATCGGGGTTTTCAGAATAATGCGTTACCATTTATTGAATAGCATGAAACGAGGTATGACAATGAAATCTGCTTTCTTACATGCTCGCAGTTAAAATTCTTTCTCTCTCGCCTTTGGAAAGGATGAGTTGAGATATTAAAAGATGTCGTAGACAGTGACACATAAGTTCTTACTGGATGTCTGTGTATCATTTGACCTGATACTCTTTGATTGGTACGATCGTGATATTAGAACTAAAAAGCGATACTAGAAAATGAAAACGCACGGAATTAAATAATATCCATCGTACAGGTAGATGACAGACTGACAGTTTGCTCGGAGTAAAAATGACGATTAATAACGATGTTTGTTACATTCAAATATTCTATACATTTGTCTCAATAAAAATACGCCTCTATCTAACTTAAAAGCTATACTCAGTCTAAACGAGATAATATAATTACCTCAGAAAATGGCAAAATAATCACCAATAATTATGTGATTCATTTAATTATCGATTACAGATCGTCTGTAGAGTTATTTTTGATTGATGACGTATTTCCGGTATGACAGCGTTTGTTGTTGTCAGAATGTAGCTTTGGATTCCGCATCATGTTGGGAAGTTTTCAGTTACTTATTTAATGTATTGGTTAGGCCAACTATCCGCCGTAAAATTTACGTACAAGTATTGCAGATAAATCTTAAAAACACTTTACTATGAG
This sequence comes from Lutraria rhynchaena, assembly GCA_008271625.1. NCBI lineage: Eukaryota > Metazoa > Mollusca > Bivalvia > Venerida > Mactridae > Lutraria > Lutraria rhynchaena. The sequence goes on from VIBL01000065.1 coordinate 2,315,202, forward strand.
CTAAATCAGTTTAGAAAAATATATTGACATGAATGTAAGGACATAAAGTATGTTATTCTAGTTTTAGATATTAGAGTAGAGGCCCCTTGGTCGAGTGGTTATGGTCACTGAGTAGTAATCACTAGCTCCTCCACAATTCCACATGAGAAACCAGCTTACGGATAGTCGGTGGTTTTAACCAGGTGTATGACTGGGTCCTTCCTCCTCTGTTAAAACTGGAAAAGTCGCCAAATGATCCTTGTTGTAGGTGCGACGTTAGGCACAGAAAGATATAAACGTTATTCGAAGACTTTTAATTAGGTAACCTGGCTTGAAAGTGGCTGTGGTTGTCTTTGTCCATTTGAAATTGTTCAAAACATTTCAGAGCATGATGAAACACTTTCTGGACGTGTTTATTTATAATATGTGTATTTTTATTAATTTTTCTCCGAATGGTTATCTGGGGACCCTTTACTAGGTTTGGTTGTTTGTATCTTCTGTGACGTCAGTAACACGTGCGTTATCATCATTTACTTGTCCCATCCTGGATTCACTGATATATAACAGCGAACTTCTTGTATGTTTGTTCATTGCTGTCGTGTTTAAAGTTTTAATTTGCTAGCCTGCTTCTAGATACTTAGAGTAGAAGGGATCCTTCATCTAAACAATTACGTATTTTTCTTTTAATGTACGTTAAATTGTTGTCTAATAATGCAATTATACCAAATTTGGATTATACCAGTTCTGATTTTTCCATTCACTTATATAAAATCCACAGCAGAATGCTTGTTTGGCGAATTCCGTTCTGCGATAATTCGCGGACCGCCGTTTCCAATAATCAATTTAGTCGACGGTTGGAAAACTTTGTACACGTATTCTTCGTGGCTTTCTCAACATTGTTATTACAGCTTTGGGATTTAAGAATTCGAATATTTCTCCCGTCCAGTTCGTTTAGCATTCCAGTATTGATAATCACTGGGTTCGTGTATTCATCGGCTGCGCTAACTAAGTATTCGGCGTCCCGAAAATAAAAAAATGGCGCAAATTAGCGTTGTTTGATGACCTCTCATGAGGCTTATGATTTACGTATGAACGGTATATAATCAGGTCAGTTAGAGTTATGGCTCAAATTTAACTATCAAAGACTACAATAAATCACAGGGTGCTATTATACAGTATATAGACATTGGGTACATTTTAAGTAAATTATGGAAATAACTTGGTGCTAGAATTAGGGCGTGGTAGGAAGAAATATATTATGTCTTGTACATTTTTGTGAGGTAAATGTTGCAAAAAAGTATTTAGGACTGTTAACATATTAACAGGAGCTGGTAATAAGTAAGTGATACAAGCTGATAGTATTGCCCTTATGATAGTGTTCATAAGTCTCACATTACGATACATAAAGTGAGTTAAAAATAAATAAACAAGTATGATATGCGCGACTACACATTTTAATAAGAAAATACATAATACACAACACAGTGTATTACCCAACACTATGTGATATCTAAACTGTATGAGATACGATAACACCACGTGATATCTAACGCTATGTGATATCTAAACTGTATGAGATACTAAACACCACTTGATATGAAACATTATGTGATATCCAAACTGTATGAGATACTAAACACCACGTGATATCTAACACTATGTGATATCTAAACTGTATGAGATACTAAACACCACGTGATATCAAACATTATGTGATATCCAAACTGTATGAGATACTAAACACCACGTGATATCAAACACTATGTGATATCCAAACTGTATGAGATACTAAACACCACGTGATATCTTACACTATGTGATATCCAAACTGTATGAGATACTAAACACCACGTGATATCTAACACTATGTGATATCCAAACTGTATGACATACTAAACACCACGTAATATCTAACACTATGTGGTACCCGATTCTTTGTGATATCCTACAAGGTGTGATACCCAACACTGAATGATTCCATTCACTGTAAGATTCCAGCTTGATTTGATACCCAACACTTTTTGATACCTTTCAATATGAGATTTTCAACACTATATGATACCCAACACGGTGTGACATCGAACCCTCTGTGATACCAAACATGTGTGATACTTTACACTTTGTGATACTTAACAATGTTTGATACTCAACACAGTTTGATACTTAACACTATTTGATACTTACCACTATGTGATACTTAACATTGTTTGATACTTAACACTGTGTGATACTTTACACTGTGTGATACCTTATTTGATACCCGATACCCCAAACTGTGATACTCAACACAGTAATACCCTGCATTGCGTGATACCTGACACTGTGTCATATCTAACTCTATGTCACATCTAACACTATGTTATATCTAACACTATGTTATATCTAACACTATGTCATATCTAACACTATGGCATATCTAACACTATGGCATATGAAACATTATTGTATATCTAACACTGTTATATTTAACATTATGGCATATTTAACACTATGTTATATCTAACACTAAATCATATTCAACACTATGTTATATTTAACACTGTGGCATATTTAACACTAAGGCATATTTAACACTATGGCATATTTAACACTATGTTATATTTAACACTATGGCATATTTAACACTATGTTATATTTAACACTATGTCATATTCAACACTCTGGTATATTTAACACTATGTCATATTTAACATTATGGCATATTTAACACTATGTCATATTTAACACTATGTTATATCTAACACTATGTTATATTTAACACTATGTCATATCTAATACTATGTTATATCTAGTACTATGTTATATTTAACACTATGTCATATCTAATACTATGTTATATTTAACACTATGTTATATTTAACACTATGTTATATTTAACACTATGTCATATCTAACAATATGTTATATTTAACACTATGTCATATCTAACACTATGTCATATCTAACACTATGTCATATCTAATACTATGTTATATTTAACACTATGTTATATTTAACACTATGTCATATCTAACAATATGTTATATTTAACACTGTGCTATATCTAGTACTATGTTATATCTAACACTGTGCTATATCTAGTACTATGTTATATCTAACACTGTGCTATATCTAGTACTATGTTATATCTAACACTGTGCTATATCTAGTACTATGTTATATCTAACACTGTGCTATATCTAGTACTATGTTATATCTAACACTGTGCTATATCTAGTACTATGTTATATCTAACACTATGTTATATCTAACACTATGTTATATCTAACACTGTGCTATATCATGTACTATGTTATATCTAACACTGTGCTATATCTAGTACTATGTTATATCTAACACTATGTTATATCTAACACTGTGCTATATCTAGTACTATGTTATATCTAACACTGTGCTATATCAAGTACTATGTTATATCTAACACTGTGCTATATCTAACACTGTGCTATATCAAGTACTATGTTATATCTAATACTGTGCTATATCTAGTACTATGTTATATCTAACACTGTGTTATATCTAACACTATGCTATATCTAGTACTATGTTATATCTAACACTATGCTATATCTAGTACTATGTTATATCTAACACTGTGCTATATCAAGTACTATGTTATATCTAACACTGTGCTATATCTAGTACTATGTTATATCTAACACTGTGTTATATCTAACACTATGCTATATCTAGTACTATGTTATATCTAACATTATGCTATATCTAGTACTATGTTATATCTAACACTGTGCTATATCTAACACTGTGCTATATCTAACACTGTGCTATATCTAGTACTATGTTATATCTAACACTGTGCTATATCTAACACTGTGCTATATCTAGTACTATGTTATATCTAACACTGTGTTATATCTAACACTATGCTATATCTAACACTGTGCTATATCTAGTACTATGCTATATCTAACACTGTGCTATATCTAGTACTATGTTATATCTAACACTGTGCTATATCAAGTACTATGTTATACCAAAAGATTTTCCTCTCTCGCTAATTACTCTTAATGTTAATCTACCGTCTTTAGTTTACTTCAGTTTTGTCCACATTGTTTCCTTGTTGAAGTGGCCCACACACTTACACTCAATGATACTTTACTTCGTGAAGGATGTCTTCTCTGTGCAGCTTGCTTCAGTTTTGATAAAACACGCGATAAATCAAATGTCAATGTTTATGTTTTTAACTTATACATCCCAGAGAGTATATTTATAAAATCAATACCATGGATTATATTCATTGACTCTATAAAATAGTTTCACGAATAACACATAATGATTTATAATTTAGCAAAATTAAACGTTATCTAAATTATAATGCAGTAAAAACAAACATTGTATGAAGTATTAAGCAGCAAAATTAAACATTGTATGAATTATAATGTAACAGAATGAAACTGTAATAAATATTCTTTGAATTGTACAACAGTCAAATAAAACCCTCTATTTAGTCATTATAAATATTGTACAGAATCAGTTTTATAATTGAATATAGTTCACGAAAGCAATAAGAATTGATTATTTGTTTCGGGGTGATCGTGTAAGGTAACCCTGGTGTATGTCAGTTATCGACATCTTGTTTATTTTTGTGGTTATTCATCTCAATAATCAAATCACCATTAAGTTCTTTATTTAAGAAGAGCTTAATTATCAGGAACTATAAAGTAATAAAGAAATGAGAAACAAGGGATCACTAAACATCTATCATTGTCTTGGATGTTAATTCCGCTTATTACTGAACTATAAGTAAACCATTTCTCATTCACTTTATATTAGGTATAGTAATGTAGTTAGGTTCCTACTTGTTCTTGACCTGCTGTCAAAAGTTAACTGACCATTCATAATGTTTAAGATCACACAGGGATATACATATACTATGAATACCAACATTACTATTTAAACTTGCTTATATTACAACACTTCCACGCTTTTTTATATTCACAACTTATTTTGATTTGTTTCCTGTCTGTCAGTTCACACCCACGTGTGTTTGAATTCCTTTTATAGATGTCTCCCTTGTGAACACAACGAGCTACACGTCCAGCTTGCTGTACTTGAATCTGTCACTGTAATTGGACCGCACTTTACACATGTAAGAGGTTTATGAACTTAAAATCCGCTGTAACTCTATAAAAAATCTCAACATATTTGATGTTCTGTCATTTTAATTGAAGTTTGTGATTCTAGTTCATTTTGTTGTACCTGTATTTACTAATCGGGAACGACTGTTGTATAGATACACTTCGGGCGTAAATTTTTCAAACAGAAATATTCATTCCATCAATTTGACGTTTTTTTTTGCACGTATGTGTATAATTTTGTTTTCGGGTTACTATTAAGATAGATATTGTGGATTGACTTACACAGATGAACCCAGGTTACGATCCAGCTGAACTAAATAACCATACACAACCAGACAACAATCTTGACTACATATCACTGATGACTGATTAGAGTTGACTGTCCGACCATCCTTTTCCTTTTTGAAGATATATCCAGCTTTATTTAGCATCCCATGTGGACTAGGAATTTATTCATGAAAATCTCGAGGGAAATATTTGTCACATACAACGACATTTTTCGACATCATGAAAAGAACAAAAATGCAACATATGTTGTTTTGTGTGAGCAACAGTTAGTACTAGATAACTTATGTTGTTTTTACGTGAGCAACAGTTAGTACAAAATAACTTAAGTTTTTTGTGTGAGCAACAGTTAGTACTAGATAACTTATGTTGTTTTTGTGTGAGCAACAGTTAGTACAAAATAACTTAAGTTTTTTGCGTGAGCAACAGTTAGTACAAAATAAGTAACGTTTTATTGCGCTTAATCCCGAATTACCGTCGGCATTTGTTAAACCAGTGACGGTGATGAACATGGAATTTTAATTATTTACGTTCTCCTTTAGTGTTTTATGACATGAACAAATAACCAAAATCGCTGGTCAAATTGTTGGTTAAATTATATGTCTAGTCTACAAACAATCTGGCTACACGTTTCGTATCTTCAATAATATGAACATGTGCCAATGATTATATAACGTAACCTTCAAGCTTTGATATTTACCAGTTAGGGAAGTTTACACACAATGCTTCATAGTGTCCGTCAATCTAATCAGCCGAACACACTTCTATATAAGAATAGAGATATGGTGTACTTTAATCTATGGTATAATTGCATTAATGTTTCCATTTTTGTCCCACCAGCGATGATGTTACTTTATTAAAACTGTTCTCTAAACACGCCGTGATAAACTCGTGATTTCTCTCAAAATATACATCACATTGCCTATGTTGAAATAATCATGTTACCGGAAATTCACCCATTTCAATGATTGGTCGATGTACATCTCGAGTTGCCATTAAAACATTGATTAGCCACGTGACCTTGCCAACAACATTTTAAAAAAAAACGTTAACTGCATCGCCACATGTCTAATTTTACGTTTTGGAAATCCGAGGCGGCCATGAAGACCTCATTAAACTCAACTTTGTATCTCTCGGTAAAGATTGAAACTGCATTCACGTTTGTTATGAAATTTTACATAGGTCATGGTGTAGTGACACTACCTATGATCTTCGAGAGATTGTTACACTACATGAAATACGCATGTACTGTAAAATAAACGCACAGAATTCTTTTGAACTATAACATGGTTTAGTAGATTTCATTTAAAGTTTTCTCGAATTGACATTATATTTATACATTGTGTATCGCAGTAATACCGCCTAGTTTTCTATTGTACACTTTTCTAATAATACAATGAAACATTTAACGCATCAAGGTGTAATAATGGTATAATATAGTGTATCACAGTATAGCAGTGTTGTGTACCACAGTATACCTGTGTTATACATGTGTTGTATACTATACTGTATTATGGCAGTATGTTGCACTATAGTATAGCAGTGTTGTGTACCACTGTGTTGTATTCATATATTACATTATAGCCACGTGGTATACCACAGTATACATGTGTTTTACACTACACTGTGTTATAGCAGTATGGTGCACTATAGTATAGCAGTGCTCTCCTTTACATTATAGCTGTGTGGTGCACCACAGTATAGCAGTGTTGTACACTAATGTATAACAGTGTAATACACTACATTATAGATTGTTGTACATTGTACACAGTGTGACAGTAAAACAGCGTGACGCACTGCTGTGTACTGGTATTATTTATTACATTATAACTTTTAGGTAACTGAAGTACACTACATTATAACAATGTGGTACTCTTCATTATAACAACGTGATACATTACAGTATATTTGTGTGGTACACTACATTTTAACAGTGTTACACACTGCAGTATAGCAGTGAGATACATTACAGTATTACACTACAATATAACAGTGAGATACACTACAATATAACAGTGAGATACACTACAATATAACAGCGTGGTACACTACAATATAACAGTAAGATACACTACATTTTAACAGTATGGTACATTATAGTATATTAATGTAGTACATTATAACATAACAATGTGGTACATTATAGTATAACAGTATAGTACATTATAGTATAACAACGTGGTACATTATAGTATAACAGTATAGTACATTATAGTATAACAGTATAGTATATTATAGTATAACAGTATAGTATATTGTAGTATAACAGTATAGTACATTATAGTATAACAGTGTAGTACATTATAGTATAACAGTATAGTATATTGTAGTATAACAGTATAGTACATTATAGTATAACAGTGTAGTACATTATAGTATAACAGTGTGGTACATTATAGTATAACAGTATAGTACGTTGTAGTATAACAGTATAGCACATTATAGTATAAAAAGAAAAGTACATTATAGTATAACAGTGTAGTAGATTATAGTATAACAGTATAGTATATTGTAGTATAACAGTATAATATATTATAGTATAACAGTATAGTACGTTGTAGTATAACAGTATAGTGCATTATAGTATAACAGTATAGTACATTATAGTATAACAGTATAGTACTTTATAGAATAACAGTATAATATATTATAGTATAACAGTATAATATATTGTAGTATAACAGTATAGTACGTTGTAGTATAACAGTATAGTACATTATAGTATAATAGTATAGTACATTATAGTATAACAGTATAATACATTATAGTATAACAGTGTAGTACATTATAGTATAACAGTATTGTATATTATAGTATAACAGTGTGGTACACTAGATTATAACAGTATAGTACATTATAGTATGATAGTGTGGTACATTATAGTATAACAGTATAGTACATTATAGTGTAGCAGTATAGTTCATTATAGTATAACAGTACAGTACATTGCACTACACTACATTTTAACAGTGTGGTACATTATAGTATAACAGTATAGTACACTATAGTATAACAGTGTGGTACACTACATTATAACAGTATATTACATTATAGTATAACAATTATTGAAGGGTTGTATATTATAGTTTACCTGCGTGTTTCTTTAAAGTGTGTAACATCATATTAACAGGGGTAGGTGAATTTCTTGGCCGTAGTCTAGGACTGTAAATATGTGCAGCTCTACAATACCGCACAAATCATCACCAATAAAATGTCGCTGCCTATAACTTTCTTCATAAGCACAGTTATCATATTTCTCAGAGACCACATTGATTTCTGTATTCAGGTTTTATCAGTCAGCTATGATTATAACTTTGTCAGTAACCATGGAGTTACAGGTATTTGAAATGCAAAGAAGCAACCTTATCTCTTCTTTTTTACGCATGTCGACAATGATTTCATCATTTGTTACCGATGTATTATTCTCATATTTTATAAATGAGCAGACGAAGAATATAATTGTTTCCATGTGAACTAACTACAGTAATTTGTTGCCATATTCAGTCACTTCTAATATTCTCTAAAACAAAGATGGAATTATGCCAGGATTTAAATCTGTCAGATGTTTGTAATCTGAGACTAATATATAGGACTTGCCTGAGGTAACATGTCTACGTATGTAATACATGTTGTTGTTTTGTTTTATCTTGACCAATATGTGTTTATTTCTATAAATACGCAATGATCATTGAAGCGGAATCATGTTAATCATGTCCTGATAAAAGGTGAAAGGTCAATTTGTGAAATCAGTGTTTGAAATTTCAGTTATCAATTACCAGTATGAAAACTAGTCCTAATTACGACAGTAGATTACAGTTAACTTAAGTTCATACTGTCCGGGTTTTTTCTGCCATGTTCTTGTCCCTTTCTCGTCATTGTTGTCTACTTTCTTTTATACCAAGCTGAATTACCGTCATGAAATTGTTACAATAACTTTATGTCTATGTCATCATCAAAATATAATTTATCAGATAAACAAATATCTTATGACAATACAAAATAAAAATGATGAATACAATTATAAAAAATACAAAATTGGACGAAGTCTGACAGACACGATTGACTTGTGGTCCGTTACTCGCCATAATTCTACCATATTTAATCTGTTCCCTTCCTTAATTAATTATGCTTCCGTAATTTGACGGTAAAATACTTGCAGTTTCTTTTCTATCTTCTTACTTTTATTATGTTTACAGCATGAGTTGTTCATAAGTGTTTTCTCCGATGTTTCATTTAGCAAATTTATGTATTGCATGGCCTATATCAATCAAACAGAGTGTTCCACGCTACATTGTGATGTTTAAAACGATCTTCCCATCTATCAATGAACACACAAACACCAGTATACAGAAGTGAGACCAGTACATGGACCTACACCTTATCATTGTCTGATCGATATAGTGTTCTCATGTAAATCTTACTTGGTGGTATAAATAGTTAACGATGTAGATAAAAGTTTCCAACTGATATTGTAACTGACTGCACCCTTTGTGTGGGTGTCAAGAAATTATCTGTTTTTAGAGTCAATTACGAAATTGGAAAATCTTTTAAAAGCCTTTTCATTTTCTTGAAATCATGCTAAATTAAGTATTTATATGATGTTTAAAATCAGATTTTATCTTCATCAAGATGCTTGACAATTAATTCTAAAACGGTCTTCAATGTTTTCAACGTAAAGCAACCCATACGTTATTCTACGATAAAAACAATTGGCTGTTTATCCAAACAGTCATGATTAATATCGCTTTCACATCTCAACCATCACTGTTGGTACCACGTTCCTATCCCAACTATCACTGCTGGTACCACGTTCCTATCCCAACTATCACTGCTGGTACCACGTTCCTGTCCCAACTATCACTGCTGGTACCACGTTCCTATCCCAACTATCACTGCTGGTACCACGTTCCTATCCCAACTATCACGGCTGGTACCACGTTCACATTCCAGTCGTCATGGCTGATATCAATCGTCACTAATACTGAGAAGTACGCTTGATTAAATATTACAGATATTGCTGTGCGAAGTGGTCTACCGGTTCACGCAACAATTTCTGTGTTATCATTTGTTTGAAGAAACTTTTTTGCTTGGAAATTGTTTAGTGTAGACTCTAATATATTGATGTGTATGCTTTCAGTTATTCGTCCACCCCCTCCGGCGTATACAGAGGCTCTGAATTATCCAGCTGAGTGCATCTCTTCTCCAGCGTTTGCAACATTCAAAAGACCAGCATTTATATTAGCGAGTAAAAATAGAATTGGAATACTGTGTAATGAAAAAAGTGATCTTAAGGAAGTGTTTAAAAGACATGCAGTTAACAACAACATTTATGAGACTATACCAGGTGACAACAGCGTGTTCAATTATGTATCTGGACATATTTATAACAACGTGAAATCGGGCTCGCGCCGGAAGTTGAAATATAAGTATAACGTGAAGCATAAATCTTTTGGTGGTAAGCCTCTAATTGTGCTAGAGGCAATACCAGAAACACTGGCGTCGTCACAGGAACCCATGGGAGTTAAAACATATGCACGGTTGGAGGTGATTGAGCCGGGCACTGAACTCGTTGAAGGATCTAGTATGGGCGGAGTTGCGCGTGTAAATGGGTGTGATGATGGAAGTTTAGGCAGACACGAAATTCACTCCAATGGTAAAGCTGTGCTTGTTCCAATAAATGGTATTGTGACTAATGATAGAATGATTGTTGAATCGTTGTTATGTGACGTAGGGGATTCTAATATGGATGAATGGAAACCTGACGGAAGTGATTCTCCACTTCCTTCTCCTCCAAGTGATATCTCATTAGAAACATCTATTGATATGGACAGAGATGAACAAGTTAGTGCAGATCTTGAGAATCTAAATCAAGCTTTAGAACACGAGGCTAAATGTGCTCAGATTGGAGAAAATACACCTTTACTTAATGAACCCAATGCTCAAAGTGTTCAAAATGATAAAAAGAAAGATATAGCGTATTCAAAATCACACAGAAAGTGTGACGGTGAAACAGAGTATGCCGATAGTGGATATTCTGAATCGAACAGAATGGAGTTTAAGGAACACGTGACAGATTTGTCTGTTGATCAGGTGATTTATTCTGAACCAGAATATTCATCGTCAGATGTGTCAATTAAATGTTCCGGAAAATCGCCGCACCGAGCATTAGATAAAAACCAAAGAACTTTAAAACGAACGAACAACGGAACTGACCACACTGTATATGAACTCAGTCCGTCTGATTCTTTCTATAATTCTACCGATAATATGCAGTCTGTCGACAAACGACAGTCAATGATAGAAAGTGATGAAGGTATCAACAGATTAGATCGGAGTTCGTCAAGTCTAACAGAAGGTCAAATGTCAAGGCAGCCTTTAAGTAGTGAGGCAAGTGCCTCCATTGCCAAACCTATGGTTTTCTGTGCGGACGATGATAAGCCATCGTCTAGATCTTCAGAACTCCCACCTGCTATACCACAGGTAGAACTGGATCCTGATTTTATCTCTAATCCAAGTTCTAACAAAATAGACGGACCTGAAACCATTCCAGCACAATTGGTGGGTATACATTTATACAATCTGAACTAAGGTTTCAGTAACACGGGGCAAAAATAATATATTTTTACTTTGATTTGTTTTATCTGTTAATTTGTTGCTGTCGTAGTATACGTACCAAAGAAAATCCAGACAATACCGATTTCAAATAATAAACGTCTTTCTCTAAGTTACTAAATGGTGAGATGCAAAAGGTCTGCACGTGACATCTCTTGACCAATCAAAACCGGAGATATAATGGTGGTCAGAAAACCACCGATTACACTCACATTTATTATTTCACTTAAACGGATGATTATAGATGTACGCAGAGTTTATTCACATACTATATCTAACGTAAATACTTAACTTCATTGTTGCTTAGTTACAAATTGTTTTCTTCGGTCAACCCTGGATATCACTATTTGATAGCAGTTATATAGCTTTATTTATTGCATGTATCACATTTTTTTATGTTATCAATGTTGTATAATTGAGATACTTTCTTCTAAATACTTGCCGTGAATTGCTAGACATATTGTGGTACTAACGGACATTGAAAAATGAACGTTTGGACTGAAAGGAAGTGAAAAGTACTAATTATATATCTTGGACGGCTACATTTAAAGGGACGAACTGAATGTCACGACTAGGCATTCTCTGTTTATAAAGTAAACGCCAGTCTTAGTACAAATAATATTACATTACTCATTGTATAAGAATGTTAGACTGTCATATTTTCTCATGAAATTCTCACCTGAATATTACCGTTAAAACAACCCATAAAGAAACTTCTGTTTTATGAAGTGATATTCTTACATAAGTGGTTATTTATTACTTATATACAATCAGTGTCTGGGTTTGTAGAGTGAAGACTGATAAACATGTTAAATAACAGCTTTTGTTTAAATTGAATTTATTAATCTGGTATTATACTGAAGTAAGTTTTATGTTATCTGACGCGATGACAATAAACACAGGGAGTTAACAAAATACACGTGGTTTAACTGAAATATGATTATACTGGACATCTGTATTAATACTGTATACATCTGTATTAATACTGGAGATATCTGTATTAATACTGGCGATATCTGTATTCATACTGGAGATATCTATATTGATACTGGAGATATCTGTGTTGATACTGTAGATATCTGTATTGATACTGGAGATATCTGTATTAATACTGTAGATATCTGTATTGATACTGGAGATATCTGTATTAATACTGGAGATATTTGTATTGATACTGGACATCTATATTGATACTGGAGATATCTGTATTGATACTGGAGATTATTAATACCAGTATTAATACCAGAATGAGATTGTACGTTTTATAGTCTCGGACTCAGAACTTCATAGATTGAAACTAGAAATAGCAAAGGTGGTTGGGGTGTTCGAGAAAATAAACTCTAAATAAGTGAACTTGTAATTGTTTATTTTTAGTTACTGGGTAATACTTTCACTACGACTTGTACATTCGTGAATACTAAGTAACTAGGGCAGCACTGACGTCTTGTGTTCTAATAGCTAAATACACTGTCAGTGCCATGCATTCTCTATGATAGCCTCCATCTTATATCTGTAAGATATAAATATATATGTTAATCAATATAACGTAAGGCAGAATTAATGAAGTGATTCATCAGGTTTATGATCATACGTGTCTATCCTTCAAAGTTTAATACAGCGTTATGATGTTGTTATCGTAAACATAAACTTATCTAACCAGTACAATACCTAACTTAAACCGATATAAAGGCTAATAATTACGCAGAGTCATTATTTTTATCAGAAAATTGAAACTGCACACCACGGGAGCTTAAATTTATGAATCAAGGTTCTAAACCATTTGGAAAATTGATGGAACTGGGGTATAAGGCCTGCAAAGGCACAAAAGCAGAAAATAACAAAATACCACTAAACAAAACGGAAAGCGTGTTCTAACTGACTAGCGTGTGAACAATATTGCATAGGACATACGACAGATATTACAAAATAATGCATGAACATACAACAAATACATAACGCTGAAACAAATGAAATTAAAAAAAGATGAATAAATGACAATACCTGCAAAAGCACAAACGTAGAAAATAACACCATTCAACAGAACGGAAAACGTGTTCTAACTGACTTGCGAGTGAACAGTAGTGCGCAAGCGGAACATACGTACGGTGTACTAAATTCCGGTATGTGCAGGGACGGCAGGTGATATGAATGATGAGTTTTAGGGAGCATGAGGGGTGACTATGAGGTAACACACATGTTGACAAAACAAATGACAAAACAATAATACATATGGCAAAGAATAACCGTCATTACTAGTAATAGTACTAATAGTTACTATAAGTAATAGTACTAATAGTCACTACTAGTAATAGTACTAATAGTTACTATAAGTAATAGTACTAATAGTCACTACTTGTAATAGTACTAATAGTCACTACTAGTAATAGTACTACTAGTAATAGTTACTACAAGTAATAGTACTAATAGTCACTACTAGTAATAGTTCTAATATTCACTACTAGTAATAGTACTAATAGTTACTACACGTATTAGTACTAATAGTCACTACTAGTAATAGTTCTATTATTCACTACTAGTAATAGTACTAATAGTTACTACAAGTAATAGTACTAATATATACTTCTATCAATTTACCCTGCGACATTACAAAAAATGGTGAAGCAGAAATAAGCAGAATTCCGTACATAATATACCAAACAAAACGGCGGAACGAAAAAAGTATAAAAATCTTGTGAATGCATCATGTTAGAGAAATATATCATTATATGTGCTGTGATCGTTGTGTTATATATTTCAGATCCTTGAAGATACAAGAACGTATTACCGTCGGAAAGCTGCTGACAGAGGAACATTGTATTGTGCTGCCGGCGGTATCACCGTCGTGGCGACCATAGTCTTTTTGCTCATTTATTTTTCATGAACAGTTGTTTTCCTTATTTCTATTTCTCATTGTTTGCATTTTGTATATTATTGAAATGCATGATAAATATTTCCAGTTTGAAATAAAATGTTGACTACAAACTCCACGCTGTTTTATTAGTGAGTGACAAGGGTAAGTTCACGTAAGCATGCTGTGACGGTATATGTAATGGTAGATGACTGATGTAATGATATTATCGATAATATGCATTCGACTGTGGACACTTGATTAATCTTTGACTTACACAATATACTTCCACTAAGTAATAATATAAATAAGACATACTTAAAACATACAAGTCCTGACAAACTCCCGTATAGTACAACCACAAACAAATTTAATTTTCTAACCTTTGAATTGAATTTTAAGTTAATTTAATACAGCAAGTGGAAACTTAAAGGTAACTAAAACTGATATAGTCGACCATTCTGAGAGGATTCTATGAAAGTACCATGAAACTAATGTTTGTTTCTATTATTGTGTTTAACTCTGTTCAGTATTTAACTAAGCAAGTGGATAAAAAAATATTAGACTCAGTTCAAACCGTGTGAAGGATGCAGTATGTATCTGTGTTGAGTTTGTTGACATGTCTGTTAGTTACTTTTCCTTGTTTTATTTATAGGAGAAAAGTTTCCTTATAACTTATTCCCCCGGACTGTTAACCGTTGCTAAGGAAACGGACTCTTGATGTATGTCTAGTCTACAAGTAATCTAATCAATCTGGTCAGGTTGTTTTTTATTTATTGATATGTATACAGACATTTCACATGAACTTCGATCACATACATTGGGTATTTCGAGAGAATTAATGTAAAATCTTAGACAGGATGATATAATGTTTAGTTCACACAATAATGTCCTGTATTTGATAAATAAAATAAGCATAAAAGAGAAAGTAAGAAACAAATTTCCAGAAAAATACCTCAGGCAATAAACTCGACCTTTCTTAGCCGCCTACTAAAGTGCTCACACAATTAGCACAACACAAACAGATATTCTCAAACATTGAATGTAACACACAGGCAAACAAAACATGCAAGAAAGCACCACGTGATCGTCATGGAATGGTTTAAAACACGAAAAAGTAAATAGAACGCATATAGTAAGTACTGCCGGAGACTTGTACAAAACAAACAATTCACAATGATGTTTTATCTCGGAAGTGAATTCATGATAAGTATGTATAAGTACAGTCAAACTTCTGAATACCGCACTCCCATGTGACCAGCAGAAAAGTCTGTTTTTTGGAAGTTTTGAACACTTGTACGAGTGTTCTGATGAAACGTCCTCTTAATTATTCGGCATCAGTTGCTGTACCACCAATTACCCCGTTATTAAATACACTTACACATATAGTATACATGTTAATTAAGTCCAAATTTTCATAAATCCATTATTTTACTAGACATGTTACAAAACTTCGATTTTTTGTTTTAACACAAGTCAAAGTAGGCTGTCACTGCTAATATGTTGACAATAACACTTTGTACCTTTGGTTGTATTCAAAAGTTTGTATGGCTTAGTTTTCCCAAGTAAAATGTGTAATAAAAGCTGAAGAAAGCGAAATCTTTCCGGAATTCGTATTTTCAACATTTCGGTATTTAAATTTATAATCTGTACAGAAAATAAAAGGAACACATTGAGACTAAGCAACTTGTC
Organism: Lutraria rhynchaena; assembly: GCA_008271625.1. NCBI lineage: Eukaryota > Metazoa > Mollusca > Bivalvia > Venerida > Mactridae > Lutraria > Lutraria rhynchaena. Next base: position 2,331,717 of record VIBL01000065.1, read on the forward strand.
TGATTTTCGGAAGTTTTCCCGTCTTGGAAGGTTCGATAATCGGAAGTTACATTGTACACACGATGTGAATTGGGATAATACTCGTATGGAGTAATTCTACCTTCCCGGACATGTCATTTCGCTTTCCGTTAGATTTGTTAATTATCACTCTTTCCAGCTATATTAATTGTGAACAAACTACCAGAAAGAAGCTCAAACAGAGATGTTTGTATGAAGGTCCGTAAAGCTAACCAGTAAAATATCCAGTTAAGACTTAACCATTTAACCAATGTTTGTTAGTTTGTTTGCTGTTTGTTTCTTGTTTTGTAATTTACATCTTTGTGTATATAAATATAAATAGACATGGCTTAGCTAAGGTTAACATTTTCAACTGACAAATTACAAACAGTACGTGTCGATCATTGCCTTAAACGGCTGGCAGTAAAAAAACAATTGGTAGGATTCTACAATTTTCTCCACAAACAAGGGATTATAAGATTTTTCAAGTTTTATAAGCGGTAATTTAACAAAGAAATAAAACACACACAGTTTGTGTAAAATAACATCAAATTGAAAGTTAAACCATTATTACTAGTTTTTTTAACTTTACATGAAAAGGTTATTGGTTAAAGGGAGATAACTCATTTCTATCGTTATATTTTGGTTTAGATAGTAATTCCATAAAACATCTATTTTTGTGCTATTTGTATGTATTGTTTTAACGTATATTTGCTTGTGTTTGTTGTTTAGCATCAATTCGTTTGAATTTGTCATATTAAGATGCATTTGTTTGTGTTTGTTGTATTAATCTCTATCTGTTTGTGTTTGTTGTATTAATCTCTATTTGTTTGTGTTTGTTGTATTAATCTCTATTTGTTTGTGTTTGTTGTATTAATCTTTATTTGTTTGTGTTTGTTGTAATAATCTCTATTTGTTTGTGTTTTGTATACCGATCTATTTGTTTGTGTTTTGTATACCGATCCATTTGTTTGTGTTTGTTGTATTAATCTCTATTTGATTGTGTTTTGTATACCGATCTATTTGTTTGTGTTTTGTATACTGATCCATTTGTTTGTTTTTTGTATACCGATCTATTTGTTTGTGTTTTGTATACCTATCTATTTGTTTGTTTTTTGTATACCGATCTATTTGTATGTGTTTTGTATACCTATCTATTTGTTTGTGTTTTGTATACTGATCCATTTGTTTGTGTTTTGTATACCTATCTATTTGTTTGTGTTTTGTATACCGATCTATTTGTATGTGTTTTGTATACCGATCTATTTGTTTGTGTTTTGTATACTGATCCATTTGTTTGTGTTTTGTATACCGATCTATTTGTTTGTGTTTTGTATACCTATCTATTTGTTTGTGTTTTGTATACCGATCTATTTGTATGTGTTTGTTGTATTATTATCTTTATCTACTTGTTGAAGTAAGGTCACTAAAATGTCGTTAATGTTTCTTCAGTACAGAGATATCGAATCAACAAATTTTGGATGTGGGCATTTTATCAAAATGAAAGAGAAATGAAATTTGGTGTTAATACTGTTGTCTGTTAAAATTGTTATCTGTTATAAAATCTGTTATATATGTATTGCAAATAGTTAAATGAGTATCCCATATAGTTCTATGTGTATTGCAAACAGTTATATGTGTATTGCAAATAGTTATATGTGTATTGCAAATAGTTATATGAGTGTCCCATACAGTTATACGTGTGTTCCAAACAGTAACAATAATATCATAGTATTTAATCAATGCTTTTATTTTAACAATAAACCAGTAACAACAGCAACAACGTAACTATTGAGGTAAAATATCAATACAATGTACGTACAAAAAATGTACGTTATTTTACAATATTTTCATTTATAGTTGGTGCATAAATACTATACATATATACATATATACAATTCAACAAGTAAATGGTGTAACACGATACATCACTTTCCTTTGTTGAAATAATGTTGTTAAATCAATCCTGTTCTACCCTGTCACTAACCAGCGTTACATTATATGTAAATGAATAAAGTAGAGTACTAGCATAGTGGATAACAGGTCGGTCGCTCTATCCAGAGGTTGTGAGTCAAATACAAACACACGACCTCGTGTACTTAAAAAGGTATTAGTGTTTATTTCGAATGCCGACTACACGCCAGAGCGATTTAGACATTTCTCTTATCAAATCCAGACACAGAACATTAAAAAAACTGGACCTGAATAATAAACTTTTACCGCGGAAATGTTGATGCATTTAACGCCTTATTAATATTATACTAAATATAAAGAGAAAAAAAAGAAAAGAAAGACGCTATATTGTAAAGAGACTGACAATGTTTAAGATTATTGTAAGACACTGGGTGACTGGAGAAGAACGTTTTCAGTGTTCTAAGGATTAACATTTTCCATATCCGGCTTGACCGATAACGATCTGTTCCACAATAAATCCTTCAAATAATCTCATCCAGATACGTCCGATTCTTTCATTGTAGTTTGGAACATTTTCCTTCATCAACGATCTCATGGCATCACCAAGGAACTGAAACGTTTCCATTATAAATGTATTATGGATGGTTGATGGTTGTTATTCGACTTCAGCAGAAATAGTCTGCTCCTTAGGATGTGCTTTAAATGTCAAAGTAAATTTGTAAAAATTACGGCCCGACAAATACGACACATACACGAGATATCATCTCATATAGGTATGCAGTCATATAGTACTGGTGGTTTAGTTGATGGAAAGGGCCTCATCTTGATCGTATGCCTGAATAAGTGAAAGACTCGAGCAACAAAGACCAAATCGACCAATCATTTCTCCCCAACATGTGAACTGATGTTTGTATTAATACGCATGTATTATGTTAAAATTATGTCGTGAACATAACGATGCATAAAGAACAGATACTTACTGGGAAGAATTTTGACGGAACATTGTAACCTTGTTCACCATGACGACCACCAAGTTGTTTCAACATTGGTACCACTTCTTCCAGGTTGTCAAGGTTATCAACAACCTGTAAACATTGTTTGTAAACATATTTATCAGTGCACATTGTCTGTAAACCCTGTAAATGTACGTCTTGACAACTTATTGTCAACAATTGATATAAAATTAACTTTATCATGAGCAGCGTTCATACAGAGACATGTTTTATGAGTATTGTTCTCGTCCTGTTCTGGTTAAATCTATTATTTCCGAGTTTGTTCTTCCTTGTTTGATATTTATATGTTTTATGTTATGTAATGCGACATGATATTTTTTCTATGTGGTGTAATATGTTATGTGTTTTATGTGGTGCAATTTATTATGTGTTCTAAGTGGTAGAATTGATATACCAAAGCACATAACAAATTCATTTACAGTGAACAAGATAAAGGTAACATTTGTTTTCACCGTTTACTTTATATTCTTTCAGAATCGTTACCTTGGTAATGTACTTGATGACCCTTGTCACGTGGAAGATTAGACGTGAACTGTTTTGCATTTGAGAGGTTGAACTTCCCTGAGCAAATGTGAAGATTGACTGGGTTTCTGGATGTTGCGCGAACATTCTAGAATGAAATTATGTAAGTTTATGAATGAAACTTGCATACGTTATGCAAAACGTTTGAAAGATTTATATCAGGTAATCAAAATGCTTCTAAACACGATTTTCAGCTAAATCAATTGTGAGTATATTAATCCGTGTACCTATGTATAAATGACAAATAATTTAATGTATCAAGGCTACATATAACACATTACAATATTCAGTACAATATTCAGGGACAAACAGTTAATATGAGCACATGTAAACAACCTTAGTAAATCTTGGTACGTATTAAGACATGTAAAAATCACCTTAGTAAATCTAGGTACTTATTAGGTCATGTAAACAATTATTTAAGTAAAACTTGGTACATTCTGCTTACCAAAATATATTTCACTTTTTCGATATGCCTACTCACTTGATTTTAATCCAGGCGTGATGTTCAATTCAGTTAGTTCCTATAATTCATTAATTCATTAAAGAATAGAAATTGTGTTAATTCATGTAATACGAAGCACCTTTGGTTTCGAATAAGACTCAATGATTGTACATGTATTTACCGTGTGAACATATCATACTCAATGATTGTACATGTATTTACCGTGTGAACATATCAGACTCAATGATTGTACATGTATTTACCGTGTGAACATATCAGACTCAATGATTGTACATGTATTTACCGTGTGAACATATCAGACTCAATGATTGTACATGTATTTACCGTGTGAACATATCAGACTCAATGATTGTACATGTATTTACCGTGTGAACATATTAGACTCAATGATTGTACATGTATTTACATTGTGAACATATCAGACTCAATGATTGTACATGTATTTACCGTGTGAACATATCAGACTCAATGATTGTGCATGTATTTACCGTGTGAACATATCAGACTCAATGATTGTGCATGTATTTACCGTGTGAACATATCAGACTCAATGATTGTACATGTATTTACCGTGTGAACATATCACATCCTCTCTGTGAAGGATCTCCAGCAACAAATGTATTCCAGCTCAGTCGCAGCAAGATTTTCTCGGCGCTCGTGAATGTTGGCAGGTGTCCACTGTTCCTTACACGGACCAGCTCCATCAGCCTGGTACAAAACAGAGATGTTCACAATGATTTCATTTCATGCTCGTAAATATGAATAATATAAAACATTAAAGAGTATTCATTAATGAGTATGAAGTATGAATATTCAATGTTAGCATTATCAAATACGGTCATAAACAAAAACACATTAATTAAAGGCCACAACTCATACAAAAGTTTTGCCTTCATTCAGCAAGTTTGAAAACAAATGAATAAATAAAATGTATTTACTGAATCAACATCTTCTCAGAGATATCATCAAACTGGTTTTTGCTCTGAAAATATAAATACATGTAACTATTTTTATAAACACGCATGTGCGATGAAATGACCACATTGTAGATATCAGACTTGACGAATCATTTGTTTTCGTCCTGAATGAAATTGTCCCCAAATCGCTAGCTGTGATATGTAAACTGTTATATTGAAATGATAATATTCTTCAAATAATTGTACATTGATAATACTTTATCATTGTGTCGGATGAGTAAATCTTATACAATCAAAAATAGTCCTTTAGACTTTAATGTATTACATGCCTTATGCTCAATTTTTTTATCTCAAAATGGAGCGGATAGATTTTGGACTTGTATAATTTTTATTGGTTTCCATGATGATAAAAGTTTTACAGTTTAATTTTTCAAAAACAATGACAATCCTTTGGGTTTTTTGTGTCTTTTAATTTGTTTTGAAGTCGTTGTGAGTAGCCAATTTTTCAAAGATTAAAGAAAAAAGGTGATACAATATCTACAGAAATTGATATTTAGCTTTGAGGGAATACGTCAGAAAAGTACAGTATTAGCGATGTAATATTTTTAAGCCAGACTTTGGTTTTATAGGCCGTCTGGTCCATGTCTCTAGTCTTGAATTAAAGCGGGCCAATATTAATATTTTTCGCTAACCTAATATCTAGTCTCAATATATCATTATATATACAAAATGAATACATGTATCTACTTTTCCATCGACAATGTATTCGTTAATACATAAATGTAACAATAACGACATTACGGCATAACATACATAGTTAAATCATACCAGTGTTGTATACTGAGTGTTTTTGTGATTTAGTACGAAAGTTTATCAATACAAAACATGAATCTCGTCAAAATAACGACTGCCTCTATAAGCTGTGTGTCCATGAAGAAAACGCTGGTTTTATGGATTATATATAAAACAATTACAAATTGTAAGAAAAATGTTCATATCGCGGTAATTCAAACTCATAACAACATTAAAATTGTGAAACAATTATCTTTCAGACAGTACAGACAAATATCTCATCGTTTAAATGTTTTGAATTGTTTAATTTAGATATGAAATTATGATATAGTCCATTACGTCTGTCTAATATTTTCATGATGGTAACAAAAGAATTCTAAAAACGGAACACAGTTACTGTCTTTCTTTTGTTTTCTTTGCGTTTAAATCAATCTATATTGAAATTCAACTTCGTTCAGGTTCAAGAAACACCATTTCGAAGACAATATTGAACAGAAACATTCTATCACATTGAATATGTAAAATTAGACAATGAACAATATATCCGTACAACAAACGACTTATTCAATCATATCCCCCTATAAAATGGGCGAAACAAATGTGTAAACTAAAAAATTTCAATGACAAAATGTGAACGTGTTCGTATAATGTTAAACAAATCAAATAAGAAAACGAACAATAAAACAAATGTGGTAGAATTAACTTACAGACATGTTGAAATTCTATGTTCACACTGCAGACAAGCACGATATGACAATGTTGTGGTGAACAGGAGGGTAACATGTCGGCTTAAATACCATTACAGACTATGTATCAACTGCCCAAACAAGTTTATCATACGAGTATCTTCAAAGTTGTAGAACTGGACAGTTTGACCTCAAACTTTTTTTGTATTCAAGAAATACCAGATCACAAAACGGTTACATGTTCTGAAATGAAAATAGTTTGTGAGTGGTTTGGTGAACATTGTGGTAAATGTTAAAAAGTCGACAGAATTATAATACAGTGTATTGCGACTTTGTATATTTTGTTTTTAAAATTGATTATACTAAAAGCAATATCTGTTGTATTTACACGAGGCCAGATTAGAAAACCCTAAAGGTGTATTAAAACAATGACTCGGGGTCAAGTAATAAAATACAAATAATTATCAGTATACACTAAAACGACGCTAATCACGACCACACTGCGTTCATGTTACCACTCTACACTTCACAAAACATATTTTTTTCGTAGTCGTCGGGGTTTATCCGTTACTTGAATCCTTGATACTTTCTGTATCTTTGGTCACATATAAGACTCTATACAATCGCAGTAAAATTCTATAAAATATTCATTGTTTCTAAAACAGAGCACACATGTTTAACACGTGAATCAGAGCACACAAGTTAAAAACTTCGTCGATTCAAACGATGAATTTATTCTTCAATTTCAGTTTTACGTTATTTGAAATGCATTAGAAATTAAAATCAAATTCTGCTTCAATCGACACAATCAAGTTATCAGTGTTATTTGCACGTATTTTAGGACAGAAATGTTGTTTGCAATGTAATTGTTTAGCATTGTTATCATGTCGATGCGGGTTCTATACCAAACTAGTCTGTAAATATCAAAAATTCGTACAGTATTGAATTGCTCACATGGTAAAATAAAATCATGAAAATTTTAAAATAAATTGATATTTACAAGTTTGTCTAGTTATGATAAATTTTGTTAATTTCTTATTAAAACCTGTTTTGTGAATACCTGTGTAACCTGACTATTGTAAATGAGTGGCTGTTTTGGTGGGGTGTCTTGCAAGGTGAACGACTTTATAAGCTGATAATGTTGTACTTCTTGACTTAGTATTCTTTGTAAAAGTTCAACAAACAGAATTCTAATGTTGTACATTATGATAATTATGAGAAAAATACAAGAATTTCTCGTTTTGTAAATTGTTTGAGTCGAGTCAACATAAACAGGATGTATACTTGTTCGGCGACTTTTGTGTCCTTTTATGACATGGTATAAAACCAGCACTTATACAGTAACACCACTCGACTCTGTATCAACATTTTCATCCACAGCGTCTTGACAGAAAACAACAAACAAATGGTAAGTGTTTCCATTTATGTTAATGTTTTATATCAAAAGTTTTAATTATTGTGTTTCATATGCTTCCTTTGTTAAACATTTAAGTTTGGTCACATATAGGACTCTATGTTTGTATCTTGTGTAATATGATTTTTTCATTGGTAGGATCGTTAGTCAAACTTAAAAATACATTTTATGTTCAATTTATTATCTAAAATTATTTAAAATTAGCTATGAACTGATAAAAATAAAACAAATGTAAATATTAAATTAATGTACCAACTTGTATGTACACCATGTTTAGGTTTGGGGCCAGATAGACGGTGTATTAACGTATCTGATATCTGTGTTTCAGCCTCTTTATCAGTGTAGTGCTGCCACATATGCTGGTAGGTAAATTGTATAATTGTTGTTCTTAAATATACGCTAAACAGAATTGCTCTCATAATCCATCGTTCAGCAAGAATTAACGCATGTAGTATGTGTTATATTGTTAAGGATGTGATAATCTCCATTACTTCAATTATGTCTATGTATCCGTTTCGTTTTTCTATTTTGTCCATTGTAAAATGAAATATTAATAAACCACGATTCCACTGTCCGTTTTTCTACTGTTTTGTGTAAATAATACATGAAGCATCTAATAGTAGTTGATGGTGTTTTAAACAATAACCAAACATTAATTGCTACAGTTAGACGCGACATTATTATTGTTTTGTACGTATGTTTTCTTTTTTTTGACGCTTTAACCTTGGTCTCCCATTAGGAAGGTTCTACTTTCCACGCCGGATTCTGTCATAAGAAACCTTGTATTATCGTGACTTTCCTCGTTCTGTTGGCTTTAGTTTATCGTTGTATAAATTCCAGGCTTCCTATGTTTCTTCAACAATAATTCCAGCAATGGATTAATGGGACGTAATGAAGTTAGAGCAGCTTTGAATCGTGCTGGTGCCAACCCAACCAGTGCTGAACTTCAACAAATCATTGACCTGGTCAGTGTAGACCGTAAGTATATAAGACTACATGTAGTGTTGTCCACTGTATATTCTCTCAAGTTTATTGCGCAAAGCTTGGCATTGATGCGATTAATTCACTGCTTTATACAACAAAATCAATTTGAACAAACTGCTTCAGAACTACAGACCATTTTAATGTTGTATTATATGAATTACATGCGGCTCGAAGATTCACTCACGGGTACTGACTGTGACATTATTAAACCAAGGGAGGTAACTACTACTACCTCTGTACCCTGAACGCGAATAGTTATTTCAGACCCTCCGCCGGTAAAAGCATCATGCTGATTTAAGCATGGTTTGCGTATAAAATCACACAATTTAGTAAAACATGATTGAACATTGTCGAAATAATTCTCTTTTTACTTCATCTACAAAACGTTATCTGGTAAATCAAATATTCATTAATTTTAACACGTTATGATTTTTAATAGGCGTATTATTAATAAATTAAAGCTTCAACATCAATAACGTGTTTCCGAATTGTGTCATTGTTGGAGGTTGTCTACTAAAAAATACAAACATATTGAATTTCTTTCGTGTTTATTCCTGAAAAGTTCTAATTAAAACTGATATCTTAAACTTTAACTTACATTAATTAATTATGTAAAAGAGACGGGAAATCAAATTATTCAATACTTTTGTATAAAGCTATTTAAAGCGGAATATTTGTCCAATCGAGGGATGATCCATTTATGTACCTCAGCTTGTATGTATAAGATCGTGTTGAATCGTAAGTTCCCACGAGAATCTATGACTGTTTGTGATGAGTCATTCAACAAAAACCCTGTTTCATAACAAGTAAATGAAAACTATTAACCATATGATTTCATGTCTTGATGGATCTTAAACTTGTCCAACCAGCTGGGAATGCATAGATTAAATTACAAGTTCACAAATCTAGTGTACAGTCTATCTGTAAATGAAAACAAGTTATTCTTAAATGTATACCACTGAATAATTCAGTGCACTTTGATATAAACTCACAAAAATATATTATTATAAAGATAACATTTTGAGGTTTTAATATAATCAATGTTCTGGTATTAATAAAAAGATATTTGAAAATACGGTAGATCTATACATAGTGTGTACAGGTACATAGTGTATATAGGTACATAGTGGATAATGGTACATTGTGTATAATGGTACATAGTGTATATAGGTACATAGTGTATATAGGTACATTGTGTATAATGGTACATAGTGTATATTGGCACATAGTGTATATTGGTATATGGTGTATAATGGTACATAGTGTATATAGGTACATAGTGTATATTGGTACATAGTGTATATTTGTACATAATGTATATAGGTACATAGTGTATATAGGTACATGTAGATTGTGTATATAGGTACATTGTGTATATGGGTACATAATGTATATTGGTACATAGTGTATATTGGTACATAGTGTATATAGGTACATAGTGTACATAGGTACATTGTTTATATAGGTACTTTGTTTATATAGGTACATTGTGTATATAGGTACATTGTTTATATAGGTGCATTGTTTATATAGGTACGTTGTGTACATAGGTACATTGTTTATATAGGTACATTGTGTATATAGGTACATTGTGTATATAGGTACATTGTTTATATAGGTACATTGTTTATATAGGTACATTGTGTATATTGGTACATAGTGTATATTGGTACGTGGTGTATAATGGTACGTAATGTATATTGGTACATAGTGTATATAGGTACATGGTGTAAATTGGTACATAGTGTATATTGGTACATGGTGTATAATGGTACATAATGTATATTGGTACATAGTGTATATAGGTACATAGTGTATATTGGTACATGGTGTATAATGGTACATAGTGTACATAGGTACATTGTTTATATAGGTACATTGTGTATATTGGTACATAGTGTATATTGGCACATTGTGTATATAGGTACATAGTTTATATAGGTACATTGTGTATATTGGTACATAGTGTATATAGGTACATTGTGTATATAGGTACATAATTTATATAGGTACATAGTTTATATAGGTACATTGTTTATATAGGTACATTGTGTATATAGGTACTTGGTATATATTGGTACATTGTGTATATAGGTACACGGTGTATATATGTACATAGTGTATATAGGTACATTGTGTATATAGGTACATAGTTTATATAGGTACATAGTGTATATTGGTACATTGTTTATATAAGTACATTGTGTATATTGGTACATAGTGTGTATAGGTACATGGTGTATATAGGTACATGGCGTATATAGGTACATTGTGTATACAGGTACATTGTGTATATAGGTACATAGTTTATACAGGTACATAGTTTATATAGGTACATAATATATATAGGTAAACTGTGTATAAATGACGTATCATGTGCTACATTGCTTATATTCTATGCAGGAGTATTTCAGTCCTTACTGTTTAGCGTCTTTTTTGCAAAATTTTGCTGTTATTTACGTCATTTTCAGGTCCGCATTCTAAATATTGTAAACAATATATTTTTAGCAAACGGTATTTCCTGGCAATGTTTCATCGACTACGTCTCGAGTTACACCAAGTTCCGAGATCAGGAGGCGGAATATGCCGAAGCTTTCCGTATTTACGATAGATCCGGAAGTGGATCCTTGTCACGTGAGGACATCAAATACGTCGTAAACAAAACGTTCGGAATTGAGATAAACCTTGACAAGTTGATGGATGAAGTTGACACTAACCGAGATGGTACAATTGATTATGATGGTAAGTGATTTGGTAAATTAACATCGTGCATAACGTGCTAGATATCGTTCAAGCGAGCAAAATAGTGAGTTTAATTGTATCATAATGATTCCACGTAACGTACCTATAAATACATGTAGTATGCAATAAATGACGTGTCTGGATAGTTGCTTTTCTGTCTGGGTCTCCGTTTTCGTATAATGATAATGATTTAGAAAAAATAATAATGCTATGATAGTAATTTTATCTGAATTCATGGAAAACTTAAAAATCTATCGATGATTATTTTAATGGATTGAATACATATTCTTATTACTTTCAGTAACTTAAACCACCCATCCCAAATATGTCGAATATTGTACGTTGTAACAAAAACATTTTGAATTATCGATTTTTATTGACGATCAGCATGGGTCTTACCATTTAAATGATAATTTTATGAATATATTGTGATGGATATAATTATAAAAGGACAAAATAATATGCTAAACAGTAACACGATACTTGATTGAAGTACAATGTTATTGATGTGAGGTGTATGGACGTCTTGTCACCACGTTAAATACAAATTCAAACATGTTTACCAGAATGATAATGTAGACTTATAACACTTAGAAACTTCAGTAGATGTTCGTTTGACAGCTCCATACATGTCACAGTATTGCATGTCAAATTATCACGTGGCCTTACAGTGTCAGTATTTTAAAATACTCAATTATATTCAATGACATACTTTGTTTTATATAATTCTTTCAGAATTCTGTCAGATGATGGCAAAAAACGTATTGTAAAAAGGGCCTGGATATTTGTCCTCTGACCTAGATCCCTACACTATGAACCAAGACATCAATACAACAACGTGATCTGTTTATAGTACTGTGCAATAATACTCTATATATATATACGGTTAACCTGTCGTAGATTTATATAAATATAGTATACATGTGCAACAATATGATTCATGCTGTTGTTTATTCACAACTTACATTCACGTCGAATGCTTGGTTTAATATCTGTCACCATTGTGTTTTAGCAATATAACAATGCACCATCAGGTTGTGCTAGAATGGACGGGGTTCAATTGTATACAATGGAACTAGACTGTTTATGGGCTAAAACTTTTGACGAATCAAAATTACAATAAGCAACACAAACACACTTGTCTATATTAGATTTTAATATATTTGAGACTAAATGTAAAACATCATTATTCATCTGTAGTTTACACATACAAACATAAACAAACAAACATAAACAATACAAAAATAAACAAACAAACATGAAGTTTATACAGAAATAACAAACATCAGCACATTGATTTCTTCATAATCAACTTTAATACTTCTATAAACTAATGCATGTTGTTTTCATAATCAATTGGTACTTAGTTAATTAGAATACTTGTTGTTGGTAATACAGAGACAATTACACCTTCTAACACAGTACGTGTACAATGACGGAACAAACCAAATTGACTTTTTGCCGTGGTAAATGATACAGGACACGTGGATAGTCTGTCTATATGTCGTGTCTAGAGGACATTGTACGAGTGAACATAACGCCGTGTCAACAAAAATACTACACTGACATCAAAGCACGATAAAATAGTTCTAGTGTTGTATGATACAGATCTAGATAAAGTTAAATAAATACCATACATAAGTACAATGACCTGGATAAAACACACACACGTGTATCATGGACGAGATAATACAGTATTTATATCACAGTGTATATGTATAACAAGTCTAAAGCAGGAAAGAACTCTGTTACAAGAATTTATGCAAGAAACCACTTCCATGAAACACATAAATCGAGAACTAGAACGAAAGATTGGAAGTGGTTCTCGCAGTAGACTAACACGAACATGTTTACTTGTATCGGGGCATAGGTACCAACATATACATCTTAGTGAGCGTATATTTCCACATACACATATATCCTCTAATGATATAAACAATATCTCCATATCAGAATCCACATTTCAGGACATATAATATGTGACACACATAATTTTGAAACACTCAATCTTTTTGTAACTTTCTGTATTATATGTTGGTGGATTTTGCAAATAAGAATAAATGCAAATGGAAATAAAGTATAAACTGTCTATATACATATAACTTTTCAACAAGTAATCTACACTACCATATGAGGCGCGTGGCAGTGTAATTACGTACTGAGAGAAAACGAATGGGAGGGGTAATTCACCGTCTTTTTCACCCTTTTCTGCATTTACGCCTTCTATAGGCATATACATGACACTGATATACATATTCCAATTCAAAATCACATCGTACGTGTTTGTGACCCATTCGAAACGAATTGTTTTGCTGATTGAGTCACCAATAATTTACAGTCTTCATACTCGATACTTTCTGAACTTAAGGTCAGAGTAGAGTGAGATAGTTTCGTTATTAATTAATTAATATTATAATTTCACTTCTTGTCTCTGGATACAGCCCGACATTTAAATACTGGTAAATATAGAGGATATTTATTGTTGTATAACCTAGGGTCAACTGATGGCAACTCTTCATTTAGTGGAGGTAAGAAATGAACTCTTTGTAACATCGTAGTGAACAAAATGAAGAGGCCGGACATTGCGAAATCTTCACCTGGACATCGACGTCTGCCAACAGAAAATGGTATCAACCTGTATAACAAAATAAACACATCAGCTGAAGTAAGCCGTACTGTTGTATAACAAAATAAACACATCAGCTGAAGTAAGCCGTACTGTTGTATAACAAAATAAACACATCAGCTGAAGTAAGCCGTACTGTTGTATAACAAAATAAACACATCAGCTGAAGTAAGCCGTACTGTTGTATAACAAAATAAACACATCAGCTGAAGTAAGCCGTACTGTTCTATAACAAAATAAACACATCAGCTGAAGTAAGCCGTACTGTTGTATTAAATAATTGGAACATTAAAGACAAAGCTTTAATAGTATCATTGTCATTCAAAAGAGTGTCTATTAAGTCGGAACGTGCCACAAGTAATGTTCAATCAGAATTCATTAATTCAAAAGTATCGAAGTTTTAAGGCACATTTGCTGATCTATTGAGTAATTACAAATTGCTTTTACTGAAATGATACATCGCGGGACGTAGTCGTGACAGCTTACAATTATCCTGATATTTACCGTATAACAAGTGCCCTGGCGACACACAGCCGTATTTATAACATTGAAAACACATCTTAATTACAAAATGATTTTGGTCAAACATATCGTTTCATGCATGTAAACAGTAACTGTACATACGTTCGTCTGAGTTTGTGATCATGTGGAAGGAGGGTTCCTTCAGGTGTGAGAAAACGGTCAGGTCGAAAACACCAGGGATCACCCCAAACATCGTCATCATGATGTATGCTCCATATGTTAGGAAATATCTGAAAAATGATAAACCTTTCATTTCAGTCCATAGAACTTAACTAACCTAAGATAAAAAAAATGTCGTCAACTTTATAGTATTTCTACACACTGTAACTGTTTGAACGGCTAAGAACTGTTTGCATATGCGAATCATAAACAAAAGTGTGTGGTGTAACTATGGTCTTTAGATACGACTGCAGTATGCTAAAAATACTAGAGATAATGTCATTTGTGTTAATTTGTATAAATGGTTTGTACATTATTCTTATCATGTTTCACGTATCTATTAACGTAAATCTACGTAATATTCTGAAGGCCTAATATAAGAAGTAGATCTAGGTTAACTTACTCCTGAATTTTTCTCTATTACATAACCATCCAACATGACGTCATTATTGCACTTATGAGGTATTGCTAATGGTGTTTGACTAACATAACGTAACATTTCCATGACAACCGCGACTGTATATGGCATTTTTTCTCTATCTGTGGCTCTGACGTCAAGTCCACACCCGATGACGTCATCGATTTCAGCGTAAACACGTGACTGTATATCTTGATAATGGCACATAAGTAAAATCAACATTCGTATGCTTTTCATCATTTCTGTCATTCCTTAAATAAAACAAGATTTCATATTATGATGAACTAATTGAGACAATGTTAATTGTATTCGAAGAACACGTGCAGTTATGACGTTTAAAATACACTGAAAACGTCGTATCACAACTCTACAGGTAACATTATTATATATACTCGGACGCATGATTAAAATAAGCCTGTCGTTTTCCTCTGCGTCAATTATAAAGCGCAAAATCTCCAATGCAACACCCTTTGCTAGGTGCAAAATTATGCTGTTGTTGAGAGGTTGTAGCTCTAGAGAGGCTAAATTAATACAAATGTTGTTAAATCGTACAGAGGGAAAATCAAGCAGTTGTTGCAGGGAGGTTGTTGCTCAAGAGAGGGCCGTTCCGTAGAGGTTGCACCGTAGTACATTAAACGTTTGTTTATATTTTTATTACCGAATTAGGAAAGAACGCAAGCAACGTTTAAGTCATGTTTAGCTTAAACTTAATTCGATGTATCGGTTGACAATGTGTGGTTAATAGATTTTGTTTTCGTTGTTTGCGATTATATTTCAGTCACAAATCGAGTAGTTTTATTTATGAAACCACAGATATTACATCCAGTGGACGTATATCAAAACATAATGACATACAATAAAACTATTGAATTGTATGAAATATCTAATCCACACTAACGTAAACTATTGATAAAGACTTTAGTTGAACCATTAACTTTGCGACAATCATAATTGAACACATACTAGAAAGAAAATGATCACCGAAATATTCAGCACAGTAAACAAGACTATTTTGTCTAATACCAGGTAGATAGACCTACTCGAACTTATTGTTTCATTAATATACATTTGATTTACGTATTTTTGTTCAGATTGTGCACGTAAAATTTCACCACTCTTAGTATTTATAAGTGAAATTTTTAATCAACGAGTAGATTTATTAGTCAATATCTCTATGTTGCTAAAAATATTTTATACGTGTATTTTCATAAAAATTATAGACGATACTTACCAGCAGCAACTGTGTCATACATAAGTCCTTTAATGTAATCATCAGTTAGCCAACTTTCACCATTTGATTTTTCTTCATCTTTCTGTATTTTTAAGCAGACATCAACCAGTCCACGAATCTGTCCATCTACATAAGTTTCCTGACAAATTATTGAAATGTTTATAAGATTTTATCAAATCAATTACACATGAATTGTTACAGTTATCAAAAAATACAATTAACAGCAACGTACAGAAATAATGACGAATACAATAATGACGAAAAAAATACGTTTTTATCAGGGACAATAATATACAAACAGAAACAATAATATACAAACAGAAACAATAATATACAAACAGAAACAATAATATACAAACAGAAACAATAATATACAAACAGAAACAAAGATATACAAGCAGAAACAAAGATATACAAACAGAAACAAAGATATACAAACAGAAACAAAGATAAACAAACTGAAACAATGATATACAGACAGAAACGAAGATATACAGACAGGAACAATAGTGCACAGACAGAAAAAAAATAGACACAGTCTGAAACATGCCGTAGCTTCATTCAGACACTTAAGGCATATAATTTCATTTGAATTAAAATAGATCATGTAAAATTAATGTGGGGCAAAAATTGCGTAAAAAGAAACGAGTACGGACCGGTTGAAGCATTATTTGGACATTCTCTTTGTGTCATGAGTCTGATGTTTTTTACGACACAATAGCATAAACAAAACATGCTTAGTGGTATATAAAACAATATCAACGTACTTTTTGAGAATCGAAATATTTCCTAGCTACTCGGTCTCGAGCACAGACAGCATCACGGAAAATCCGACCATATTTGATTGGTAAAAATCTTAGGAACGGAAACATCTGTAATGGGGTGTCTATGCTTGGGTCTAGAAGAGTATACAATAAATCGATCAAATCCCACAATGCATTATGTTCAGGATCGTCTTCCGGTAGCGTCTCTCCAATCAACTAGAATACATGAAAATAATTATAAAGACCTATTTATTGATACAACGTTTAGAAATATAGGAATAGCATGAACTCATGGGATATACAGTCATGTGTTTTCATTTTTCACTTAAGGCTTTTGTGTATGCGACAAAATGTGCAATAAGTATGTTACAAGATACATTACATGTATGTGCTAAGATGTATTATATGGTTATGCTAAGATGTATTATATGGTTGTGCTAAGATGTATTATATGAAAGTGATAAGATGCATTACATGTATGTGACAGGGTGTATTATATGTATGTGACAGGGTGTATTATATGTATGTGACAAGGGTGTATTATATGTATGTGACAAGGTGTATTATATGTATGTGTGTTTTATATGTATGTGACAGGGTGTATTATATGTATGTGACAAGGTGTATTATATGTATGTGACAAAGTGTATTATATGTATGTGACAAGGTGTATTATATGTATGTGACAAGGTGTATTATATGTATGTGACAAGGTGTATTATATGTATGTGACAAAGTGTATTATATGTATGTGACAAGGTGTATTATATGTATGTGACAAGGTGTATTATATGTATGTGACAGGGTGTTTTATATGTATGTGACAGGGTGTATTATATGTATGTGACAAAGTGTATTATATGTATGTGACAAAGTGTATTATATGTATGTGACAAGGTGTATTATATGTATGTGACAAAGTGTATTATATGTATGTGACAAGGTGTATTATATGTATGTGACAAAGTGTATTATATGTACGTGACAAGGTGTATTATATGTATGTGACAAAATGAATTGTATGTACGTGACAAAATGAATTGTATGTATGTGACAAGATGTGTAACATGCACGTGACAAGATGAAATACATGTATGTGATAAGATGTATTATATGTTTGTGACGAGATAAATTATATGTATGTGATAAGATGTGTTATATGTATGTGACAAGATGTGTTATATGTATGTGACAAGATGTATTATATGTATGTGACAAGATACATTACATGCACGTAACAAGATGTATTACAAGTATGGAACACTTAAATATGCACTCATACAATAGTATGTGTACATAATAGATAATTAATCATATTTATCAACTTACCAGTTTAGTGAACAAATTGGAGAGAAAGTTAGTCACGTGAATATGGCAGTCAATATCGCCATTTGAACACAATATTTGATCTACAGTATTTGATATTTCATATTTTATCAAAGTATTCTTGTTCGATATTTGATAATTCAAACAATTACGAACGATATTTTTTTGCTGTTGACAGGTTTGTGTGAAATTGTTATTAAATGAAAATCCATAGTTTTGAAGCACGTATTGTTGAAAGAAAGGTGACAAGCGACCATCAGCGCAGCTTTCTTTACTTAACATTGTCTCAACAGTTGATAGTGAATTCAACACAATGATGTTTTTATTTAGAACTTTGAATTTCGTGAAATTTCCATGAAATTTATGAAATTTATGAAAATAAGAATGTAACTTTCCAGTTTCAACAATATCCAGGGGTATTTTTAACGTTTCTTTGTTTCGCTGTTTATCATATAATGGTTCTTCTCGCGAGTTCGTTATCACACTTGTAGTCACAGAGTACACGCCTTTCCTTGTTCCAACACCGGAACATAACGGAGGTGTAGGTTTTAACAATGTCCGTAAAAACTTCATTGAAATTTTCATATTCCAACTTCAGTTAATACACCTTATACGCATATACCGATTGTTGAATAAAACATAGGCTTTTATCAATAGTCTTACATTTATTTTTTAAGAAAATAGTGTATTGACACCACAAAATGTTTTTTCAATATTTGTTTAAAGTATAAAAGCAAATCAGAATCAAGTCAGACATCTACATAGAATGTTGGAAAAGTTAATTTAGCACTATTAAACATTCTAAACAGTTACGTATAAGTTTGTCCTAACAAAGTTGATCACATTAAAAATTACGAAATAAGTGAATATAATTAATCCTGTTATTTCAACGAGGGTTTAACACATAATTCTACAACGCATTTCGTTTATAAACTAATCGGACAACTAGAGATTTTTCTAATAAGCTTATACATTTTAACACGACAAGTTTTATACTTTATCTCACACGAACCGTGACGATTCAACCCGTTATATGACGCGGGTACTCCGCCTTTTATAAATAATTATACAAAATACGAAATAACGTTTTGTTGTGACGACGGTCATGCTTTCTGTAAAAAATCAATTCTTCATTTCAAATGAAAATTCATTGTCCGATTTTATGACTGAAAACCACTCCTTTATCTGTGGAGAAAATTAGAACTAATTATAGGCTCATGTGAGACCTCGTATAAGGGCTGTATGTACAATAACTCCGGTATTTAAAATTACGAAAAAGAATTCGAATAATTCAGAACAAAAATCGCACTGCCCACTCCCTAAACTTAGCCCCTGTCTTTTTTTGCATAATGTTCACCTCAATCTTGAAAACTGTCTGAGGGTTTCGCAACATTAGATGGTATAATAATACCAGTCAAAGTTGATTCATCGACGTAAATTCATTTCAACCGCCTACATACTACAAAAAATGAAGGTTATTATAGATGTTTGAGAATAAAATCTCTCCTTACCGACAAGCCAATCAAAGTGCCATTTACTTGTATTATGCTACAATTATTTTTGTGACCGCAAACACGAATAGTATTTGTTAATAAGCTAAAAGATGAAAGGTAAATACCAGACATTTAGCAATAATTATTGTTCAGGTGCTCAGGATTGATCAATGCATTAAAACAGATGCAATATTTGAACATAACACAATGATCAAAAGTTTTGTCTCGTGATTTATGTACGAATAATTAAAGTCAGTAAATGAACACACGACGACGTGATGACTGATGTTCTGAATTATGATTTATAGGATCACCCTACTTACATGTTTATAATCACGTGACAGATGAACACGTCACGTGATATCTTACATCATTAATAGTTCTTGTTACAACACTGAAGGTAACAGTATAACATTGATGTTTTCTGTTTTCGTGTTGGCGCTATCGCCTTACACAAAAACTATGTAAAGCTGGACATGAATGGCTAAAAGTAGCAAGATAACGTCATGAATTTGTTTTTTTATTTTAGCTGTAATCAGCGGTCCCCACTTCAACAGTGACCTAAATTTGGTTAAAACATCGCCATATCTTTGTGATAAATTGCATTATTTTCTCTGGTACGCGAAATTTAGGAAAGGTAAATTTTATCCGAGAATACAGTCTTTACACACCTTTTTTTTTTCTGCAGTAACATCGTAAATAATTTATTAATGTAGATTGTCACATTTCCGTCACGTGGTGCGATGTACGAGAATAATTATTGATAATAACAATAGCTTGTTGACGTACTTCATAGACAAATAGTGATAATTACCGTTGATCACTCATTCAGACGACAAGTTTACTCCTTCAAGACTTCGATTCCACAATGAAATAACTAAATACTTTGAATAAGTCATGTTAGTATAATGTGATTGTGTCCTGTTAGTACAATGTGATTGCGTCCTATTAGTATAATGTGACTGCGTCCTGTTAGTATAATGTGATTGTATCCTGTCAGTAAAATGTGATTGTATCACGTTAGTATAGTGTGATTGTGCCGTGTTAGTATAATGCGATTGTATTCTGTTAGTATAATGTGATTTTGTCCAGCGAGTATAATGTGATTGTATCATGTTAGTATAACGTGACTGCGTCCTGTTAGTACAATGTGATTGTGTCTTGTTAGTATAATGTAATTGTATCATGTTAGCATAATGTGCTTTTGTTCTCTTAGTATGATGTGATTGTATTATGTTAGTATAATGTGATTGTATTCTGTTAGTATAGTGTGATTGCATCATGTTAGAATAATGTGATTGTATTTTGTTAGTATAATGTGATTGTGTCCTGTTAGTATAATGTGATTGTATCATGTTAGTACAGTGTGATTGTGCCCTGTTAGTATAATGTGATTGTATCATGTTAGTATAGTGTGATTGTGCCCTGTTAGTATAATGTGATTGTATTCTGTTAGTATAGTGTGATTGCGTCCTGTTAGTATAATGTGATTGTATCATGTTAGTATAGTGTGATTGCGTCCTGTTAGTATAATGTGATGGTATTCTGTTAGTATAACGTGATTTTGTCCTGTGAGTATAATGTTACTGTGTTATTATGTCTATTATTATTCTATTATCTATATTATTATCATCCCTCGTATGTGGGTCGTATTCTCCAGCTATTGATCGGACAAGCTCCGGTCTACGAACGGACCGACCGACCGATCGACATACATGTGCAAATCCATATACCCCCACTTCTTCAAGGGGGCATACTAATACAAAATAAAAAACTAACCGACTGTGATAAATCGTGTGAGTGTGATTCCACTCTATCTTACTCGTAGTTTGTACATCCAAACTGAGGCGGTTATGTAAATATTAAGATATGTGACACAGTAATGAAACACTTCATATACTGAACGAACTTTATTTTGAGACGAAGTTTAACCAAACGTGTGTCTTTAAATACGTTTATCTGCGCGTAATAGCAAATATATATTTAAACTTAATATTAAGCCACATGGTAACTAGAAATGTAGTATTAAATCTGTGCAGATTATATGTATATAACACATATATAATATATGTATTTTACATATCAACTTAACATTCGTACTATGTTATAAACCGATATATCGGTACATTATTCTAGAAATAATTACTAGATAAACTTTACCATGCGTGTATACCGTCATTTTTATTCTAGAAATAATTACTGGATAAACTTTAACGCGCTCTTATACCGTCACTTTTATTCTAGAAATAATTACTGGATAAACTTTAACATGCTCTTATACCGTCATTTTTATTCTAGAAATAATTACTGGATAAACTTTAACGCGCTTTTATACCGTCATTTTTATTCTAGAAATAATTACTGGATAAACTTTAACATGCTCTTATACCGTCATTTTTATTCTAGAAATAATTACTAGATAAACTTTAACATGCTCTGATACCGTCATTTATTCTAGAAATAATCACTGGATAAACTTTAACATGCCCTTATACCGTCATTTATTCTAGAAATAATTACTGGATAAACTTTAACATGCTCTTATACCGTCATTTTTATTCTAGAAATAATTACTGGATAAACTTTAACATGCTCTTATACCGTCATTTTTATTCTAGAAATAATTACTGGATAAACTTTAACGCGCTTTTATACCGTCATTTTTATTCTAGAAATAATTACTGGATAAACTTTAACATGCTCTTATACCGTCATTTATTCTAGAAATAATTACTGGATAAACTTTAACATGCTCTTATACCGTCATTTATTCTAGAAATAATTACTGGATAAACTTTAACATGCTCTTATACCGTCATTTTTATTCTAGAAATAATTACTGGATAAACTTTAATATGCTCTTATACCGTCACTTTTATTTCGTCCACTCTTGCTTTCCTTTTTTTCTGAATTCATAATGGGACGAAACAGTAGAAATGTTACAGTTAACAAAATACTTTTTGTCTATAATTATATTATTTGTCAAAATGATTTATTGATAAAGTTTGACGGAATGTATGCTAAAGTTCACAGAATAATTATAAATCCAGACCAAGTTTCTCACATTATGAGATTGTGATCAAACTACAGTGTGTACCGAATTAATTCCCTTTACTCTCTAAAGTCCTCTCGAGTGTTAATTCATGCATTGGTATTGTTACACTGGTGTACAAAGGGTTTGACTCTGGTTAACAACAACTATAATTTATTAACAAAGATACGCATTAAAACTGTACCTGGTTGATAAATATCGTGCCTGCTGGCGACATTTTACCCTTCATTGAATGCAGAATGATCATTACAGCCGGACATCTATTTTGATATCACAAATGTCCGGTCAGTTATAAAAACATGGTCATGTTTATGAAGAAGATTTATATTGTTTACAAAATGTTTCAATTAACCACGTGGTAACGATCTAGGATTCT
The DNA here is from genome assembly GCA_008271625.1 of Lutraria rhynchaena. Classification (NCBI taxonomy): domain Eukaryota; kingdom Metazoa; phylum Mollusca; class Bivalvia; order Venerida; family Mactridae; genus Lutraria; species Lutraria rhynchaena. The sequence continues at coordinate 2,355,131 of VIBL01000065.1, forward strand.
TTACACTATCCACATTATATTTAGTTATTTAAAACTTCTATAATTTGGTCCGTGAGGAATCAAGATGACCGTCAGAGAATCTCACCAGGTATTTGTATATAGGTTCATACTATAACAGTATGATTATGAAAACAATGCATGTCAGAGTCTAGTACGACGACCACGCACCCTTGGTTTTGTCAAGGAATGTAAAAATAGCAATATGGTCTAATCAGAAATAGATAAATGAAAAAATGTAAGTTACAGATTTTATCAAAAACATACCCGCATACATCTCAGACAGAACCATGCGTGAAAAATATCGTCGACAAGTCAGTGCAGTATAAATGTATACATAATACAATTCATATAATAAATATTTCGTAACTTTTACTAACGTGTGGCATAGTAATTCATAGTAATGTTGACTAAACCATTATCTTCATGTATATATTTATACAGTTAATGGTGTTAAAAACGCAAGTATGATGCTGAGATTTTACGAGAATTCCTGCTTGTTTTATACGATTGCCTCAATCAGAAGAAGAAAAAACTGTCTTATCATATTCCAGTACATTTGTTGTCAAATCAATCACATTCAGTCAAAACGTTATCATTTTAAAGCAGTTTTAAACACGGAGGTGTGAAATATCAAATACATGTAAATGTTTTCAAGTCAGGCACAAAAAATGCAACATACTTAAGAACTTGCATTTTTAAATCTGATGAGTATGTACACTTGATAATGCACGTGTTATCGTGCAATACGTGATATACATGTTATACATGCCTGATAGGGAACGAACAGCATATGATGTAGTATTATTTAAGCTTGATAAAGCACGTGTTACCGTATAGTATTTAATGTACAGTCAAACCTGTGAACAAGGGCTATCCTTGGGAAAGACAAAATGGGGCTTTCATTGACAGGTGACCTTTATCCGGAGGTCAGTATATTTTACATAAATCAATGACTATCTTCAAAGAATGGCCTTAATTCAAAGTGTGGTCTTTATTCGGTGGTGGCCGCAAACACAGGTTTGACTGTACATAACATTATAAACTTGATAAAGCGCGCGTAATCATGCAATTTATGAAGACTAACGTTCCTTGACCACACTAGATCTATACTTACTTCAACAGAGAAAATGTTCGTCATCAAACGTTTTATGTTCAATTCAGGATCGAAGTCGTGTGATTTCTTGTCTAATATTTCCGTCATGAAATTGTTTATCCCTTCTCTGAGAACATTCTCATTATTCAGTTTTGTATTCCACTTCCAATAAAGGGCAGCACTGAAAACAAACATTGTACATGTATATTTACCAGACCTGTAGGTGCCATAATAATCAAACATTAACATAGTATCTTAGTAGGAAAGCAGTAAACGTACCAAGCAGACAATGGTGGTGATACTTTTAACAGTTGATTATGTGATTGTTGGAGACGATAATAATGACATTAGTTCTGGTACGAGATAAAGTGGGGGTTTTAAAATTCAGCGTCGGTGTGACATTTAGCGTCAGTGTGACATTTATCGTCGGTGTGACATTCATCGTCGGTGTGGCATTTAGCGTCAGTGAGACATTTAGCGTCAGTATTACATTTAGCGTCAGTGTGACATTTAGCGCCGGTGTGACATTTAGCGACGGAGTGACATATAATGCGTCATATATGGGTCTCTCGCCCGCCACCACACTTTACCTTCACCGTATAGAAATGCTAAATAAATCAAGTTATTCACTATTTAGAAACTTTGAAGATAGAAATAATGACCGCACGATTGTAAGGTTTAAAAACCTCACATTTGGTTGTTAGTGAATGTAACGGTTAAAAGGAGCTCTAATCCTCTCCCCCATTGTCCTATTTTATTGTATCGTAGTTTTGTATTGTATGCACATACATGTAATTAGATGTTCATGGAGTACAAATACCAGTCGTCTCACTAAACTGAACACAATATAAGTAAATACAGCAATTGACAAATTATGGGTAAATGCTAAAATAAAGTTTATCTAAATAAAAATCTTCACTGAGTCTTAAAATAGTGTTTTGTGTGTGCAGACGATCTAATCATTTTAAGACGACAGTTATTTCAAACAGTGAATGAATGTACTATATAATTTGTAACCAACACAATTTTTTACATTATACTATAGGGCAGAGAACATTCTGGAGATACAAGTTATACAATACCAGATACATGAATAGGTTTATATACTTTAGCAGTTTAGTGTACACCGCAAGATTAAAGGCAAAATTTATTCTAACGATGAAAATGGACAAACAAGATATAAACAGGTGAAGAAAATGTTATGAAATCAGTGGTTTTTTTTTTTTTTAAAAAAAATAGATTAATTCATGTTTACTATAATCTAGGTCGGTAAGTCGCTGTCAGAGCTGGAAAACCATGTCTATGCAGGGCTTAAAATGTATTCATTCACGTCCGATTAAAAAATACCAACTTGAAAGAAACATCAAATATGTGCTTTAAATAACTGATTAAAATAACTGAATGACTGCAATAGAGAGGAAATACAAGCTCCCCGGCTGAATTGATTTTCAAATAAAAAGTTTATCTTAAAACGTCTGAACACGGTGTTGACTTTTTGAATTCACAATTTTTTGAATAAATTATAGGCGTTGGTGCTTGATCCACAAATTATGGTATGGTTATTGTTCTAATGTATCGGGGCGTATCAAGTACTTGACAGTGAAAGCATTCACGTTTTATTATATGTCTATAATTAGAGTTAAATAGTAGTTAAAGTGTACTATGACTTATTTAAAATGTATTTCACGGTGAAGTCAGTACAGCGGACGTCATATTTCACCCCACGCTCACAGACACCCAAAGCGGCCCAGAGTCCCTCGTTTACAGTGTGATAGCTCATCGTACTAAATACCTTATCCGAATCTCTTCATCATCATGTACTCGTGTATGTGGTAGACATTGCCAAATACGCAACATTCAAGAACATAACTTGTTGAATTTGATCTCATAACAAAAGACATTGAATAAGTACAATAAAAAATGTACAGTTTAAACGTTTAATTGTGTAACTTTTATCTAGCGAACGATCTTTTCGGTCTGGGGAGGACTTTCTTTAAAATTTGAATGAGTCAGCAGATCTTATCTATAACCGCTGCATAAATATTCAAAACTTACTTCTTTGTCCTGTTTTTTGTCATTGAAGAAGACTGATAAAAATGGCCGGCGTGTCTATCAGAATCGAAATGAATTTGAAGTAATTGTTAATAAACATTACATGATTTGAAGTAAATCACCCACTTTTCATGTAAATATTGTAACAAAAATAGAGGACACCAATTTGTGAGTTGTTTTATTAAAATGTGCGTTTGAAAAATGCATGTTTTGCACTAATTCAGCTATACTACTTGCTTGTCTTGTGCGGTACATGCATATTTCGTATTTCTCAGCCGTTAATACATGTATTCATTAACAATAATCATACTTACTGAAACACCTCACGCATCTTTTTAACATGATCACCGTAGTTAGCAAATGCGAATCCTTTATCCTGGAAAATATATCTCTGAAAGAATGTCCCCTTTCTATCCGTTAGCCGAGAATCCTGAAACGCTTGTTCCACTATACTGACAGTACGCAACACGACCACTTTCTTACCTAAAACTTGAAAACGAAACATCCTTCCATAACGCTTGCCAATAGATGTCAGAGTTTGGTGAATAACATTAAAGTTGCCTAATTGAGACAAAATTCCAATGAAAGGGTAACCAACTGGTCCTTGTATATTCTTCTTCCGTGCAGATTTAAATTTCAAAAGTAGCACAGACAACACAATTACTGCTGTTAATAGTACAGCCCACATTATAGAAATCATTCTATTTTATATGCTGTCAAAAAGTTGTGATTATAAACACCCTGAGTCAATGTCCTTCTTCAATCACCTTTTCCGTGGTAAGCAAATTGTTCTTTGCCAATTCTCTGTGATAATTTAACTCAGGTAATCGGATTTGAAAATAGTGTGATACGTACGAAGGCTGTCATGATATTTATAGGTACGCACTATCGATCGAATATACGTCATATTCAGGGATAGGTACGATAAGTCTGATATTTAAGGCCGACCTTAATTTGAACTCCCGTTTTATTGTTGTTTTTATCGAACTAAAAATGTTTTGTACAATTTTCTACATATAGAGGGAGAATAATGTACAAAACAGTTTTACAACCAACCATATATATAATGACTGACTATTATTGGCCATTATTACTTCAAAGTGTGCTCCCAAAAACAATCACCAACATTGAATATAAATCAATTATTTAAAACTTGTTTTATTGTATTTACATCTTTAACTTCATAAATATTAAATTGGCTATTTGCGTACAAATGTACGCATCCATGCAACCGTTTTAGTCGTGAGGAATAAAAGACAAAAGATCTCTACTACACATGTATAGCGAAGGTCGTAGAAGACGAGCGTCTAAAAACAAGATGCGAAAAATGGAAAACTTCGTGTTTCGATCACCACTGAAAAAAAATGAATTTACAAGTTATTTTGTTAGTTTAGCCTTCATATTTCGCTAAATTTGATCAGATATGAGTTTTACTTTAATCGGAATTGCAAAGATTTTAAAACCTGGATGTAATCTTCAACAAATATTGCAAAATTTACCGCATTAAATGTGCTTATACGTGATGGTTGATATCGCGTTATTGCTTCTATCGTGTTACTTGTAGTTTTATTATTAAACTGAAAATACCTGTGAAAATTTCATGTCTTAGCTGACAAAGAAAATTTGTAATTTCACCGGTCTAACATTTCTAACTCGGTTATTTTGATCTTGGTATAAAACAGTAATCGTTTAACTGCCGCATTATGTGTATATTCATGCTGAATAATATTATACCGAATGATTGGATAAAACTTGACTCTAGCTTTATTTGTTGTATAATAGCGGATATCAGGCTGTAAATGCTTAAATTTGTTTTGTACTTGAATTGTATTCATTCTTAAATGCTGAAATAAGTTGTTCTAATGTCAAAAGAATATTGGTCAGTTGTGTTTTTTTTTGGAGATAATATTTATCCCAACTTTGTTAATAAAACAAATTTATTTATTGAAAAATAAGTCTTAGGTTTAAGCATGGACAATCAAGTTCCTGATTCAAGGCTTGAGATAATCCAAATCAAAACAAATAAGCAAACAATTAAATATCAAACACGTCAAGATAACTTTAACCTTTATTCACATTAGAACTAAATCATAGATGAACATTGCTTATACTATGCAGCAATGAAAAACGTGGCTGTTTTCCCATTTAACATTACTTCACTTATTTACAAATTGGAAGTCTGCAGAGCGGTGCCAATGCTGGTCTGTTTTATATGTCGGTTATGAGGGCCACATTTGAGATTTCAAGTTTGAACATGATAAGATACAATTTTGACTATTTTCTAAGAGCGCCTTGTCATGATAATCAAGTATTCCAAGAATCATGTTGATGACTTTGATAGTTGAAATCATTCTATTCAATAAGCAAATTTGACTAAAATTCTAAGTTAAAGAGGCATAACGCCAAAAATATTGCTTTCAGGGTAACTACCCTCGTCTCACAACTGTGCCTCATCAAGATAATCAAGTATTCCAAGTGTTGTTTTGATATTTTATATTTTTATATGTGTTTGAGTAATGGGTTACATTTAAGTTATTTAAGTTAAGTAAACTATTTCTTTAAAACAGACAAGCTAAAAATGGAAAAATCACAGTTATAGTCATAAAATTAATACTTAATTACACAAGTTTTGAATGATTGATGAATTAGCACAAATAGAAACAAAAATGGTGAATGTGCAATAAAACTTGGCACTGTATTAAAAGTAATGTACCCTAAATTACAAAATTAGCATGTCATTCATATATTAAAACTGGTGTTATGTTATGGTACAAAGTGAGTATCTACATAATGCATCAAATATTTCCAGCACAAAAAATAAAATAGAAGTTTGTTCAATACAAATGAATTATTCAATGTAATGTTTTACATGTTTTATATTACATCAGCATTTTCTACCATTGAAATAAAAACTGCCTGATTATAAATGTCTAAAAGAAGAACTTAATATAGTATTAAGTGTAAGGATACGGACACAAAACTTGGTACTGTAAGATAAACAAACATGGAACAGTCATCAGAGACTGATTTAGCTTTTGTTATCTTTGATCCACTGAGAAGTTTAAGAGTTTCACATTCAGCCTTATCAGAGGTGTTTGTTCTTGTGTTATAATGTTAGTCAGCTTCTCTCACAAGATTCCACGATTATTTTGTGTAATATTATGTTAGATATCTTTATTTCGGTTGTATGTTAATCAATGACAGTGAAAATAAAATTCTACTATGAATGATATACACCAATGTGGTTTATCAGTTGCTTCTTAAGAAATATGTAGATTCAATAATCACTGTACAATCCACAGGCAGCTAGCACGTTGAAGGGATGGTGTATAATGGTGTAATAGGCTTAAAATGGCCACACGGGCCAAAAACACCCATATTACATATATACATATACAAGGGTTACAACTTCCGAAATGACAGTTTCTGTACCAAGTTGGATTAACACTACGTAACTTTTCAAGAAATCACTCAAATTTCTAATAACTGGTGTCTACAGATAGCTAATACATTATACTACACATAACCAAAAAACATTTGGTCCAATTCAAAACGATGAAGCAGGTATTTAATCCTTTTCCTCCGAAAAATCGTCAATTTCGTTTAGTCGAACGCGACCTCGCAACACCAAATTGATCAGAATTTCCATACTAAAAACAAATAACGGGTCAAAGGTCACTGCATCATAATATTTGAAGTTTCAATCATACCACGATTTTTGTGAATTGAACGTGAATAGAACGTTCCTGGATTACATTTTTGCGCTGAATCAGTGTATTTTAGTAATATTTATAGTAAGCGTGCGTTGTCATTACTGTACCTGTTGTTTTAAGGTGTATTTAGTATGGAAATTCTGATCAATTTGGTGTTGCGAAGTCGCGTTCGACTAAATGAAATTGACGATTTTTCGGAGGAAAAAGATTAAATACCTGCTTCATCGTTTTGAATTGGACCAAATATTTTTTTTAGAAATTAAGTCATTAGAAAATTGAGTGATTCCATAAAAAGTTACTTAGTTTTAAGCAAACTTGGTGCAGAAGTTGTCATTTCGGAAGTTGTAACCCTTGTATATATACAATGTATATGATATTCGTGTTTTTGGTCCGTGTGGCCATTTCTTCATCTACATGATACTCCCGATCAATCAATACTGATTATAACAGGGAGGCGATTATAACTGGGAGGCTTATTAGGCCTAATACGCCATTAAACTTCATCCCTTCAATGTGCTACCCCCCTGTGGACCATACTACTGATTACAATCTTGGCGGAGAATCGCATCTTCCTTGACGTCATTTCAGAAAAATCGTAAATTAAGTGCCAATTGTGAACAGTAAACTGTATCCCTGATAATGACAATATGTATGACAAGTAGGACATCTGTGCTGACAAATAAAATCTGTCATATAAATTAGCGCAAGTCATTAAAATAACAAGCAAGCATACGTCAACTTTGTCCTTCTTGTCAATGTTCGATCCAGAACTGAAATTACAGAATTTGGATACAATATGGATTTGAGTTATGCGAATATTTCAGGTACCTGTTGCAGCCCTATGAGATAACACTGTAAAACCGAGTCTGGTCAGAAATACTCTTCATTCAGATTACAAAATAATGTACTCATTTAATGACTTCACACAAACTTATCACTTAAAATGTGAAAACGAAGACTTATTCTTTATCAACATCAGTCCTCAGACACAAGAGCTTCGGATACGTACTAACTTCTACAGAACTCTATACTGTTCAGTCTAATGTATGTCTAGTGATACTGGATACCAACCAACTGGTAAGATATTGTAGAAATATTTGAAGTGATATAAAAATCATCGTGAATCTAATGTTGGAATCATATAACACAATGATTTTTCAGCACAGTTTTTCATGCCTTATAAACGAAACTACTGTAACAGTTGATCCAATGGAACAGTAATATCTTCAGCCTTAACGTAACACACATATACCTCACCCAGGTAACAAACCTGGTCGTACACTGTACTAACTGAACAGACCTGGTCATACACTGTACTTACTGAACAGACCTGGTCATACACTGTACTAACTGAACAGACCTGGTCATACACTGTACTAACTGAGAAGACCTGGTCATACACTGTACTAACTGAGAAGACCTGGTCATACACTGTACTTACTGAACAGACCTGGTCGTACACTGTACTTACTGAACATACCTGGTCATACACTGTACTTACTGAACAGACCTGGTCGTACACTGTACTTACTGAGAAGACCTGGTCATACACTGTACTAACTGAGAAGACCTGGTCATACACTGTACTTACTGAACAGACCTGGTCATACACTGTACTAACTGAACAGACCTGGTCATACACTGTACTAACTGAACAGACCTGGTCATACACTACATCAACCAAACAAAGGCAGACCTACACTATACCATCCGAGCAAATCACATGAATTCTATAAACTTGTGTTTTTTGTTGAAATAATAAGAAAGACAATAATATCATGTTGTTGTATTATTTATCCACAGGTACACTCATGTCACATGACTCATGTGTATCAGATAAATAAATTATGATGAGCTAAACAAAGTAATGCATACAAAGGCTAAAAACAGAAAACACAACATTCATGTGGTAAATGTATTGCATCAATTGATTAAAGCAACAATATTTTACAATCATACAATTGATATAAATCATATTGAAAAAAAACATGAACTCACTATAATCTTTTTCTACATAATTGCTTTAAATTTCAAAATAAAAATTGAACAGAAATTCAAAGCAAAGAAATGAGCCTTTAAAGAGGCTCTGTCATGTAATTACAATGAAATAAATATTATTATGAAACATGAAGTTTATCTATGGATTCAACCTGATTTTTACAGATTTCTGATACTGCATGACATGGCTAATACAACATTATTTTCTTGTTATATACTATATTTCTATGTATTACAAGATATTCAGACTGACAAATTTAAGGGCCATGGGTTTCTACTTGAATTAATCTCTAATCTCAAATATAAACATACATATATAAACATGTTTGTTTCCATTGTCTCAAGTCAACTGGGTGATTATTTTTGAAAGAAATCATTTATTTGTATTTGAGGTCATAACTTGAAGTTTCTTTTACACATCAAATAAAAATACACTCCATTGATTGGAAACTGATCTCAAGTTTAATAACATAAAAAACAAAAATCAAGCAGTGAAAGGTTTGAGCAAAACTGGGTTAAAAGATAGAGTGAGGTGATTTTATCTTACAATGATAAATGGCAGGATGTTAGCTGGTAACTATCAAACAAGATTACTTAATCATTTAGAATTCTTCTTTACAAGATGCAAAGAAATAAAAATAACACATAAAAGATAAAATAAGAAACAAAAGCAAATTGTTAATGCTTGTTTGATCATTCTTAAATAACAGAGAAATAACATGTCTCTACAATCTAGACATTGTAAAAAAGCAAATATAACTTAAAACTATAAAATTATTTAGCTAAATATCAGACAAGAGTAAAATCCCTACACCTTGAGTTAGCTATTAACTGATACAAAAACACGAGTGGAATAAAGGCTTGAATAGAGACATTGATCATGTGACCTTTCCGTATAAATATAGCAATACTGTGGTCCTTGTCAGAACATATGTACCTGGCACTGATGACAAACAGATACAAAATCAGTTCATCTTACAATCATCATTTAAAGCTCCATTCATCTGTATGATACAGCATGAAGTAATCTGATGATAGCCAGTTCAATATTGTCCAACAATAACCAACTATACAAGTAAACACTTACATACCAACTTTACTGAAGATCTTGTTAACTTTATAAATTCATTATGCATGTAGTATTCATTATAAGCATTTATTAGTCCATTTGTTTTATACATAGAACGAGGCAGCATTGATAGAACCAACCTTGATGGATAATAATTATGTCCACATACAATCTCTAGTTGAACAGTCCAGTGATGTACTGACTGAGGAAACTGATGTACATGTTCACATTATTAGAGAAATGCAACACGTTATGGAAGACAAGGGAGAACAGAAGATATAAAACTTCTAATACTTTAACAATGACAGAGAAAATTAATTAGTACAGGTTTAACACACTCTATTGTTTATTATGCAATTATTAGCACTATTATCGAAATTGATTTTCAATCAGTGATAAATGGATATGTCATGGAAAGAAATTGGTACTTTTTCTAAATGCGATCATTATTTAGAATGAACTTAAAGTAATAGTATTACTGACAAACATGCCTGATAATTCACAAACAATTTTATGTTTATACTGCAAAATTGTACTTGAAAAGTAAGGAAAATAAATGAATTACAGATTTCAGTTTCATCAGTGATAAAATGGTTCTATTGTTTAATAATTGTGATAAACTAAACATGACATATAACATAGGAGAAAAAACTGTTTTAATGACAAAAAAAAATCATTTGAAGAATTCTTCATATTGACCACTATAACATATAATTGTAAATAAACACAGAACTAGGTATCATTAAGTAGAATACTAGGAGTAAACAGTGTTAAAGATGTTTACATGTATATACAAGTATGATATGGTTTTATTTAATATATATGTGATAAAAGGATCTACAGCCAAACCTGTGTTGGAAGCCAACTCTGAATAAAGGCTTTGTTTAAAGGTTTGACAGTAATTCAAAGTGAACATATCACCAGATTAACAATATAATGTTCATAAATTATGTTAATCAAAGCATGTTTTAATATACAATATATTCAGAAAGAAACACGACTGGTGTCTTCTTAGGAGACTATGATCTTTATGGGATAATTCACCATCACTTGATAAAGTAGCAGTTGCTGCCACCACCACACAACCACATTCTTTAAACAATATAGTGATATTAGAAAGGTTTATTTCATATTTTTATCATGAATTCAATATGACAAAAGATCAGTATTCAGGCTGAAACATTCAGATTCTTTCAGAGATTGCAAATTTGCAAAAATAAAAAGAACAAATTTGACATCTGCAAAAGTTTTCAACATGTGAAGAACACAAACTAAACAGAAATGGTCCAAAAATAAAACTTATGTAAATATAGACAGATGTAAATAGAGACGGATGGTCCACTACTACAAAATAATGATAGCATGAAGTACGATGTAGAACTACCAGTGTTTATATTGTATCTCTGAGCCAAATGACATATCAGATAAAAAAAACATTTGCTTGGGTAATATAAATTAAAACATTTGAACAATATATACCAAACTGAGATGATGAAGTTTCTAAAGCAGATTTTTTTATTATAAACCATCTTCAAAATTGTATCCTCTCTATTTATAATATGCCAGGAGTGAGAAACTACAGAGCAAGTTACAATAATGAGGTAACAAAATGACTCAGAAACATAAATATGCTCCACAACCTTAAAATTGATTCATGCATATAAGATAAGCTTTTTTTAAATCTAATAATACACATACTTAAAATAAAAAAAATCTGTCGGTTGAAATGTATAAACAAATTGACCAAACACATTCATGAGCCTGTAAGCAGAATACGATGACCAATGGATGGTCAAATGCGGTATCATTTTTTCAGTCAATGAAAGCTAAGCATTGCAAATAGCATAAAAGAATGAGTCATTCAGAAAACAGCATATATATATATTAATGCAGCTAATGATGTAATAACAGCAAAGACAATGAATAAATCCCAAATAATAACATATTGCACTATCATGTTTCAACATATTTACAACTATATACATTTAATGGACAGAGAGGAAAATTCTGGTGAAAATGTCAACAGTAAAACACACCAGCACACACATATCTTCTATAAAACATATCTCAGTACAATATTCTTCTTAAGTTATATTAAAGGATTGTCATTGGATTGTTCTGTATCAAAATCACAACACATTTTATACATCCAAATTTTTTCTTATAAAATATACTTCAAAATAGAAATCTCTCGAGCAAAGAAATTAAAGAAGCAAAAACACACAGTTACAAAATGTCAGTGACTGGAAACATAAGATTTTAACATAGCTTAGGTCAATATGACCTTTCTTAATTTTGAGATTAATACAATGTCTGAAAAAAATAGAACTACTTGACTCCAGGTTCAAAACTGAAATAAGGATGACTACAGTTACAAGTATCGTACCAGTATCAGACTAAAGTTATAGGTATTGTACCACTATAAGACACAAACATGAACACCCAACATTTGTATTTTGTACCATTTCACATTCAAATAAACAAAATCAGTACCAAATAATTACCCTGTATGAGTGTGTGAAAAAAGCATGACAAAAATATGTTACAAGGGCTAGAAAAAGAGTGACAGTGCACAGGTGTGACAGTACACAGGTGTGACAGCACACGAAAGTGACAGTACACAAAATACGGAACAAATCACATTCTCTTTAGTCAACAACTTACAGACAGATCTAAACAATTAAGCAAACACTTGTATCAGAACACTACCTTCAATCTGCCATTTAATAAATAAAGATGAGGTAAACAGACTTAAATACAATTCAGGATTAAGGCTAAAAAATTTCAAGAGATACTTTTAAGTAAGATAAATGCCATTTGACACACAAAACAAATTATCAAACATACGTTATAAACACAACTATGTTAGATAAATATTTCAAACACATATGATTATATAATCTGGCAATAACACACACCATGACAATTTTATGAAAATGTACAGAATGAATTATGATCATCAGGGAACAAAGTGAATAAATTAAGTTAGATAAACCAATGACAGGAAATATAGATTTCAATCAATCATCAAATCTAAGATAAATCAGCTGTACATGTAAGTTTGCTACAGTGGATTTTTAAAACGAACATGACTGTGATTAAATATGAAGAATCCAACAGGATGGTTTCAGATATCTGGTCATAAAGATCTGAATTTATTAAACCATCATTCAGTAAAAAATAAATATTGTACCAATATTATAACAACAATTTATTATATAACAGATAGAGATCATACAGTAAGATGGAGACACGGGTATGAGATACGTGAATGAATAGTCATGTAATACCCAGTATTGTATGTATAATTATTTAAGGAATTACATGTATTGATTCTCTGCTGTTCTTCACACATAGATATCCTGTTAGCACACAGACGATAATTTGTGTAACTGATAATTATATCTCATTTTCACATGACAGTTTACAATGAATAAGTTTATACCAATATAGTTAGACAAGATGGTCATTGTTAACATCATTTAAATCGTTAACGTGTCATGGTATTGACGTAAATTTTTTGTTTATGAACCCATGTTTGACCGTCTGTATTACATAATCCTAATCACTGAGTCACAGACTTTATATTATCACTCTGGCTTGTCTAGCAGAGAATTTTAAATACTAAAATGTTTATGTACAGACATAAAGACTTACAGCAGCTAGAAATTAATCCAATATTATAATTCATGTCCAGTTAGTGACCAAGAGCTGTGGATACAGACATCAGTAAATGCATTAAAACAACATCCATGTATTGATCATTACATACTTGGATGAACCCAGTAATCAATGAAGTTACATGAATGACTTCACTTTAAGCTCTCATGTATTATTTATTTTGAATAGTTAACTAGTTTCTGTGTTACCCTTATGTCATATAAAAGTGATGGAAGGTTTGAATCAGTTGTTAGTATTTGTACCAGGATATAACATACAATAACATTATTCAATTCAAACTAAACAGTCTTTTTTCCTATCATCCTCATTAACCTAACTTCATTATTTATTTAGAGTTGTTATTTTATACACATATATTTTTACTTTGTATTATACCATTTGTTACATGTACCACCATCACACATACAGTCTGGTTCACTGGTTAATTAATGCTTTACAATACATCCATACCTCTTATCACAATATTATATGTGCAGAGTGTAAAAATAAACTGCTAAACTGTTAAAAACTATTATTTCATGATGTGTGCTCTGTGCTTACACTAGCAGACTATTACATAGTATATGTTCAGTTACAAACAAACTTTACAATCCTGTATGAAATTTTGTGGCAGTACGATAAATATGAACAAATGGTTAAATAAATGTCCCAGGTGTGAATAAGGTAAACACAACTATAAGCACACATGAAGCAAATCTCCTCTGTATTATACATTAACTTAGTTAAATCATCCATACATATTAGCTACAAATATAAATTAAAATATAAGCCATAAAATATAAAGTGGCATAAAACACAAAGCAAGATTTGGACACATGAATGCCGTATAAAACGTGACACAAGCTTCATTAAGGGGTGAATAAGAAATAAATCATGACATAGCTGCCAAGGTACTCTACATTGTACGTAAAAAAAAAATAATAATCTCCTAAAATTAAACAATTACACATCATCTGTCTTTTAAGGAAAGTTCACAAATATATATCATATGACTCTTTCTTTCCCTACCTCATAATCATACAGTTTGAACAAAAGTAGATTTGAACTTCACAGAGATAACTTAATATATACATTCGGATGTTGAAAATGTCAAAACAGCTTTTCAGATCAAATTCTCGTTTTTTATTTAACAATTTGAATGTATTAGTACTTACCGGTATCTTTAATTAAAAAATCACCAGTCTGAAAATGATTTGATTCAACTAATTTTTAACCTGAACAATAAAGAAAAGTTTAAATTCAACAAAAACCTGTAGAGAACAGCAGTAAGATTAAAACACTGAGTTGTTCTCAAGTTTTATCAACTCAGATGCAGGATTGAACTTTACTGATTTCAAAATCACAAAAAAATACACCTGCTTTATTACGTAAAACATGCGCCTTTTATTCAGAGAATAAATCGAACTTGTCTCACCATTACACATAACAATTAATCTAAAACTTATAACCCTGTCCAATAGCTAGAAACATCAGTAATGCATCATAACATATCATCTATCCAAAGAATGGACATGTTTAATGTGTACACAAACCAAGAACAAAATGTATGCGAAAACATTAAACATACACCAGACACAGTACACATATCCATGACAATATTTTTGTTGCATAAGTTCATCACTGGTAGATTATTACTTATTCAGGGGAGATATATATTTAATAAAGAATAAACTGATGGCTAGAAGAACCATATATACGATAAGTCTCGACACAGTGTATGACGTGAATATGACATAAAAAATACAAAACATTATCAGGGGAGGTAATCCATCACTTGAAGTAACGTATTGTCCACTAAGTACTGCACAGAAATGTTATCAGATATCTATTGCACATTCTGAGGACATAACAGACAAAAGATGGAACTAGACTTGTTCTCACAAATATAAGATAGGCCGATTATAATGTAAATGCATGAAAATGGTTACATTATTATATCAAACCAGATTATTTCACAGTTATCATTTTATTCAAGCATATTATAACTGTGTTTTCATAATAACAAATAACACTCAGACAATAGATTCTTGTTACAAGATATTTAACAGAACCCTTATCTTCCTGTAAAATGTAGGACAGAGTGGAGTAAAAATGGGACACATTTCAACATGCAGCAGAAAAAAAACTAATTATGGTTTAACAACAGGGGAGATAATTCTATTGAGGGGTAATGTTTTGTTGCTTAAACCTACAAACAATTAAATATCACACAACATTGTATCTAATATTAGATTCTATTTCCTAACACAATATAAATAATGATTCTAGTAAGAACACTGTTATAACATGAAACTGAGGAATCTATTGCAAACTTTTTACTATACAACATATAAATTACACTCC
The DNA here is from genome assembly GCA_008271625.1 of Lutraria rhynchaena. NCBI lineage: Eukaryota > Metazoa > Mollusca > Bivalvia > Venerida > Mactridae > Lutraria > Lutraria rhynchaena. The sequence goes on from VIBL01000065.1 coordinate 2,371,080, forward strand.
TACAGTGATCTCATAGAATAACTTCTGTAGTATGTATGTATATTATTTAACATTATTGCAATATTTAGCACTGTAATTAGGTCAGCCCCCATCTCTTTCATAGTAACAAGGTATGTTAGTACTATATCATCCCTATAGCAACACAGAACAAGTTAGAACTTTGTTCGACTGTTGGGATGGTATGATGTAATGGAAATTTTTACAGACAAATATGTATTTAATTCTGTACTTAGGTGAAAGTTCGATTTTCTACCAATAAATACAATTATAGGGCCATCATGTAAGATGAGATAAAATAGTTATTCATTTGTGAACAAATATTTCCAATTTAATAAAAAATTGATTTCATTGACATATACAGACTAAAATGTATAAAATACAGATATGGCAGACACATGTACAATATCACTGTACCATGGAAGAACAGGGTATGTTTAAATATTGCATTGAGATTATCATATCCCTTCAGTAAAGTTCTCAAAGGCCTCTCCTTACACCTTTGTCGGTTCACAAAGATTCTAACTCCAGGTTTTGTATATAGGTATATCACACACCTCATCAACCCCACTACAACACAATGATCACATCTCTTATGTATGACTGGATACTCAACTTCATTCACATTGAATGAATGGATCTGTACACTAAATGTTCAATGTGTTATTGTATACAACTATTTATTTTATTCAGCCATTCTTGAGCAATCTTGTGATCAGGGGCAAGAAAATGATAAATTCTTCTGGTTGTTTTCATCTGAAATATAGATAACAAATACACATAGTGAATGGCATGCTACTCATAAGTTCAAACACCCAAATTTATAAGTACACAATGAAATATTGCAGAAACATTTATAATTTTATTCATAGAGAACCCTCATTTTTTGACAACAGACAATCCAAAACCAAGCATAATCTGAAAAGAAAATTCAGTTACTGAGTTTGTTTACCCTTGCCTCTGGGTTATTCCCACATGGGCGAGCATTCACTATCTTTAACAATAATCTATGGTATAATATATAGTCTATTTTTATAAAAACAACTATAAAACAATCTAGTAAGGGTAGGCTATTTTAGTGAACGTTTGTATGTATGTCTATTAACTTGTTAAGACAGAAAAAAGGGGGATCTGTATTGTTTTTATTCAACTATTTTAATCCATCAACTTGTTATTATAAAATAACTGTATTTTAATTATAATATCTTGAGAAAAAACAGGGATCTATATTGTTTTTGTTCAAATATTTTAATTCAAATATTAAGATGGGATTTAATAGCTATTTTTTCTATCATAGCTATTTTAGAATTTAAGGTTATTTTTAGTTTATTTATTTTTTTTTCTATTTTGTAATGTCTGATGTTGATACAGTAGGACATTAACTACCAGCCTGATATTCATATAACTTGGGTAAATTGTAATTAAAGAGATAAAAAATTTTGCCAACTTGGTTACCATAGTAAATAAGTACTTTCTGATATGTGGTTTGCATTCTCTTTCACCCCATATATAAGAGGGTACAAACTCTTGTGTGAATTCAGTCCCAATTTTTTCCCTACATACTTCAATGTAAAATGATTCTGATTATCCGAAGCAAGTTATCTGAAATATCATAGCTTATCAGAAGTGATAAAGAGGTCCACTGAATCATTGACTGTGTAATTTCACACTTGTAATCCGAAGATTGAAGGATTTCTTTAATATGTCAAAATATGCATACAACAAATTATGAAACCATACTGAACAAAGTATAGTTTGTTTTGAGGTATTGTTAATATTGATGGGAACATAATTATCCTGTTTTGATGCAAATTTGGTTAGATGATTCATCTCTAATTTTGGCTAGATTAATAACTCGCATTAATAATATCATCACTGAACACTTAAAGTGTTCACTTTATTCTTCTGAGTTTGTTAAATGCTAAAAACAAACAATACACACGACCATAATAAATTAACGACAATTGAGTTCAAAATCATGCCATTTTGGAAAATGAAGATCGTCGCAGAGGAATTTGAAGGACCCAACAATTAGAGATAATAAAGTTTTATCATATATGTGCTTCATTCTACTGCTTTCATATGCCTAGTTTTACTTTCAGATCCAGTTGACTGTTGATATACAGAGTAACCTCTGAATACTGTGTACCTCTGAATACCAGACCCTGTCTGGACTGGGTCAAAAGTCCCATTTTAAAAGTCGTTAGTATTTTGCATACACATCAAAATGCTTTATCTTTTAAAATATTTTATATCTGATTAAAAGTGTTAAGAAATAAATGATCTAAAAATTTAAGTTTGTTTTTATGTGACTTATTGTCACTGGGGTTTAACGCTGTTTTTCAACAACTTTTCAGTTATATATGGCGGCCGGTTCAACTAACCAGTTTTCCTGGACTGTATACTAACCAGTATTAACTTACCCTTCCACAAGGAGCTGGCAACTTCTCCACACATGGAGGAAAATTGACATTTTTTGTAAAATTTCCATAAAAGGATATGACCTGCCGTAACCAAGATTTGAACCCTGATTTTCAGGTTACAAGTCCAGCACACTAACCACTGGACCACGGCTGCGGCCCCCTAAATATTCTAAACAAGTTTGATACCAATGATTGATTATTTTGATCAAGCAATGAAAAATATCTTAAACAATAGATCATTTTAATTGTTATGTAGCAAAAACAATCAACATTGCGTAGAACAAAAAACATAATTAACATCTCAAAATTAAACTGATTTTCGCACAAGTGGTTCATAAAAATGGGTTAACGTCAGATCTGAGAAGATGTATTTTAATCTGCCACCAACAGAAATTAGACCAGTGTTACACATCGAGTAGAACATCAAAGTCAACTTACTTCTATCTGTACGATGAACTGTTTTTTATGCATTAGCAATTATGACTACTTCAAGTAAACAATAGATGTTTGACACGTTTTTAATTGGGGGCCAAAATCATGTTGTTTCAGTAATAATGTGGACCCTCCAGGTCAATACACAAAATTTCAATGCCTTGAAAATTTCAGCCTCGAATATTCAGAACAAAAAAAGAGCAGTATAAAGTGTGCAGTGCAGAAAGATCATGTGGTTTCCAGAATTTAGAGAATAGGATATTCAGAGAGTGTTTAACAAAAAAGATTGTATTGACAGAAAATTGGGACATTGAAATTGTCCAATTTCCAGACAGTTCCAGTATTCAAAGGTTACATTGTACTACTAATATCATATATGTAATTATATACCACTTGCATTATATATATGCATGTTTATATAAAAATGTATTGTTTATTGTACATAAAACATAAATTATACACACATAGTTTGTTGTTAATACATGTGTATTTACATGTTTGTCATAATTTATTTTGGAGTGATTTATTTTCATACAACACAGTTTAGATTTCCTTTAATCCAGATAATCAGAAACCATGGATTATCTGAGAAAATATTTCTGATCCTTCAATTTCGAATCATCATTTCTTCTTTAGAATATATAAATATTTCATGTATGAATTAATCAGATAAAGTTTAAAGTTTAATTCACCTCGAAGAAACCATTTTCATCAGATTTTTTAGGAGCACCCTGGACATGTCTACCACCAACAGCTTTCACAAATTCTACTTCAGATAAATCTATAAATCCCTTAGATGTGCAATCTTCCACAGAGTCATACCAACGTAACTGAAATACACACAAAGCATGTAATAGTCTTATTAAAGTTTTAGACTACAATATTTTGTTCCATTTACATCTATATAATTATCTGTTTCAATATTTCATCTTTACTAATATAAATAAGACAGAATCTAGAGCTGTGAGGTTTTATCCGTTTATCGGTACATTGTGATACAAGCTAGAAAATATAAATATTACAATATTTTTTCAGCATACCAAAATCATTGGGTTTTTTGGATAACTCGACTTTATGTTTATTAATGTTAAAAATAGTCTAACATTGTTTTGAAGCATAATTCATGTCTAAAAGAGGGCCTATCTCACATCAAATGTGTACACACACATGTACGTCAAGTTTCAACGCTAAAAACGCTCAAAAATAGAACAAATTCTTTGAAGCATGGTTCCTAACTACACTGTCACCAATAAACCATGCTGTTGAAAAATTGAGTACCATACATATTTGGAAAATCGTGAAAAAAACATGAAAGCATAATCATCTGTATGGGAGCATTTCGATTGGAAAACATTAAGCAGATAGAAGTATTGCAGTGAGATAAAACTATCAAATATTCATGAGAAACTACTAATTTAACACTTCATCTTCACCAAAATCACCCCGGCATAGCCACTGTTTTAAATTCATCTGCACAGTTGGAAACAAAATTGGACAAATCACAAATGATGAACAAAACAACCAACTTTAAATCAAGTCATTTCTTAATCCGCCAAACTGATTAATTCACAAGTGACAAAATAGACTTACTTGATGTTTCATTGAGTCTAACACAAACCACCTTTGTTTCCAACCTTTTAATAAGGCCCCTTTTTTATACAGATATCCCTCATGTGTTCTATGTTCTCCTGAACTTGGCGAGTAAGGATCATACATTGGTGTAGATGCTGTATGTACTGCTGTAATACAAATATAACCATAGATATATTAGATGTACAACATATAATGTAATACACAACATCATATCATACACAACATACATCATGAACCTAGTTGAAATACACAATATCATAATACACAACACACATCATAAACCTAGTCTTAATACACAATATCATAATACACAACACACATCATAAACCTAGTTGAAATACACAATATCATAATACACAACACACATCATAAACCTAGTCTTAATACACAATATCATAATACACAACACACATCATAAACCGAGTTGAAATACACAATATCATAATACAAAACACACATTATAAACCTAGTCTTGATACACAATATTATAATACACAACACACTTCATATACCTAGTATACAAATTGACGATGTACACTATAAATAAATGTATTTGCATTATGCTTTTAACTGGTATCTGTTTTTTTTGTAAGAGCACACTATTATCTATTTACACATTAGTCCTTATGGTTAACTGAATACTTAAAAGCAATATGATGGTATTGGTTGAAGTTTGTTGTACAGCTACTTACAGATTCTATCCACAGCACCATGTGTAGAGCTAGCCTCAGATCCACTCGGTTTAGATATACTGGAGCTGCTTGTACTGGCATCACTGACTGTCTTCAACTTTGTACAATTCTTAGGTACACTAGACATACATTTCTCATGACAATTATAACCACAATCTGTACAATGCATCCCTGAAATATTATACAGTACTTGATCATGGCCTGGCAAGTCTATATATAGACTGACATGACTGTTTAAGGACTGGATGAGCTAATTCATGAGTAAAACAAGTAAAATACCTGTAGTAGTTACATATCTAAAGCATGATATAACAAGAGGGCCATGATGACCTTTTTCGCTTATCTGAGTACAGATTGCAACATCCATGGTTTTTCTGTGATTTGACCAGGTGACATAATTAAACCTATAAGTCAACCCATGTTCAAACCTGTTCATGATATCATTAATGCATTCATTCTGACAAAATTTGGGGAAGATCCAATCAAAACTGTGAGTTCTAGAGTGTTAACAAAGTTTTCATTTGATTTGACCTGATGACCTAGTTTTTGAACCAGATGACCCATATTCGAGCTTGTCCAAGATATAATTGAAACGAACATTCTGACCAGATCTGATGAAGATTCACTCAAAAATGTGACCTCTAGAATGTTAACAATCCCCAGGTCTGGACGCTGGAGTAGACTGACTGATCACTATAGCTCACACATAATATGAACAGATATCCATACAATTATAACATACGACCAACTGCTACCTTGTTTAGAAGTGAAGATCAACGCAAGCCACTATATGAACAATATAACCCCAAACTGTAAAGTTCATAAGCAATGACTGCATACAGAACATGAATTATTAAATAATTAAATAAAAGTAAGAGAAAATGATTATATATCACACCTGTTTTCACCAATCCCCAGAGTAGATTAGAACATAGATCACAGTACACAGCTGTTGTATAAGTCCATTCCTCAAACCTGTGTGCTTGACCAAATGATCGTGTTGCTTCACCTAACATTTTTCCCTTCACAAGAATTTCTAACGTTGAACGTTTATGAATAGAACGGCCATGTGATCGTGCAAGTTGCATATTAAAGGACACTTCCCTTGGTAACGAAGACGAATCACTTCCTGGACCTTGTAACTTGTCCCAAAATGACCGCCATTTTCTTGGCAAGTGACCGAGATCATTTTCTAATTTATGAATTTCCTACAAAAATCAGTGATTTCAACAATTAAACAACACTTTATAAACTGAATCAAAACAAATATGGGAAAAAATCAGAAACAAATAAATCTTCATTAAAAAATGGTTTAAACAGTTTTTATCAGTAATCAGAATTTTTTTAAAACTTGTTTTACTGCACTTGAAGAACAGGACATAAAACTACATCTATAAATTCAGAGAATTGCACATATAATGGTATTATCAGTTAAATATTGGTTCAATAAACACTGTGATCACTAAATCATATGGTGCTGATACCATATACTGATGTTATCAATGAGGAAATAGTCATCTAAAACATGTCATACTCAGCTTGATTATCTCTGATATACTCATCAATAATGTATGTTATCATCACAGCACTATTACAATTACCTGAAACTGCCATTGAAAGTAATCTGGTTGTTGAAGCATTACATTGTCATAGCAACCATTTACAATTTTCCGTTGTTGTTGTCCAAGTAACTCAACAGATTCTGAATCCTCATTCTGTCGGATTTCTTTTTGTACAATCTCAATATCATATGAGGGCCCATGAGCAAGATCTTCAGTTGTAAAATAATCCCAGATCTTCAAGTTGGATAGATTAGAATATGGACGTAACACCTACAACAGTTTAATATCATCTATATATAAAACTATTACAATTGCTGTGTTTCAAACAACGAAAATTCCTAACTCATTTAATTCAGCAACAACTTCTCTTCCTAGACTAACAATAATTTCTTCAATTGCTTGTATTACAATAAAATATTATAGTGACAGTTTAAAAGGTCTAACAGAATACATCCGATATTATCATGAGATCATTTTACACTATAGGGGTAACTTCAGGGCTCCACATTAACATTTAACCTAACTTGTCCTGCCGGGCAAGCACTTAGAAAATTCACTTGTGCTGACCCAAGTTAGGTTTGTCTGGACTATTTTATATAAACTGATATTTTGTTAAGCCTTTAACCTCTCAATTTATCTTCATTTGTCACCGAAGAAAAGCAAAAGCAAATAATTTGGACAGTTTTTGAGCAAAGCTATTCGTTGTTTGGGGTTTATCAGACAAATTAATATAAATTATTGGTAATTATACTCCAATATAAAGCAGTTAGTTTGTTTTCATACTCTAACAGTTTTGTACTACAAGGACATGAGAATTTCAGAATGAATTTCATACTGGGCTAAAAATAGCACACTGTCTGGTTCTGGGAAGCATGGTGTCTCGATAGAGTGATGCTGGGAACCACTCCTCTATAAATATCAACGGATGACTTGAAATTACTTTCATTTTCATTCTTGCATCAGATAATAGATCAAGACTGTGAAATGGTTTTATGATCTGATGTTCATATTAATAGATATTTGTTGACGAGCGACTTGATGAAATATAATTCACAGGAGAAATTTTTTACTTGCCTGATCAGGCAATTGATCAGAATATTCACTTGTCTGAGGTCAACTTTTTCTTGTCCCGGATAATAGGACATCCGTTAGTGTCGAGCCCTGAACTTATGTTAACTACAAGGCTCAAACACCATACACTATCAA